>CM021108.1:612493335-612856300 GCA_007115665.2 Sequoiadendron giganteum | reverse complement strand
AATCTATAGTTCTTATGAATCCAACATCCAAGAGTTTCTTAAGTTCTGCTGTGACCAGTAGAGCAATTTGTGGATGCATTTTCCTTAACTTTTGTTTGACTAGTGTAATACTTGGTTGTAATGGTGGATGATGCAATATAAGGTCTGGATCCAGCTCGGGCATGTTAGTGTATGACCATGCAAATTTTATTTGTCTCTTTGTGAATAATTCCTTAAACTAAGGTTGTTCTGCCTCTGTCAATGATTCTGCAAAGTATATGTGCTGAGGGTTTTCTTTTGTATTTATGTTGACTTCAATAGACTCTTCTACTAGCATTGGTGACTTTTCCTATTCAACAGGGAGAATATTTAAACCTCTATCCTTGGGTGCCTTAGATAGGTTTTCTCCCTCAGATACATCCTTTATTTTGACTGTTTCTTCGTCCAAAGGTGCCTTTCGGTTTTCACCTAGGGACTTGTCATTTTTCTTTTTATTTTCATTTTTGCAACTAGAGGTGTAAATAGACTCCCCAAAATATGCTTTGTCATCTAAGTTTATGGTAAAACCAGCCTTATGATCCCCTCTTGGTATGCCTTCTCAAAGTGCCATGAACTCAACAATTTCCTCATCATTCTTGAATGTATCTATGATGGGTGCACCTTGTTGATCCTGATTGATGAGTTTGGGATATATGAGAGGCATGTCATCATAAAAGTTATTAAAGGTGGAAGCTAACAAGGTGAATATAGAGTGGTTGACATGATCAAAGAAGTTTTGGACTAACTCCTTGTTCTCTTTTCCTATGGGTAGGTATACTCTATTGTGGGACTATTGTAAGGGTTGAGTCATCAGAAGATGGTCTATCAGGTGCCCAAGATGCATGATCAATGGTTTCCCAATAATAGTTCTTATGCCATTCTTCTTTAGACAAGTGTTTCCTATGATGGGTACTAGATGGTTTTGGTATAGGGTTTATCTTTAGGTCCAATTCTCCAAAGAGAGTATCTATGCTCATGGTACTAGTAGAGGAAAGGGAATCCCATTCACAGTCGCTTGAGTCAGGAGATTCATCGTAAACTGAGGGAAGTGGTTTATGAGATATCTCTATGTTTTCATAAGTACTCACTTCCTCATGAAATGGTGACGAAGTACTAGGAAACCCAATTCTAAGTGGTTGAAACCCTAGCCCTAGGTATTGTGGTCGTAGTGAGACAATGATCGGTTCCATCCTTCCATTTTGATGTAGTCCTAACCCATTGTGCTCGTCATAGCCTTCATTTTGCATTATCTTAAAGCCTTTTCCATATTGGTCCTAAGCTATTTGAATAGACGACGAGGGGTATTCATTGTCTTCTTGGTACAACCAGGAGGTAATGTCACCTTGATCCACAATTTCTTCACTTAACTCTCCCCATTTGGTCAATGTCATTGTAGGGGGAACATGAAATGTGACTTCTCATTGTCTTCTATCCAGCATGGGTAGACCATATATCTTAGGTGGAACCAGTTGACTGACACAGTATGATGCCTTCATGTAATATTCACCACAACCCTTGTCTTGGATTTCGACCTTAGGAGTGGATGATGGTGGTTTGAATGAAATGGACTTAGTAAGACGTGATGGATCAACGTATAGGGATTAAGTGGATGATGAAGCTTCTTGGTTAACTGGTACCTACCATTGTGGAATTTCCCTTAGGCTTGTACAATATTAAAAAGGATTTGGATCACCATCAATCATGATCTCGGTGCCATTATACAATAATTTAAGACATTGGTGATTTGTTGAAGGTACAGATTTCATTGCGTGTATCCAAGTTCTACCTAATAATAGATTGTACGGAAGGGTGAGATCCAATACTTGGAAGTTGATATTCATAATTGTCAGGCCAATTCTGATAGGGTGTGTGACAACTCCTTTGGAAGATCTTTCCTCATCATCATAAGCCTTGATGACTATACTCTTTGATGTTTTTACATATTCTTCCAAGAATCCTAATGCCTTAACCAATTTTAGGGTACACAGGTTCAAACCTGCTCCTCCGTCTACCAAGATTCATCTAACTTTGGTTTGATGGATTAGGACTTCAAGATGTAATAGGTCATTATGATCATACTTTTTGGTTGAGTAATCTTGTTAGGAAAATGTGGCATGATGCGAGTTGGTGAAATATCCCACCATTTCTTCGAAATGATTGACATCTAATTATGTAGGAATAGTCGTGTTCTACAAAAATTTGTCAAGAATGGCTCAATGCCCAGGTGCTAAAGTTAATAGCTCCAAAATGGATATATGTGCGGGGGTTTTTCTCAATTGATCATGGAGATTGTACCTAAACTTGGAAGTCTATGTAGGTGGCTCAGAAGAAGGACCTGGAATAGTTATCTTAGTTTTGTGTGTGTTTACAACACATTCTGGATTCTTCTTAATGATGATGATATTGGCGTTTTCATTTGTAGCTCAGAGGTGATTTATGATCTTTCCTTTACCATAGTCATACTTGGTATTGGTATAATTGGCTGATGGATTACTCTTGATTCCTGAATTGGAGGCTTTTCCTTTCGTGTGGTCATGTAATGAATCTATGAAGACCTTATGATCACTATTCTTGGTTTTTTTTTGCCCATTGACCTCTATGGTTTCATTTTAAACAAAGTCTTGTATAATATTCTTTAGTTGTCGACATTGTTGTAGGTTGTGTCCTTTTGTTCGATGATAGTCACAATAGGCGTTTTCATCCCACCATGAAGGTTTAAACTGTCTAGAATCATATTCTCATGGTTCCAAAGACTTAATGAGCTTATGTTTAATCAACTCTTTGAAAATTGTCTGGATTGGTTGTCCTAAAGGTGTAAATTCACGTGTAGGAAATCTCCTTTGTGGTCGTTGTTGTTGTGAATTTTGAACATAATTGGTTACCTTATCTAGACTATTGTTCATGTCTTGATTTGGGTTGTAACCTCTAAGTATGATAGTTGGTCCCGTATGTATGGTTTTAGCATCAACAATGCCATCATTCGTAACATTTTTGTTTCTAGACCAGAATTTTTTTCTATCATTTGGTGCATTTTGATGTTAGACAACTGGGTTTTTGCCTGGTACTTTTATTTCTCCTTTGTCAATAAGGCATTTTTCAAGGATGATGCCCTTTTGTACCAAGTCTAAGAATGAAGTACAACAATGTACCAGTAAGTCACCTCTCAGTTTTGGATTGATGTTTTCAAGGAATATCGTGACCTTCTATTTTTTGGGTATTTCAACTGGACATCTACTAGCTAGACTTCTCCATCTCTGGAAGAAAGTGGTTAAAGTTTCACCATCTTCTTGTGTCGTGTGGCACAATTTTTCTATTGTTACTTCATTGTCTATGTTAAAAGCAAAGTTTTCGACAAACTTCTTAGCTAATTCACCCTAGGACCATATGCCATTTGGTAATTTAGAAATCCATTCCAGTGCTATCCCTATAAAGGGTTCACATAAATAGTCACATCAAGTATGTGGGGTCATATGATATGTCCATGCATGCTGTTGAGAAATCTCTAATTTGTTCCAAAGGATTCTTCCTCCCATTATACTTAGGTAAATTTGGTATAATGTATCCATGGGGGAAAGGTGTCATATAAAGTGCTTTGTCAAATAGACATGGACATAGATCTTGCGCTGAGATAGTTCATTTGCCTGACATAGAAATGTTGTCCATCTACTATTGGAGAGTTTGCATTTTGTTTTGGAGGACATCTACTTGTGTCAAGGTCATTTTTTTGGCATTGGTTGGATCAATGTAGATATTTTGAATTGCCATGTTCTATGACGGGTTGTGATTTGGTGAGGGAATATATCCCATTAGAATGTTTTGATTCAGATTGGGGATATTTCTTGTTTGAATATTCTGATTTGGTATAGGAATCTTCCTTGTTTAAATGTTTTGATTTGGGTTGGGAATATTTCTTATCGGAATATTCTTATTTGGTATAGGAATATTCATGCCAACCTTGGATATTTTACCAGTCGTGTTGGTGCCAAAGGGGTTTGATGAGGTTTCTCTCGTAGTAAATTGTAAAGCTTGTGTTATGTTGAAAGGGGTTGGGTTCAAAATTGACAATGTTTGAGTTGGTATGCCAGTTGGTATTGCTGTGGTGATTTGGGGAATAGAAACACTTGACATCATAGTTTATGTTGGTTGAATAGGCGGTGTTTGCAAAGTACAAATATCAAATCCTAGTGGTACTGTGGCATCTTTTGCTAGCAACTTCTCTAGATATTGTTGGGGATCATTTGCCAAACATTCATCCATAAAGGATGTAAATTCAGGACCTTGTATTGCTGTATCTATGTCTTCAATGTAAATTTGTCCATGTGTGTCCCTAGTGATGTGTTTTTCAAGAAAAGGTTTGTGTGGTCTTTCTTTCCTTGATGGTTGATTTACAAAAGGATTGACAAATTCATTAGGGTCCAACAATGATTTTTGTTTCTTTTGAGAGCTTGTTTTGACCATGAAAAGTTGCTCAAAATGGGGCAATGCATACTATGTCTAAAAATTGATATGTCGTGTTGCCATGTTTTTGGATTTTCTGACAATAAAGGATGTTGCTAAAAGGATTTCTAAAATGATGTATACTAAGATGACGTATGGTAGGATGAACAATATGTAAAATCTCGAGTAGACTCTGATAGTAAATGATTCTAAAATGAGTATAACCTACCACCTATGGAATAAATGCATGCAAGGATTTGAATTTGACCAAGGAACCTGATTGTAGGACAAAGACAGTTGACAAGATGAATTTCCCAAACTAGATTGTTGAGCTAGAAAGATTCACAAATAGGACTAAAGTGACTAGGTTCAATGATTGTGACAAATCGGAACATGAATGTATCCAATGACAAGGAAAGCTATCTATTCTATGATATGAAATTTCCTAGGAAGTATCTATATGGATGCAACTTAGGATGACTATGACTAGGACATATATGACACCTATTGATGCAAGGTTTTGAGAAAATTCTTCCAATTTTTGTCCAAGGTTGATCTTAAGAAACATAAGTGAAAATGGTAGCTATGTTTCAGACTCAATTTACAGTTTGCTAAGTATTTTGTTGACAGTCAAATGCGGTTCACCTATTAGATGTGGTTCTAATTTTGATAGTTGCGGTTTAACAAGCATATGTGCTGATTTGACTAAAAAGAGGTTTTGAATGTTGACTGGTGATTTGGACTTGTGACAGATGCGGTTTATGTTTTCACAGATGCGGCTCACGGTAATAGTTGCAACTCGAAATAAAGACTCTATGAACCTAAATTTGTTTGACAGACACATGCGGTTTTTCCTTTGACAGATGCAGCTTGCATATACACATGTGACTCAAGTTTTGATAGTTGTGGATTTTAATACTTGAACTGTGTAAAAGTGGACTTTTTTGACAGACACATGTGGCGTTTACCCTAACAGTTGTCACTGACTAAGATAGATGTGGTGTTAAAAATGACAGTTGCGATTGAATTTGACAGTTGTGTTTTTTCAAAGATTGTTTTCTCACTGACTCCATTTTGTTGATCAAGTTTTTTGATGATTACAACAAAAAAAAGCACATAAATCAATGTGTTTTTAGACTACAAGATAAAGACTAAATTAGAACGAAAACTTAATATTGTGTCAAGACTATTCAAAAATAGAAAGAGTATGAGTTCCCGATTAAATAAACAATTTAATCTTTAGTTAAGAGTCTTTGAAAATTGAAGAAATAGACTTTGAATGTCAAAGGAAAAGTTAGAACTTGAAGATAAAGAATTTGAATGCATAGATGAATTAATTAATTAATTAATTATATTTAACTAATAGACGCTTTCATGCACATGAGTTAGAACTAGTTAACTGACTAGTTGTGACAGAGAGTCCTCTCGCAGAGACAGTTAGATATTGAACTTGGAGATAACTGGCAGATTTAAAATAAATCTTGAGCCAGACAGTGAGTGAATGACTAGATAACTGAATGATAGAAGAATGTGACATAAATAATTAGTAAATGAATTAGATGTTAATTTAACTCAACATTCGAAAATGAAAGATTTAATTAAATAAATAAAGATAATTTATATAATTTGACTGTTGTAAAGGTGGAATTGAAAATATTAAATAATAAATATTTAACTATAGTTGAAGTATGAAAAAGGGGTAATTAAATAATAAATTATTTAATTAATAATGAAGAATTAATTAGTTAGTGACATAATTAAATAATTATGATTTATTTATATTAATCAAGCTGAATTAATGAATTAGTGAATTAATTAAAAAGGGGTATTTAATTAATAGAATAAATATATTAGAAAGGTAATTAAATAATTAACATTATTTAATCATGACCATGGATAATAGAAAATTATGTCGAAAGTGGTGTTCACAGGCCTAGGCCAATTTTCGGTGTCTATAGAATTAAATCTATTTTATTGTGAAAGTTGCAAAATCTAGAGGATTGAAGTGATTAGGATTAGAATTAATCATGATTTGATGAAATTAAGTATAAATTAGATGATTTGACAATTTTGACCTAGATTTTAGGATTTAAATAAGTCAAAGTTGAGAGGAATAATGATTTTAGATTTAATTAAATAAAATTGATTTATCTAACTAAGGAGAATGATGCTATATTAAATTAAATAAGGTTTAATTTATTCAATTTAATAGGATGACTTTAGAGATTTAATTAAAGAGAATGAGTTATTTAATTAAATAGAGACATAGGGTTAATTAAATCAGATTGATTAATTTAATTAACAAGCTAAAAAGATGATTTAGGATGAAACGACGTTAGTAATCAGGATCAAGTGTGTCGGTATATTTTCCATTTCTACATTTTCCCCTCTTTGAAGCAATGCAATTGTTGTATTGGTTCAAAGAATAACCTTGTTGAGATTAAAAGTCAAAAATTTCTCAATTTTTAAGATGCCCCACTGCTGCCCCAACGAGAAGGATTACGCTGGTATATTGCCCCATCGAGAGATCGAGTCAAAATATATGATTTTCTAATCGATATTGTGATAAAATGCGTGAGGAGTGGTTCTATTGATCAAAGGATGAAAGATAATTATTTAAAAATATCAGATATTTGATGTAGACAATTTTAATGATGTATAGATAGTCATTGGCCATGGGTAGCCTCATGTATATTTTGATACAACACACCAATTTTGGATAGAAATGTTGGTAAAGATAGAATAATAAAAATAAAAGAATGATGAGAAGAGGATCTAACAAGCCTACTTTATAAATGATGATGATGATGATGATTTTCTTACCAAGAGTTGGGATTTTCAAAGGGCCAATTACTTTATGTTTGATAACACACATAGGTATGATGCATCAAGGTATAAAGAACTAGGATGGTGTTGTACCTAGTGTGATGAACTTTGACTCGACAATTATATAGGAGTATTTCTAGTCATAGTTAGCATACAAAACCTTATTCAGGATGTAGTTCAAATATTCTAAACATCTCAAACCAAAACATAGAAAAGAAAGCCTTCTTATGTGGTCAATAAGACACCTAAAACACCCTCCTTACAAACCAAACAAAGTACGCATGAATAAGTCATTTTACAAGAGTATCCAACAAGCACAATAGATAAAAAAGATAATGATCGTTGCTCCATTCCTTTCTCTCTAAACTTATTTTGATTAGGTATCATCGAGAGGTCATTGGAATGAGTGTAATAAGATAAATCCAAAGAAAGGATAAAGTAAACAAAAAAGTTAATGTTCTTCATACCGCTAGCTAAGACTAAACTATAGTGGGATACTTGATGTTGATGTCCATCATGGGAAGGATGCATCCTAGGACATGTTGTGATCAGGGTTTTGATGAGATTGATTGGATGATAAACTATTGATACTCCAAGTAGACCAACTTTCTTGCTTAGTGACCTAGACTTGAGACTTTGATGATTATGTGTTTAGTTTTGAACCTGCTAGACTTGCTTCCAATGGACTCACCAGAGGATGAAGATGATGATTGATTTATTATGAACGATGATTATTGTGGGTGAAAGCTGTAGATACCGAAAATTGGTCTAGGCCTGCGAGTACACATTTCAACATAATTTTCTATAGTCCGTCGTCTTGATTAAATAATGTTACTTATTTAATTGCGTTTCTAACACATATTTCCTCTATTAATTAAATATCCCTTTTTAATTAATTCATTAATTCATAATCATCCTTTATTCAACTTAATTAATTAAATAAATCATATTTATTTAATTATGTTGTGAACTAATTAATTCTTCCCCCTTTATCTATCAATTAAATAATTTATTATTTAATCCCCCTTTATCATACTTTTCCAACTATAGTTAAATATCTTTATTTAATTATTCATTTAACCCCTTTTCATCTATAATTAAATATTTATTATTTAATTATTCATTTATCCTTTTCAACAGCCAAATTAAATAAATTACTCTATTTATTTAATTAAAAGTCTCATATTTTGAATGTTGAATTAAATTAACATTTAATTCATTATTTAATTAATTATGTCACATTCCTCTAACATTCAGTTATCTCTTACATGCACTTATCGTCTGACTCGAGTTATCTCTATGAGAGAACTCTCCGTCACAACTAGTCGATTAACTAGTTCCAACTCATGTGCATGATCTATATTTATTAATTAAATATCTTTATTTAATTAACTAACTCAAGTTTGCATTCACATGCATTTATCATGCATTTATTCTCCAACTTCTAACTTTGGCTTTTGCATACAAAGTCTATTTCTTTTATTTTTTGAAGATGAAGATTGGAACTCATGTTCTAACTCATGTTCTAAAATTAGTCTTTACCTGCAGTTGAACTCATGTTCTAACTCCCATTCTATCTTTCACATAACTCATTGCATGGCATTGATCAATCTCATCCGTTGATCTCTCTTTCAATCTGAGCCGATCATTTGAAAACACAAAATCTATAAAATGGCCTGTCATTATCATTATTCCTCCTCCCGAAATCATTATACACTTTTGAGAAGAGAAACAATCTTCGATATTTTGCTGAGACACTCGACGAAGTTATGCTTGCATTCAAACACAGAAATCTGAGGGTAAGAATAACAATATAGGAAGATGAAGAAGGGCAATTGAGATAAATCGAGGAAGTATTTGCATATTTGGTGAGATCATTCTAGTTTTATTAGTTTAGATTAATCATTCTTACTTACCATTCTTTGTTGTTTTATTTAGATTAGAATTGATGTTTAATCTTGTGCAGCAGTTAGCATCTTCCACAATTCTAAAAAATCTGAGTTACATTTGGTGAACCCGACGTGAACGCACTTCAAAATCCGCACATCTTTCCATTTTTCGTTTCTGTTTTTTGTTTTTTTTTCGTAGGTTTTCTGTCCAATGAACTGCATCTGTCAAAAATAGCGACGCATCCGTACTTACGAACTGCATCTTCCATGCCATAAACCACATCAGGCTGTCAATCGCCGCATCTGCTTGCCGTTCGCCGCATCCGCTTGTCAAAAGCCGCATCCACCTATCTATCACTGCATCTGCCAGTAGACGAATTTTGAACCACATCAGACACTCCATTGACCGCATCCGCCTGCAACCATTCGAACCGCATCTTTGGCTCCAAAAGCCGCATCTGGCTGGTAAAGATTTTTATTTGTTTTATTGATTTCCATGCATCCATATTTCGATCTTCACTTTTTTTTTGTGATTTAGATTTTTGCTAATATTTGGTTCAGTTGTGTCAAAGTGGAATAACAAGTGTTTGCAGGACGAAGCATAGAAGACAATACAAAAACCAAAGACAAACAATGAACCACTGACAAAATTGCATGCAGGACCTAATGCTTTTATCTTTTTAAGCATGCTTTTATTTTGGTAGATAGATAATCGTCTTGTGGGTTAAAATGGACTTCTATTTGGTAGTGTAAATAATCTCATTTGAGCTTAATAATTTACCAATGTTTTTCGTGTCTGCATTGTTAGTTTATAACCCCATGATTTAGTAATCGAAGTATCCTCTCCCCTTGTGCATTCATGCAATATTGGGTGTAAGAGAAACGGTTACTGACTCTAGAACTTGGGCCTGTCTTGGTGGGAAAAAGTACTCACCCCAAGATGACTTAGACCGATAGCACGCTAAAGCCAAGCGACTTCCATCCACTATACAAAAGTGGATTCTTGGGGAAACCCCAGGAATCATGTGCACTAATCCGATGAGATGGACAGAAATGGACTCTCGCTAACGTTGGTTAGTGTCCCACGAACGGAATGCCTGAATTAAAAGCCTTGTTGTAGAGTTACCAAAATCCTATCTACTTGTTGGTGCAACAGGTCGGACCTGTGAAGCCATCTTACAATCTTACGGTTTACGTGTAGAGATGAAAAGTATGCCATGGGAGATTCATGGGTATTGTAGCTTGGCTGCCCTGTATAAGTGAGTGCCGTGGAGGGGAGCCAGTGGGGTCAAGCTACTAATCATCCACCGTAAATATGCGTAGCTGGAGAAATCCAAGTAAGAATTCAACAAGTACTGTCCTAAAGGCCTAGGGTGTAAATGTTTTTTGAGTCTCAACAGTCCATTCATCACAAAATTGAAAATACTTTGAATGTCGTGTTTGCTGTTTGCTGTATTTGCCAAAATCTTGATCAAACAAACAAAGTCAGTCAAACAACTTTCGAAAAAAAATTCAACTGTCAGGAATAGAGTCGCATTTGTCAGTTTAATCGCCGCATCTGTATTAGTGAGTCGCATCTGTTAGGGGAATAACCGCATCTATCTATCATAATTTTCACAATCTTGAAGTTTTGAGGTGCATCTGTCACATCCTAAGTCGCATGTGTCAAATTCTGAACCGCAAGTGTCTGTCAAGAAAACTAGTTTTTTAGAGTCCAGAATAGGAAAAACGCATGTGAATTGGTAAATTGCAACTATCATAGGAAAGACCGCAACTGTCAAATCCTGAACTGCAACTGTTAGGTGAACCGCATCTGCCTGTTAATAAAGAACAATCAAAACTACAAACTAAGTCCGAATAGAAACTGTCAAAATTTTGCTCAAAAATCTTGCATCCATTAGGTGGTTATATACGTCTTAGTTACAATCCACGTCTTTGTCATAGTCATCCAAAGTCACATGCATATAGATGCTTCCTCAGAAATCTTAGTTACAATCCACTTCTTCGTCATTGTCATCCTAAGTTGCATGCATCTAGATACTCCCTAGGAAATTGCATATCACAGCATAGATAAGTTTCCTCGCCTTTGGATAAATTCATGTCCCGATTTGTCACACTCATCAAACCTAGTCACCTTAGTCTTATCTAGTGAATCTTTTCAGCTCAACAAGTCTAGTTTGGAAAGTTCACCTTGTCAACTGTCATTTGTCCTACAATCAGGTTCCTTGGTCAAAACAAATCCTTGCATGCATTTACTCCATAGGAGGTAGGTTATACCCATTTTAGAATCATAGTCTACACGAGGTCTTACATATTGTCCGTCTTACCATACGTCATCTCAGTATACGTCTTTCTAGAAATCATTTTAGCAACATCCTTATTGTCCAAAAAATCCAAAAACATAGAAATAGGTCATATCAGTTCTTAGGCATAGTCTGCATTACCCCATTTTGAGCAACTTTTTTTTTTTATGGTCGAAACAAGGTCTCAAAAGAGGCACAAAGAAATGGTAGACCCCAATGAGTTTATCAATCCTTTCAGCACTCAACCACCTAGGAAGAACAAACCACACAAACCATTGCTTGATAAATTTGTCACTAGAGACGCCAATGGACGAGTCTTTGTTGAAGACATAGAGTCTGCAGTCCAAGATCCTGAATTTGCATCCTTCATGGATGAGTGCTTGGCAAATGATCCCCAACGCTATCTAGCAAAATTGCTAGTAGAAGGTGCCACACTACCACCAGGATTTGACATTCATACATTGAAAATGACATCTACCCAACCAATGCAAACAGTGACATCAAGTGGTTCTATGCCCCAAATCACCGTAGCAATACCAACTGGCATACCAACTTAGACATCGTCAATTGTAAACACAACCCCTTTCAACATAACACAAGGTTTACAATTTACGATGGGAGCAACTTCATCCAACCCCTTTGGCACCAACACGATTGGTAAGAGATCCAAGGCGGGTACGAATATTCCTATCCCAAATCAGACCATTCAAATAGGGAATATTCCTCGACCAAGTCAACCCATTGAAACGAGATATATTCCTCCACCAATTCAAACCATTCAAACAGGATATGTTCCTATCCCACAACGGACTATTCAAATGGGATCTATTCCTTCACCAAATCACAACCCGTCGCAAAACATGGCATATCAAAACATCTACATTGATCCGAACAATGCCAACACCATGTCCTTGACACAAGTCGATGTCCTTCAGAATCAAATGCAAACTCTCCAACAACAAATGGATAATATGTCTATGTCAGGAAAACGAACTATCTCAGCACAAGACTTATGTCCATGTCCATTTGACAAAGCACTTTACATGACACCTTTTCCCCATGGATACATTATACCGATTTTGCCTAAGTATAATGGGAAAAAGAATCCTATAGAACATATTAGGGAGTTCTCAACAACATGCATGGACATATCGTATGACCCCACATATCTGATGAGACTATTTCCACGAACCTTTGTTGGGATAGGACTGGAATGGTTTTCTAAACTACCATATGGTATATGCTCTTGGGGAGAATTAGCTGAAAAGTTTGTCGAACATTTCGCCTTCAACATAGACAATGAGATAACAATAGCAACCTTGTGCCACATGACACAAGAAGATGGCAAAACTTTCACCACTTTCTTTCAGAGGTGGAGAAGTCTAGCTAGCAGATGTCCAGTTGAGATACTAGAGAAACAAAAGGTCACGATATTCCTAGAGAACATGAATCCAAAACTATGGAGTGATTTAAGAGTACATTGTTGTACCTCATTCCTAGACTTGGTACAGAAAGGCATCATCCTTGAGAAAGGCCTTATTGACAAAGGCGAAATAAAGGTACCAGGTAGGAATCCTATTGTCCAAAATCAAAACGCGCCAAATGATAGAAGACAATTCTGGTCCAGAAATAAGAATGTTACAAATGATGGCATTGTCGATGCTAAAAACATACATACAACGCCAATTATCACACTAAGAGGATACAACCAAAATCAAGACACAATGGATAATCTAGATCAAACGGCTAACTATCTCCAAAATTCACAGCAACAACGACCTCAAAGAAGATTTCCAACATGTGAATTTACTCCTCTAGGACAACCGATCGAGGTTATTTACAAAGAATTGATTAAACACAATCTCATCAAACCGTTGGAACCAAGAGAATATGATCTTGGACAATTTAAACCTTCCCGGTGGGATGACAAAGCCCATTGTGAATATCATCAAATAAAAGGACACAGCCTACAAAATTATCGCCAACTCAAGGGCATTATCCAAGACTTTGTGGAGAATAGAACCATAGAGGTCGGTGGATAGAAAAACACCAAGAACAATGATCATAAGGTCTTCAAGGACCCATTACATGACCACACAAAAGGAAAAGCCTCCAGTTCGGAACCTAAGACCAATCCATCAACCAATTACGCAAACACCAATTTTGACTATGGAAAAGGAAAGATTATAACTAGCCTCCGTGTTGCAGATGAGCATGTCAATACCTTCACCATTAAGAAGCCTCCAGAATGTAGTGTCAACACACGTAGAACCAAGATCACTATTCTAGGTCCTTCTTTTGAGCCATCTACAGAAGCTTCCAAGTTCAAGTACAACCTTCTTGATCAATTGAGTAAAACCCTTGCACAAATATCTGTCTTGGAACTATTGACCTTATCACTTGAGCATCGAGCCATTCTCGATAAAGCTTTGTAGGACACAAATGTCTCTATTGATTTAGATGTCAATTGTTTCGAAGAGATGGTGGGATATTTAACCAATTCGCACCATGCTACATTTTCCCAACAGGATTACTCGATAGAAAAATATGATCATAATGACCCATTACATCTTGAAGTCTTAGTCCATGAAACCAAAGTTAGACGATTCTTGGTAGACGGAGGAGCAGGTTTGAACCTATGTACCCTAAAATTGGTTAAGGCATTAGGATTCTCAGAAGATTGCGTAGATACCTCTAAGAGTATAGTCATCAAGGCTTACGATGATGAGGAAAGATCATCCAAAGGAGAGGTCACACTCCCTATCAGAATTGGTCCAACAATCATGAACACCAACTTCCAAGTCTTGGATCTCACTCTTCCGTACAATTTTTTGTTAGGTAGACCTTGGATACACGCAATGAAAGCTATACCTTCAACGTATCACCAATGTCTCAAATTTCCACATAATGGCACCGAGATCACTATTGGTGATGATCCAGATCCGTTTCAGTATTGTACAAGCCTAAAGGGAATTCCACAACACCAAGTACTAGTTAATCAAGAAGTTTCATCATCCAATTCATCCCAATACATTGAATCATCACATCTCACTAAGTCCAAATCATTCATACCTCCATCAACTACTCCTAAACTTGAAATCCAAGACAAGGGCTTTGGCGAGTATCGTATAAAGGCATCATACTATGTCAGTCAACTGATTCCACCTAAGGCATATGGCCTACCTATGGTAGATTGAATACAGTCAATAGTCATATTCAATGTCCCCCCTACAACGACATTGATCAAATGGGGAGAGCTAAGCGAGGAAATTGTGGACCAATGTGATTCTTGGTTGTATCAAGAAGAACATGAATACCCCTCCCCATCTATTCAAATAACTAAGAACCGATATGGAAAAGGCTTTAAGATAATGCAAAAGGAAGGCTATGACGGGCACAGTGGGTTAGGGCTACATCAAAATGGAAGGACAGAACCGATTAATATTCACCCACGACCGAAATACTTAGGGCTAGGGTGTCAACTATTTAGGATTGGGTTTCCTAGTACTTCGTCACTATTTCAAGAGGAAGTGAGTGCTTACGCAGACACCGAGACATCTCATGATCCACCTCCCCCATTTTACGACAACCCTCCAATCTTTGATGAATCCCCTTACTCAAGCGATGGTGAATGGGATTCCCTTTCATCTACCAGCACCATGAACATAGACACAATATTTGGAGAATTGGACCTAAACGTGAAACCTATACCCAAACAATCTAGTCCTTGTCCTAAGAAACATTTGTCCAAAGAAGAATGGCATAAGATCTATTATTGGGAAAAACTCGATCGTGCATCTTGGGCACCTGAACCACCCTCTTCTAAAGACTTATCCTAGGCAGTGGTCCCACATCAATGTTTACCTACCCATAAGGAAAAGACCCAGCAAGAGTTAGTCCAGAACTTCTATGACCATGTCAACCATTCACTGTTCACCCTGTCAGCGGCTACCTTTAAAAACTCCGATGATGACATGCCCCTCATATATCCCAAACTTATAGACTGGGATCAACAAGGTACACCTATCTTAGAAACATTCGAGAATGATGAAGCAATTGCTGAGTTCATGGGACTTCAAGAAGGCATACCAAGAGGGGATCATAAAGCTGGTTTTACCATAGACTTGGACGATAGAGCATATTTTGAGGAGTCTATTTATACCTCTAGTCGCAAAAATGAGGATAAAAAGAAAAAATACAATGAAAAGAACAATGATGAGTCCCTAGGTGAAAACCGAAAGGCACCTTTGGTTGAAGAAAAAGTCAAAATAAAGGATGTATCCAAGGGCGAAAACCTCCCTGAGGCACCCAAGGATAGAGGTTTAAATATTCTCCCCATTGAATAGGAAAAGTCACCAATGCTAGTAGAAGAATCAGTTGTAGTCAACATAGGTACAGAAGATATTCCAAAGATGGTATATTTTGCAGCTTCTTTAACGGAGACAGAAAAACCTGAGTTTAAGGACTTCTTCCAAAAGAGACAGATAAACTTTGCATGGTCGTATGCTGACATGCCTGGGCTAGATCCAGATCTAATATTGCATCATTTACCATTGCAGCCAGGCATCAAACTAGTCAAACAAAAGTTAAGAAAAATGCACCCGTAGATTGCTCTATTGGTCAAGACAGAACTAAAGAAACTCTTGGATGTAGGATTCATAAGGACAATAGACTATGCAGATTGGATATCAAATCTTGTACCAATGACTAAACCAATTGGGCGCATTCAAATTTGCATAGACTTTAGAGATGTCAACAAGGCGTGTCCTAAGGATGACTTCCCTTTGCCGAATATAGATATGATAGTGGATCTTACAGCGGGGTATGAGATGCTATCCCTCATGGATGGTTTCTCGGGATACAACCAAATTAAAATAGCAACTGAAGACCAACATAAGATAGCTTTCATGTGTCCATGGGGCACATACTGTTGGAACGTTATGCCTTTTGGGCTTAAGAACGCAGGAGCTACTTACCAACGCGCAATGACTACAATTTTCCATGACTTTGTACACATTCTCATGGAAGATTACGTCGATGACATTATAGGAAAATCAGAAACAAGAGAAGCTCACTTAAAGGTTTTAAATAAGATATTCCAACGGCTAGAGAACTACAATGTTAGGCTAAATCCGAAGAAGTGTGTCTTTGGAGTCAAATCGGGGAAACTGTTAGGGTATATCATCTCTCGAAGAGGCATTGAAGTAGATCCAAAGAAGGTAAGAGCTATCATAGAAATGCCTCCTCCAGTCAGCATAGGACAACTTAGAACTCTACAAGGCAGACTACAGTCAATTAGGCGATTCATAGTATAATTGGCAGATAAGATTCATCCATTTCAACATCTACTCAAGAAAGGAGTACCATTTGTGTGGATGCTTAAATGCCAGGAAGCATTCCAACAAATCAAGGACTATTTGCTAACTCCACCAGTCTTAATGCCACCTATAGAAGGAAACCCTTTGATCTTATATATTTCAGCAACTCAGTCGGCATTAGGGGCTCTTCTCGCACAAAAAGATGATCAAGGTCATGAGAGAGCGATCTATTACATCAGTCGTACCTTAGTGGGCTATGAATTGAATTATAGCAACATAGAATGTGCCTATCTTGTGGTAGTTTTTGCTACCCAAAAACTTCGGCACTACATGCTCAATCGACAAATAGTGTTAATTGCAAAAATTGATCCACTCAAATACCTTCTAAGTAAGGCAGCTTTAATAGGCCGATTGGCTAAATGGGCCATGATACTTAGTGACTATGACATTGAGTATGTCAAGAGGAAGGCTATAAAAGGACAGGTGATTGCAGATCAGTTAGCTGATGCACCTATAAAAGTAGATCATCCCTTAGTGGCATATTTTCCAGATGAATTTCTATTCAACATTGACATTAAAACAGACTGGAAACTATACTTTGATGGGTCACATACAAATCATGGTTCAGGAGCTGGTGTCTTATTTTGTCATACCTCAAGGTGATACCATTCCCAAATCATTCAGGATTGCTTTCCCTTGTACAAACAATATAGCAGAATACGAAGCTTTAGTGACAGTCTTGAAAATGGTAGCACAATGGAACATTAAGAGCCTACATGTCTTTGGTGACTCTCAACTGGTAATCCGATAGGTAAATGATGAGTACACAACTAAGGATGAGAAGCTTGCCCCTTACAAGATAATGGCTGATAGTTTCAAACAATATTTCAAGGACATAACTTTTCAACAAATACCATGCATTCAAAATAGAGCTGTAGATGCTATGGCAACTGTGGGTTCCTTGTTGGATATTCTGAGTAACGTGCCTAAGTTCGAGTTTCTGGTTGAATAGCTGTTGGTCCCTACTTATGATATCCCCGATACTATGATGGTGTGTACCATTGTTGGTCCTACATCTCCTTGGTATAAAGAAATATTTGACTATCTAACAAATCAAACCTTACCTCAAGACTTGTCCAATAACCAATGTCGAACCTTCATCCGTAAGTCTGCCAAGTACACCATCATCGAAGAAACCCTATATAGACGCACCTTAGACAACGCCCTAATGAGATGTCTTGACGCTGAAGAAGCACAAACAACTTTGCGAGCAGTGCACGAGGGTATATGTGGATCCCATTCGAGTGGTGCAACCTTAGCCCATAAGATTATGAGACTAGGTTACTATTGGCCTACTATGGAGAAAGACTCATACGTCTTTGTGAAGATGTGTAGACAATGTCAAATACATGGAGACTTGATAAGAGCACCAGCACAGGAGCTTCGACTGATTACTTCACCATGGCCTTTCGCCCAATGGGGACTCGACCTCATAGCTAAGATACACCCACCATCATCCAACGACTACAAATTCATCATTACTGCTACCGAATACTTCACCAAGTGGATTGAAGCCATTCCCATGACCTACATCACTGGCACCCAAATATCTAAGTTTATTCTGAACTATATCATTTGTCAGTGTGGTGTACCACAATCCATAATCAGAGATAATGGCCGCCCATTCAAGAACCAAGAAGTACGCCATTTATGTGAAGAATTCCACATCAAGCATCATTTTCCCACCCTGTATTACCCACAAGGTAATGGCCAAGCTGAGGCATCTAATAACACCATTGTTAGAATCCTTAAAAAGACTGTCAATGACGTTGGTCGTGACTAGCACCTACAGCTTAATCCTGCCTTATGGGCTTACCGCACAAACATCTGCAATCCCACCGGTGCCACTCCATTTTCCCTCGTATTCGGGTCTGAAGCTATCTTACCTATAGAGGTCGAAATACCTTCTCTAAGGGTATCTTTCAAGGGTCATGTCGACGATGAAGAATACCATGTCTCTAGGCTACAAGAGCTTGAATTACTAGATGAACGAAGACAGAAAGCATTAGATCATTTGCAAGCATATCAGAATCGTCTTCGTCGAAGCTACAATAGGAAGGTTCTCAATAGATATTTTGACATTGGTGACCTAGTATTAATGGAGAATCCGAAGAACCAAGCTGAACGAGAGAAACCAAGAAAGTTTGAGCCTAACTGGTTAGGGTCGTACATTGTCACAAAAGCCTTTGGGTCAGGAGCGTACCAACTATCTACTCCTGAAGGAGATCTGCTTTTGTCACCTATCAACAGTCTACATCTAAAGAGGTTCTATGCTTAGCTTCTGAGAATCCGTGTCTTAATCTAGAAAATACAAAAAAAAATTGAAAAAAATAAAATAAAATTGGAAAATCAAAAAAGTAAAGGGAAATAATCCGTCCTATAGTGAAAACCACTTCAGTGGCACTAGGGATAAGTACCATGGTAAAAACCTGGCAAATAGGCACCATGTGTAGTCAAGCTCGCTCTTTCGTCTATCATCATTCCAATTAGACTTTCCCCCATCACTCATAATAAATGGTTGTCCTATCCATCATTTGGAACGATTGACATCTAACGTCCCACTCCATCACATTATCCACTCCATCTCGCAAGTCTTATTCCTGACTGGGGGAAAATCCTTGTTCTATTCCATGAATGCCTTGTACATAGCATCGCACCATCAGAAAATGTCCTAAAAAAAACAAAAACATTAGAAAACTTCAAAAATCCAAAAAAATCAAAACATGTCAAAAAATACCAAAAACAAAACAGTGTCAAGTCAGTCATGTTAAGTCAGTTGTAGTCATAGTCGAACTACGTTGCCTCTACGACTGGGACGTAGGTAGGGCCATCAATCGATGTGCCCCCAAGGTATTACGTCTGTCAGTCTAGGTTTGTTATGTATCACACACATTTAAATCATGACTCTTTGTATATTCAAAATCATTGGTCATGTCAATCTACGAGGTCTCTACGTGTACAACGTAGGCAAGGCTAATCAATTGATGAGCTCCCAAGACCACACTAGGTCAGTCCAATAGGGTTCATTCACTATCATTATCACACACATTGCATATCATAGTTTGAGGTATCATCTCATGTCATACACTGTCTACACGCACACACTCAACTTGTCATCAAGTCAATATCATACACATTGTCAAAGCAATCAACTTATGTCTAAGCAAGATATGTCTTTCTTGTCCATAGACGTCATCAAATTGTCATAGTCTCATGTGGCTTGTCACATCAAAGTCATCAGACTCCAATGTCTTATACGGCACGTGTCTTACTAAAACCAAGCTTTGTCATGCCTTATACAGAAGTCACCAAGTCGAAACCAGACTCAACGTCTTATGCGGTATGTGTCATTCTCTCACATTACGCTATGTCAAACATCAACATCAAAAAATCCCACAAGATCAAGTTTTGGCGAATACATTTATTTGGCTTTATGACTTTATATCTTATTTTGTCTTATCTTTTTATCGATTTGTGCAAGATCCTGTTACTAGCTTTCTCGAGGATGTCCCTTGAAGGATTTAGAGAAGCAACAATGTCTCAAGACTCTTTTTCTTTGGCTGCTGCCTGTCAACTATCTTTTTAACATTGGTTTTTGAGTCATGTTACTAGTATCCTCAAGGATGTCCTATCATGGATTTAGAGGAGCAATGACGTCTCATGACCCGTCTTTTATTTGTCTGCTGTCTGTGGTTTGTCTTGACCAAATGATTGGGGCATCATGTCCTTAGTCTCAGTTAAGACACTCCTTGTCTACGACTGTCTGTTTTTAACAAGTGGATAACTTTGTACACTATGGTCTATCTCCTATCATAGTGTGTACTATCCATCTGTGTCATGTCCCGCCCAATGATGATAACAAACAAGTATAGCGTATTTGGCAATATCTCGAAGATTATGTCTTTGTCTCAATCATTCAAATTTAATTATTTCTTACTAACATTTTGAAATCATCCATGCTAACATTTCTTCTTTTCTACATCTTCACCACCATTATCTATCCATTTCGAGAGCACACTCATATTCTTCGAACCCGCCTATCCTCTCGAGGGGGCATACCACTACCTCCTCATCATTCTCCCTTTCACCGGGGCATACCCTAACTTGTTTCATACAGGGGCATGACCGGGGCATATTTTCTTTGACACAACGTCGTACCGACATTGAAACAAAGAGGGGCAAACTGTAGATACCGAAAATTGGTCTAGGCCTGTGAGTACACATTTCAACATAATTTTCTATAGTCCGTCGTCTTGATTAAATAATGTTACTTATTTAATTGCCTTTCTAACACATATTTCCTCTATTAATTAAATACCCTTTTTAATTAATTCATTAATTCATAATTATCCTTTATTCAACTTAATTAATTAAATAAATCATATTTATTTAATTATGTTACGAACTAATTAATTCTTCCCCCTTTATCTATCAATTAAATAATTTATTATTTAATTCCCCTTTATCATACTTTTCCAACTATAACTAAATATCTCTATTTAATTATTCATTTAACCCCTTTTCATCTATAATTAAATATTTATTATTTAATTATTCATTTATCCTTTTCAACAGCCAAATTAAATAAATTACTTTATTTATTTAATTAAAAGTCTCATAGTTCGAATGTTGAATTAAATTAACATTTAATTCATTATTTAATTAATTATGTCACATTCCTCTAACATTCAGTTATCTCTTACATGCACTTATCGTCTGACTCGAGTTATCTCTATGAGAGAACTCTTCGTCACAACTAGTCGATTAACTAGTTCCAACTCATATGCATGATCTATATTTATTAATTAAATATCTTTATTTAATTAACTAACTCAAGTTTGCATTCACATGCATTTATCATGCATTTATTCTCCAACTTCTAACTTTGGCTTTTGCATACAAAGTCTATTTCTTTTATTTTTTGAAGATGAAGATTGGAACTCATGTTCTAAAATTAGTCTTTACCTGTAGTTGAACTCATGTTCTAACTCGCGTTCTATCTGTCACATAACTCATCGCATGGCATTCATCAATCTCAATCGTCGATCTCTCTTTCAATTTGGGTTGATCATTTGAAAACACAAAATCTATAAAATGGCTTGTCATTATCATTATTCCTCCTCCCGAAATCATTATACACTTTTGAGAAGAAACAATCTTCGATATTTTGCTAAGACACTCGATGAAGTTATGCTTGCATTCAAACACAAAAATCTGAGGGCAAGAATACTTAAAAGGCAAAATGGAGAAGAGCAATGGAGTTAATTCGAAAGGGTGAATGCATTATTCGGTGAGATCAATTCAATTTACATTTATGTTTTCAAATTCGTTCTTTATTGTTTGATTTTAGATTAGTTTTGATTTTAGATTAGGGTTAATATTGTTATTTCTAGTTGCAGATCGAACCAAATGTTTAATCTTGAGTTACAATAACTATAAACAAAATTATAAATTATTTAAACTTCTTAATTAATAACCAATGTATTTATTAAGTATTGATCATCTTTTAGATAATGAGAAGTCATTATTAATATTAGTTTATGATTAGTTCATTTCCACTCTATTTAAAAATCACATTTTTCAATGTTTCAATAATCTTAAAAAAATTATATTTCAAAAAAGTAATAAATAATTAACCTATTTTTATAGACTAAGATTTTTCCTTTTTATTTAGATTTCCCATAAACATCCCAAAGTTTATTCTAGTTTCCTTAGGTGAATCTAGACTTGATGAGATCATATAATCTCACAAGAGGTCGAGAAGAATTAGTTTGTATTCATATATTTTTTTGTGCTGGTGGACCCTCGGGATGCTGGTTGTTGTAATCGTCTACATCTTCCTCTACAACAACAGCTCATGCACAACAAATGTAGACATCCTACCCCAAAGGTGAATAGGGAGGGAAGATGGACTCCTCCCCCTCATGGAGTCCTAAAAATTAGTTGACTATGATGGCTCTTCTCGCGGAAATCTGAGTCATGCTGGGATTGGGGGTGTTGGCAGGGATAGCTTTGGAGAGGTTCAGTTTATCTTTTCTATGTATAAGGGTCTTCATATTAATAATCTTATGGAGGCTCAGTCCATTTTATTGGCTATGGAGCGGGGATGTCAACTGGGTTGGTGTAAGATGATATGTGAGTCTGACTTGTAGGTTGTGGTGACTTACTGAAAAGGCGGTATTTGGATGATGTGAGCTAGCAATTGGCTTTGATTGTGGAACAAATTCTCACTCTCTTGCTTCTCTGGAGTATATTTATTTCACTCATATTCCTCGATAATGGAATGGGGTTGCTAATTGATTGGCTAAATGGGCTTCTGAGCATATTCATGATTGGAATTTGGGGGATCAGGGCCAATTACCCCCGGATTTGTCTCATCAATTGAATCACTTGGTTGAACTTGATAGGGCCATTTAATGCCCTTTCTTTGTAATGTTTCATTGATCTAATAAATTTTTTACCCTCCTTGATGTTAAATATAGGGAAGTCTAAGAATAGATTGGATGGCAACTCTACTATAGGGAGAGGTACGCCTTTTGAGACCGATCGCTCCTCTTTTTCATAATATGTATAACACTATCCTATAAACGCTAAAAGTAAACCATTAAGTTTCCTCATCCTTACAACATCTCCTTCCAAGAAATAAATCGATTACATCCCTACTACTTAAATGCCCGTGACAGTGCCAGCTTTGATGTGCCAACCAATACAACAATGCAAATCAATATTAAAAGCCTTAAGCGCAAAAACGGGGAGCACATCTGCATACCCATAGTCGTGGAGAGTTCAGAAACAGTTGCAGCTCTGAAAGAGAAAATTCATGATTTAGAAGGAGTTCCACCAGATTGGTAAGAACTGATTGCTGAGCCAAAAGATTCAGAAGAAGATGAGTCACATTCCCCAAAGTTTCTTCCATTTGTAGAAACCAAGTTAGAAGACATAAAACTCTGTCTGATTACAACATTGAGGAGGGGCAGACAATATCTTTGGATATTTGGATGCATCACTTAAATGAAAAGAGTGTAATGAAAGTGTTTATCCGTAGACCAGGTTATGCAGGCATGGAGATATGAGTGATGGATTAGCAAAGATAGAAAAATATCAAAAACTAAAAAGATTAACACAGAACTGCCATTAACTTAGCTTGCTACTTGAGAGCAAAAATCTATTAAATTTTGATCTCTATCGAATACAAAGGATGTACGTATAAATAGAATATAACCCACACAAGAAATTAAAACAACATTAACTGTCATAAATGAGCCAGTAACCAATACGTCCTTACACAGAACAAAATGATTTAAAATTCATCCTTTTACACTGCACATAAACCAATAAAAAATGTCCTTTACAGCTGACATGGATTCCATTACCGTTTGCATAGAGGAAAGCAAAAAATCAACGGACGCAGTCAATCGCACAACCGCCCACAGAAAAAGAGAGGTCGTGGTGACCGCGGTACCAAGCAGAAGAGTCATACCGCATAACCTCAGAGAGGGAGAAGACAGTCGTAGGGAGGCGGTAGACACACAAGCAAATAGCAAGCAGAACACCACGTTACGGTGGCGGTTAAGACACAGGCTGTGGTGGACACGGTAATGGCAATGACGGAGCAAAAGAGTGAAGATGGTCAGTGCGATACCGCGCTTGGTTCAACTAAAGACCACGAGAAGGCGGTAGTGGATGCCAGGCGGTTAACCGCCCAAATGAAGGAAACTAGCGGGTAAGTTGCAGTGGCAAGGTGACAGAAGGAGACCACCAATGAGACACCGCAGACAAAGAAAAACATAACGGCCGTAAAGTGGTAAACAAAGGAAGCATCTCCCGTGAGACCGCGAGGAGGACAGAGAGTGGTGGAGGTGGCACCGGTGTCTCTACAGAACCGAGAACAGTAGAAATAGTAGATGCGGGGGCGCGATAAGTGATGATGGCAGGAGTGGAGTGAATCTCCAACACTCCCCCATGAATAGAACTTTCGCCCATCATGACACCAAGTCTGCTCCATTGAAAAATAAATGATTAAGTCCCAAGTGCTTTTGTAAGGATATCTACTTGCTGCTCCTCTGTCCTGCAAAACTCCAAAATGAGTTCTCCATTTGTGATCAGCTCCCTGATGAAATGAAACCTTGTATCAATGTGTTTGCTGCGTTTGTGAAATACGGGGTTCTTCGACAGAGCTATGGCTGAGTTGTTGTCACAGAAAATTTGTGTTGCCTCTATCTGCTCATTCTAGATTTCTTGTAAAACCCTTCTCATCCATACTACTTGACATGAAGCACTGGTGGCTGCTACGTACTCTGCTTCAGCTGATGATAAAGTGACAATAGGCTGTTTCTTTGAAGCCCATGCAACCACTCCACTTCCAAAATGAAAAACATAGCCCGAGGTTCTCTTTCTGTCATCTACACTTCCAGCACATTCATTGTCTGTATAACCAGTTAATCTAAAATCATTTGATCTGGAATATTCAATTCCAAAATTTCTTGTGCCATTGATATATCTCAGAATTATCTTTCTAGCTTGCCAGTGATTCTCCTTTGGTATTTCCATAAATTTGGAGATCAAGCTGACTGCATACATAATATCAGGCCTTGTGGCTATCAAATACATTAAACTTCCTACTAACTGTTTGTATAAGGTTGGACTAACTTCTGAACCTTTGTCTTCTCTGCTCAATTTCAGTCTAGTCACCATTGGAGTAGGTGTTGACTTATAGTTTGACATATTGAATCTCTTTAACACATCTTTTGCATATTTAGATTGTGAAATAAAAATACCATCTTTGTTCTATGTTACCTCAATGCCTAAAAATTACTTCATCATGCCCATATCTGTCATTTCAAATTTTTTCTTCATTTCTGTTTTGAAAATTTCAACTGATAGATTCCCTGCTAAAATCAAATCATCAACATACAGGCATATGATCAATATTTTACCTTCATCATTGACTTTGGTATACAAAGTGGGTTCACTGTCACATCTGGTAAATCCATTGCTTGTAAAATAACTGTCAATTCTGATATACCATGCACTTGGGGCTTGTTTTAAACCATACAGTGCTTTCTTCAGTTTATAGACTTTGTCTTCTTGTCCTGATATTTCATATCCTGGTGTCTGTTCAATGTAAACTTCCTCTTCTAAATATCCATTAAGGAATGCTGACTTCACATCCATCTGGTGAACTAACCACTTGTTTTGTGCTGCTAGAGCCAATAACATTCTGACTGTGTCTAGTCTTGCAATTGGTGAAAATGCTTCATTGAAATCTACTCCAGGTTGTTGTGCATAACCTTTCACCACTAATCTTGCTTTGTGCTTCTGCACTTCTCCATCTGTATTTAACTTGGTCTTATAAATCCATTTTACACCAATAACATCTTTGTCTTTTGGGAGACTTTGAAATTCCCAAGTTAGATTGTTTTCTATTGAGTCTATCTCATCATCCATTGCTGTTAACCATTTCTCTTCCTTGATTGCATCTTCATAATGAATTGGATCTTCAGCTTGTGAATAAAATGCATAAAGTGTAAATTGCTGACAATTGTTCTCACCATCATTTTGATTATAAATATCAAACATGCTTCTGATTTTCTATCTTCTCATACTAGCTAAAGTAGGATTTGATAAATCACTTAAGTCTGCAGAATGTGGACTTGAAGGTCCTATGCCAGAAATTCTTGCTATGGACGGTGTCTGCAGACCTCTTGTTGCTACTCTAGTATTACTTGCTGGTGTTTGTTGTTGACCACTTGCTTGAGGTAGGTTTGGAACTACAGGTATAATAGTTTGAACTATATTATCATTCTCATCTTGTGGGATATTAACAGTAACATTGACTGTATTTTCTTTGCTTCCATCCCATGCTTCATCTTCAACAAATTGAACATCTCTGTTGATTATTACTTTCTTGGTTGAGGGATTAAACAACTTGTATGCTTTGGATTCTTCACTGTATCCAACAAAAATGCATTTCTCTCCTTTGTTATCTAGTTTTCTTCTCAACTGTTCAGGAACATGTGCATATGAAACACAACCAAAGACTCTCATGTGAGACACACTGTGCTTTTTACCAGTCCATGCTTCTTCAGGAATTATGTTCATCACACTTTTAGTAGGGCATTTGTTCGTGATGTATGCTGCACAAGATACAGCTTCAGCCCAAAATTCATTTGTCAAGTGCTTGGCTTTTAACATACTTCTAGCCATCTCCATTATATTTTTGTTTTTCCTTTTAGCTACACCATTCTGTTGAGGTGTGTATCTAGTTGTGAACTGTTTGTGTATTCCATGTTCTTTGCAGAAATTTAAAAACTCTCTTGAAATGTACTCACCTCCTCTATCCGTTCTTAGAACTTTGATGAAACAACCACTTTGTTTTTCAGCTAAAGATTTAAATTGACAAAAATAACTAAACACATCACTCTTCTATTTCATAAAATACACCCATGTCTTCCTTGAATAATCATCTATAAATGTCAGAAAGTAGAAACTACCACCTATTGAAGGTGTCTGCATTGGACCACATAAATCTAAATGAATTATCTCTAATGGGGATCTTGCTCTAGTGGACTTCCCTACTAGGAAAGACTCTCTATGTTGCTTTCCAAGTATGCAACCCTCACATACACTTTCAGGTTTTTGACTTAGTGGAATTCCCTTTACCATATTCTTCCTATGAAGTAAATTCAAACCACCAAAATTTAAATGACCGAATCTTAAATGCCAAAGCCAGTTCTCATCCTTAATCTCTACCTGAAATACAGTTTGAACAACAGTTGAAACTTCTTTTGCTTGTGCAAAATTTGTACTCAAAGCTGGCTGAATTCTCAAGGGAAACATTCTAATGTTTGTCATGTGAATTTTTGCAATCAACTGACCACTTGGGTATTTGTCTAAAATAGTGCACAGCCCATTTTTGAAAGACACTCTATAACCCTTTTGAATTAACTATCCTACACTCATCAAATTGTGTTTAAGGCCAGGCACAAAGTAAACATCAGAAATATATATTCTACTCCCCTTCCTTGGTTAGAGTATTTACATTCCCTTTTCCTTTTATAGAAACTTTGTTATCATTTCCGAGGGTAACATCTGACTTGATATTCTCATCTAAACTTGTAAACAGCTCTAAATTTCTTGTCATATGATTACTACAACCTAAATCTAAAAACCAAACTTCTTTTTCACTAGCTTGAGCTACATTACAAGCTAAAAACATAGTACTCTTATTTGGTCTGTTGTCTTGACTTTCTCTAGAAAAAATTGCATTTTGTCTGCCCGTTTCATACTGTTTCTTTCTACACTCATTCATGTAATGGCCAAACTTTTTACAATAATGGCATTGGACCTAAGATTTATCATACCTTTGTCCTTGAGGAAAGTTTTGAGATGAGTTTTGGCTGCTGCCTCTTCCACTTGAACTTGACTGGTTATTTCTTCCACCTCTGTTGAAACCTCTTCCTCTTGATTTAGAATTCATTCTACCTCTGCTTCTTCCTTGGTTAATTGAAGCTTATGACTTGAATGCATGCTCCAATGACATATTTGCAGTTCTGTTGAGTCTATGCTCATGTGAAATTAGTGAGGCATAAAGCTCATCAACTGAGTACTGTGTGAGATCCTTTGTCTCTTCTATTGTGACTAAAATTATCTCAAATATTGTGGGTAAGCTTCTTAGAATCTTCTCTATAACTTTGACATCTTCAAGTGTCTGTCCATATGTTCTCATCTGGTTTACCAATCCCATTACCTGAGTAAAATATGAATCTACAGACTCATTTTCTTTCATAAACAGAGTTGCAAATACTCCGATACCACGTGATGGATTAGCAGAGATAGAAAAATATCAAAAACTAAAAAGATTAACACAAAACTTCCATTAACTTAGCTTGCTACTTGAGAGCAAAAATCTATTAAATTCTGATCTTTATCGAATACAAAGGATGTACATATAAATAGAATATAACCCATGCAAGAAATTAAAACAACATTAACTGTCATAAACGAGCCAACAACCAATATGTCCTTACACAGAACAAAATGTTGTAAAATTCATCCTTTTACACTGCACATAAACCAATCAAAAACATCCTTTACGGCTGACATGGATTCCACTACCGTTTGCACAGAGGAAGGCAAAAAATCAATGGATGTAGTCAACCGCGCAACTGCCGATGGAAAAAGAGAGGTCGCGGTGACCACGGTACCAAGCAGAAGAGTCATACCGCATAACCACAGAGAGGGAGAAGATGATCACGGGGAGGTGGTAGACACATAGTCAAATAGTGAACAAAACACCACGTTACCGTGGCAGTTAAGACACAGGCTACGGTGGATGCAATAATGACGACAATGGGGCAAAAGAGCGAAGACAGTCAGCACGATACCACACTTGGTTCAACTAAAGACCACTGGAAGGTGGTAGTGGATGCCAGGTCATTAACTGCCCAAACGAAGGAAACTGGCGAGTAAGCTGCGGTGGCGAGGTGATAGAAGGAGACCACCAATGAGACACCGCAGACAAAGAAAAAGATAACGGTGGTAAAGTGATAAATGAAGGAAGCATCTCCCATGAGACCATGAGGAGGACAGAGAGTGGAAGAGGTGGCATGGGTGTCTCTGCGGAACCGAGAATAGTAGAAATAGCAGATGCAGGGGCGCAGTAAGTGATGATGGTAGGAGTGGAGTGAATCTCCAACAATGATTACTTTATTGGTGGAGAGTTGGTGGAAAATTCATTTTGCAATACTTCAATCTGCTGGTGGAGGATGACCAAACCTTAAAATTTGAGTTAAAGGTGTTGGATGATAACATCACAATTGTTGACTGCAATATTCAAAACGGAGATCAATTGGACATTGCCACTGTAACTAAGTAAGGTCGGTCATAGTTAGTAGTTTCTTCACCACTCCTTTCATTCTTTGTTTTCAAATAATTCTAAGGCACGTCAGTCTTTATTGGAAAATAGAATCTGGGAAATAATATCGATATCCTTGAGGACTATCTGGATAGAAAAATAAAATTCAAAAATTCACATACAATACAAAATTACCACATATAATACAAAATTTATTTTGCTAAAAAATATTAACAGAAAGTAATTTATTTTTTGATACATTATACTTAAAAAAATATAATATATTAAGAGAACTTTCTTCAACTCACCTCTTGTCACTGTTGTGATAGTATATATTTATCTTTCAACAATTATAATAGATTCTATTCCAAGTAGTTTATATATAAGCATTAGAGCAACAAGGAAATTTACTATGAAAATAAAATAAAATTTTGTAATCAATATATTCAAGTAAAATTTTACGAGTGAATGCTTAAGTTTGAGTTTAAATCTAATAATCATTATATAACCTTTAAGAAAAAAAAATTGATTGGTCAATCGAAGAGTCTAAAATGATCCAAAGTGCTCATAGCAAAAATTCATTTATTTTTATTTATAAAAAAATGTGTATACAAGAGAGTTTCAAATATAAAAAACCAAGGATTATCTTTGAGTATAAGTGACCACTAAATAGTTGAAAGAAACCTCCAATTATAGATGATGTGTTAAGTGATAAGTTAAATTATTCACATCATTCTTCATTTGTGAGCTATTGTTGGTGAGAGCTCCTGAAACTTGAAAATATTTGGATCTAAAGGTGATCTCTGAGTAGATCCTCTATATGGAGCTTTAACATCTCTAACATAAAAAGGTATTTTTTTGAATTTTTCTTAGGAAAGAAAAAATAAAGTGGAACCATGCATTGGTTCCTCACACACTTTATTTCCTTCCATTCTACTTCCCATTGTAAATTGGTGTAAGAAAAACTGTAAAATATGAAACATATCTAACTAATACAATACAACTTTTCTAACAACAAGCTAATAAACATAAAACTACTTGGTATGATATATGGGAAAGTGAGTTAGAAGTAGATGTTGTACCTAGGTCTGAAAAAATTAGGGATCTTACCAATATGGGGAAATGTAATGATGCCAACTTATGTGTCACACATGTATAATTCCTATAACTTCTTCATCAAGTCAACTTTAGATTTTTTGAAAAATTTGTCAATCTACTCATCTTGTCCTAAATTTTCTTCACCTCTATCCCTCCTTTCTCATCCTTCCTTGTTAAATATTCCTTTCCCAATGGAGTGATTATTTTTCCCAAGAAATAAACTTCCTAGAAACTATTACCATCTCTCTTAATATTTTCCTTGATGCTCTTATTGTAACACAAGTTTGGGAGGACACAATCAAACATAGTTGTGTTTTTGAATTTAAACCTAGATTGAATTTATTAATGGACATCCAGACTCTCTTCTCCTAGTAACCTTATATTTGATTCCTCATTTCATGTAAATAATTGAGTAAATGAGTGGGGCACCTTACCTCATTAATCATAATCACACTCTCCATCCTTGAGAATAATTTCTTACTAAATGTGTGGCCTCCCTCATCCTTCATCAATGTATTTAACATTATTTATTTTTTGACCACACAATATGAATAGTCCCTTTTCCAGGGATGTGCCAAAATTTTCCCTTAAAATAAGATGCCACAACTTATTAGAAGTTTTCTTATGTTAATTTTAAGAAAATGTTTGGTTGCTAGAATTTTTTATTTTTATTTTGAACCTATTATCATTACCTCAAGTAAGTTGTTTTCTTTTCCCTAATTTGAGAAATTTGAATTCATTTTTATAATATTTAAGAGTGTGCATAATAAAAGATACTCTGAAGTAAATATTTTCACTTCATGAACTTGTTTTTCTTAAGGCATGTTGATTTTATACTGTTGGGTACACATATTTACTAGTTAACCCTTTGAAAAGAAGAAAATGGTGACCTCCCTGTTTGGCTTCTAGGGTTTTGGACCTAAAAGGAGAGAGATCAACTTGCGTGCTCTTTTCACTCAAGAACAAACCCTTGAGATTTTAATGCAAATGAGATTGAAATCTAGCAAATGGAATGTTCTAGGGAATTGAATGATGTCAAATGAGGGGTTCACCATCAAGTGTAAACTTGGAAAATATGTTTGAAAACATAATGAGATATGAAAAATGACCTTGAAAGATAGGTAAAATGCAATAAGAAGCTATGAGGTTGAAATGTGCACACCTAGGAGACTAAAGAAGGTTAAGTGGAGATCTGGGTCACTAAAAAATCTGCTATTTATATTGATTGGGACTCATTTTCCAAGCTAGGAAAATCAATCCAGTTTCCAGGAAAATGTGCAGAAACAGGTTTCAGCAAAGAGGGTATCTAAATCTACAAAAATCATGTTCGAGCCTGTACAATGGGACTCATTCACCAATAGTGGTGAATCAATCCACGTCTACTTGTCTAGAAGTTCTAAAGTGGATCATGTGCTTCTCAGTCTTCTCTACTCTTTTTGACTAGTTTCTAAATCCGAATCTGTAAAATAGCACATGTGGGTCTTCTCCAAGCTTCTCCAAGGCTTGATTACAACTTTGACAACTTTAGAGACTTGAAAAATTTTCTCCAACTTTTCTCCTTGATAAATATGCAACCTAGACCTACAAACCACACACAAGAAGAGGGAAAAATGTTGTTGGGTTAGAGAATAGGGGTTTTCCTTGGACAAACCCCTTGTTGGTAATTAAATCTTGAAATGAAATCAAATGTAAAGGGAGATTGATGAATGAACAAAAGGTAATTTTACAACTCACCAAACCCTAGCAATAAGGTGCTACAATTATGCTTGAAATGGCTACAATGGATGTGATTCTTGAATCTTGCTTGATGTTGATAGATCTATAATTCAAGTCTTTCTCGAATCATGAAATCTACATATCAATAGTTAGCACAATAAAAAACACGAAGAATGTAATATTTGGCATGATGATTGATGCTCTTGAATGCTTTAGAATCTTCCCTTGAATGCTTTGAATTCTCTTGCATAGATTATCTTGTGAACTCACTTTTCTATAAGGATGTTCTCACAAAAGTCTTAGGTGAAAATGGGTGAAAGAACCATGTATTTATACTCAATTATGCAAGAATTCATGAAATTACAACACTACAAGCCAACATCACATTTAGAAATGTGAGAAGCCTGCATTGGGGCCAAAAATATCTAGGTGGGACTCATTCGCCCAAGGTGGTGAATGAGTCCCAAACACTAAATTTGTGTCACACAAGCCAAGAACACCTCAATTATGATTGGTTACTGATTGGTGTTAGGATTATCCTCAAAAAGATGCAATAAATGAGGCTTGTGGATGCGAAATAGAGCCAATGAAAGCATAAGAAAGCCCAATTATTAATGAAAAGCCTAGAGAAATGTGAAAGTGTGTTACAACACTTTACAACACACCAAACAAGGAAATATTAATGTTTATTATGATTAAAATTATGTTCATTATACTTAGTTAGTTGATAAAACCCTAGAAAAGTGTGAAAGTGTGTTACAACACTTCACAAAACTTTTGAAAGGTACCATTAAATACATTAGTTCACAATGCCCAAGACCTAATGTGAATGCTTTATCCACATTACAACACTAAATCAAGGAAAAATTAAGCCAAAATCTGCAAGGAGGACCGAACCGAGTGCGGAAATGTTAAAGGACCCTTTTTTTGACACTACACCCTTATAAGATACAAAAGTACCATGCTTTAAGACCTCTATTCCTAATTAATTACACCAAAAAAATTCAAATTACTTTTAAATATGCCATGATAGTTACCACATGACAAGGTGTTAATTCACATCAAACAATTAGATTATGCATATACTAAAAATTAGATACCACAATTTTTTTTCAAGAATAATTTGATTATATTTTTTAAATTATGTACTTAACTTCTCTTTTCACCGATTCAAGTTATCTTAGTTGGGAACAACTATCTATTCTCCCAAGATTAAAATTCCATTTAATAATTTCAAGGAAATTTTATTCATACCAAGATACCAACTTAGTTAGGGTAGCTCACTAGAGCAAGGAAATATCCTTTAAATCAAATTCAAGTGAGATTCCTAGGTCTAACATTTAAGCTTGCGTTATTTTATAGAAATTGTATAATATTCCCCTCAACCACTTCTAGTTCCCTCATTATTGTCTAAAGAAATAATGGTAGAGATAAATATTTAAGGAGTAAATATTTAATTTTCCATAATGTTGGTTAAGGATTTCCTCCTCTCATTGCTTGTTTGAAAAGATAAATGTTTCCTTGTAGTGATAGATTAGTTGATTCATGTCAGTTTTCAGTTTTGATCTATTAATAATCGATATTTCCTTGAGCTTGAAGATTCTTCATGCATAGTTTTGTTTAGGAGTTATGCACCATTACCACCAACATACATTTTAATATCCTAGCTTTAAGATCCTACAAAATTGTTATGGTTATGGATTGTTTATAGCCTCACTAAGTAGGCATCAAATTTTTAGATAATTCAATTGAGTATGTGGATGATATTAATCAACAAGTAAAGGTATTAAGAATGTATATGCACATATAATATAGCTATAATGGAGCATACAAAATGGATGTCAAATATTCACACTCTCATTGAGTGATATTTTCAAGGGTGGGTGCTCCCTAATGAGTGTCTTCTCCTTAATAACTTTCAAATGTTTATTTTTAGTGAGATTCATAGTATGCCACTTAAGGAGGATGTAGACTGTTATATTGATATTTTCCCAAGATTCAAACCCATATCTTGTGTGTTATATTACATTGTCACTCAAGATCTTGGTCAAATTCATTTGTAAATGGATGAGTTGTTTGAGAAGTGGAATACTAATTGTAATGTATCCCTTTATGATATGTAGGTCATATTTGTGATGAATAAGGACATATATCTTTGAATTTCCATTGATTACTTCCAATTAAATAATAGTAATGATGAAAAAAATTATCCCTTGCCATGGTTTGATAATTTTTTGGAGCAAATAAATGAATCCAAGTTGTTTTATAACATTGAGCTAAATAAGGTATATCACAAATTTCACATTCATGACTTGTAGAAATCAAACAAAATTTTGTACTCACTATTGAAACTATGAGTTCATGTTAGATACACTCTACTTGGTGAATGCTCCCATAGTGTCCCTAAGTTTGATGAATGAGGTATTTCGTACTTACCATTCGTATTTTTTTCTTATGTTTTTTTATGATATTTTAATATATTCAAGGAAATGAAAGAGCATGAGGTAAATTTGTAGTAGTTTCATTAATTTTTGCATGAGAATTATATTTTTTGAAACTGTAGCATTGCTAATTGCTACCCTTGACAATTTCACACTACCTTGACACCTTATTTTACCTACAAAATTAAATATAGTGATAATTTATTCATTTGAGCTAGATTATAAAATATATTTAAATTCTGGAAATCTCAATAAATTTAGGAAAAAAACACTCATCCAAGGGTGGTAGTTCCCTTGATCTTAAGGGTGTCCTATTTCAAATTTAACTTTTTATGTCAGTCCTTAGGGAATCAAAAATATCAACTAGAATACATATATATATAATTTTAATCTCATTTGAACGTTACGAAGAAGTTATGAAGAAGGAGCTATAATGATGCATTTAGTATGAAGATTTTGTAGTGTCAATAAATGGATCCTTTGATATTTTCACACTTGTTTGGGTCCTCCTTGTGGATTTTGGATTAATGGTGCCTTGATTTGGTGTTGTAATGTGGATAGCACATTCAAATTAGGTGTTGGGCCCTTGTGAACTACTGTATTTTAATGGTACCTTGTAAAAGTGTTATGAAATTTTGTAACACACTTTCACACTTCTATAGAGTTATATCAATTAACTAAGCATAATGAACATAATTCTAATCATAACTAATCTTAATATTACCTTATTTGGGATGTTTTTAAGTGTTTTAGCACACTTTCACACTTCTCTAGTCTTTTCATTATTAATTGTGCTTTCTTATGCTTTAATTGGCCCTATTTTGTATCCACAAGCCTCATTTATTGCATCTTTTTGAGGATAATCTCGATGCCAATCAGTAACCAACCATAATTCAGGTGTTTCTAGCTTGAGTGGCCTAGATTTAGTGTCTAGGACTCATTCACCACCTTGGGTAAATGAGTCCCACCTAGGGCTATTTGGCCCCTATACAGGTTTCACACACTTCTAGACATTTTGATTTTTTGTCCCATACACTATGTGTGATGGGACTCATTCGCCACCTTTGGCGAATGAGTCTACCAAAATTCAAATTTAAATCAAATTTTTGATGGAATTTTATTCTCCTAGATCTAATGTCAGCTTGTACTATTTTAATTTTGGGAATTATTGCATAATTAAGTATAAATACAAGGTTGTTTCTCTCATTTTAACACCCAAGTATTAGAGTAGTCATCCTTATAGAAAATTGAGTTCACAAGAGATCATCAAGATTTCACAAAGGCATTCAAGGGTGGATTATCAAGCATTCAAGAGCATTTAAGAGCATCAATCATCATGTCAAAGATAACATTATTCATGTTTATTATTGTAGGATGTAAAAATCTTACACATGGATTGTATAGATTCAGCCATCCTCATAGAATAAAATACATCATTGACTCCAAACAAAATGATAAAACTAAAACAAACATGCAATGGAGAAAATGAAATACAACATATTGTATGGTGGATTGGTGCCCTCCATGAAGATGTGAGAGATCCCTTTCCCAATCCCTTTCTAAGCCAAGTGAAATAGACAATGAGTTGCTATGAGCTCAAGTTGTCTATAGTTTAGATGCATTCAAAATGTGTTGCTGAAATGAGAGAAAATGCCTTGCATTTATAGGAGAAGTTAATAGAAGAGAGGCCAAAATTAGGCAATGTGGGACTAAATCCCATCCAATAGGATAGAGACACTTGTCATAATGGGATTGGCCAAAGCTTGTGCAAGTTTTGGTCAACGTGCCCATTCAAATTTGAAAAATGTCAATAAATGCATGTTGTTGAGGGTTTTGGGGGGAATAATCTTTGTCCAAAAAAGTCAAAGATGGGAGTTATTGAGAAAAATAAGTCTTTTTAATAAATCAAATAAATTTTTTTATTGGTGCAAGTGGGTGGGTTAGTTAGGAGTTTGGATTTGACTCTAGTTGAGTGAAAAGCTAGAGAATGATAATCATGATTAGAAGTTAATTAATTTAGATTAATTAAATTAGGGGATTTTAGGGATTTGACATTTGATTAAATCAGTTTGATTTATTAAATCAAATGAGAAGAACATAAGGATTAAATAATTTGATTTATTTAATGAACCTTAGGAAATTAATCAATAAATTGCTTTAATTGATTAATAGAAGAAATGAATGTTAATTTGTATGATGCATGATTGTTATTTTTGCATGTCTACAGTTTTCCCCTCTTTGAAGCAATGTACTCGTTGCATTGGTTCAAAGAATGATGCCGTTGACATCGAAATTAAAAAAATTCAGATTTTTCGGATGCCCCAGTGAAAATAAGTACATTAGTACATTGTCCCCTCGAGAGATCAAGCGAAAAGATACAATTTGAGGTAGATCTTGCGACAAAGAGGTTAAAATGAATGTATGGATGGTGATGACTATATAATCTATATGATAATGATGATGTAAATGAGATGTTCTAATTATGCAAGATGCATGATGGATGCAGGATGGATGCATGATAGATGTAAGATGGATGCATGCTAGATGTATGATGGATGCATTGTTAGTGTGAAAGAAGGTAGAAGAATGAGAGTGATCAACCCTTAAATTCGAGAAGATGAAGAAGTCCAACAAGTCCCCTAGTCATTGAGACTTTATTGGATATGATGATGAATGATGATGATGTATTGCTTATCCAAGGATGGGAAAAGAGCATACCTTTCTTTATGTTTGATAACACACGTAGGTGTGATGCATCAATATATTAAGAACTAGGATGTCGTGGCGCCTAGTGTGATGGACTTTGACTCGTCAAACAGATAGGAGTACTCTTGTTCACACTTGACAAATATAACCTTATTCAGAATGCAGTTTAGATATTCCAGACATCTCGGGCCAAAACATAAAAAAGGCAAGCCTTCTTATGTGGTCAACAAGATACCTAAAACATCCTTCCTACAAACAAAACAAAGTATGCATGATGAAGTTATTTTACAAGAATATCCAACAAGCACATTAGATAAAAAGATAATGATCATTGCCCCATTCCTTTCTCTCTAAACCTGTTTTGTTTAGGCATCATCGAGAGGTCCTTGGAATGAGTGCAAAATAAGATAAGTCAAAAAGACCAAATAAAGTAAACAAACAAGCTGATGTTCTTCATACCATTAGCCAAGGCTAAAATATTGTGGGGTACCTAATGTTTATGTCCATCATAGGAAAGCTTCATCCTAGGACATGTAGTGATCAAGATTTTAGTGACATTGATTGTGTGATAAGCTATTGATACTCTGAGTTGACCAACTTGTTGACTTACTAACTTAGACTTTCGAGACTTTGACGATTAGGGAGTTCACTTCAGAACCTACTAGACTTGATTTTGACTGACTCACCAAAGGGTCAGAGTGACGATTGATTTATTATGAGTGATGAAAATCACGGGTGAAAGCGAGATGAAATGGATGCACCATTTTGGATTTTTCAAATGTTTTGAGGTTGTTTTTGGAATTTTGAGATGTTTTACAAATGTTTTTGGTATTTTCAAGATTTTAAGATGAACAAACTAGATTAAAGACCTATCCTAGGGGTCTCCAGAGCTGATCCATAGATTAGCCTTGCCTACGTTATATACGCAGAGACCACGTAGTTCAACTAGTGGTGGACTGACTTGATGATAAGATGGATGGGCAAACAAGTTGCCCCCCTTTTTATTGCTTAAAGGACTGACTTAAGATGTAGACTAGATGGGCAAACGGATTGCCAATGCGATGGATGCCTAAAGGAATGACCTAACCGTCTCGGGGGATGATCAAAGATCAACCTTGCCTATGTTCAAGCTCAGAGACGACATAGTTTCACAAAGTGAAGAATGACAAGACTAAATGATGAATTTTTGGAAGATTTTCTGATATTTTGACATGTTTTTGGATTTTTTGAATGATTTGGATGTTTTTGGATTTTTGAATGAGTTTTTTTGAATGTTTTTGGATTTTCTGATGAATTTTTGAAAAAGATCACGAGAATATACATGAATATGATCCGATGTTGCGAGAATGTGCCCCCAGTGTGGTGCAATAGACTACTTTGATAAAGGCAGAAAAAACTGACCTTCGAAATGTCAAGTAGCTCCATGGTGGAATACGGTATAGACACCAACACAAGCTATGGTACGGATGTGAGCAGATGAGTGGAATGCGATGGAATGGATGAGTCGTGCAGATCTTGATAGATGGGGAAGGTGCTTTATTTACACTTGACACCTACTTTCTAGGCTTTCACCAAGGTACTTGCCCAAAGCGCCACCAAAGTGGTTTTCACTAGAGGATGATTTTTTTCTTTTTACTATTTTCAATCCTTTTTTTATTTTTTTGGATTTTTTGATCTTTTGATTTTTGATTTTTTTTTGTTGTCACCAAGTTGTCTATTTGCCAGGTTTTTATCGAGGTAACCATTTTTTCAGGACCTTTTCTGATTGTTTTTGTATTTTCTAGTTCTATACCTTGCAAGATTTAGGCATAAAAATTTTTGAGGTGAGAGCTATTTAGAGGCTCTTGCAGAGGCTTGCCTTCTAGTGTTGCTAGTTGATATGCCCTTGATGTGTAACTTCCTATGATGATAAAAGGTCCCAGCTAGTTGGGCTCAAAATTTCCCTTTGTATCTGGATTTGGCACATTCTTTTGGTTTTCTTTCAACACGAGGTCACCAACTTGGAAAGTGCGTTGTCTGATCTTCTTGTTGTAGCTCCTTTTTAGGCGATTTTCATACACTTGTAGATGATTAACGGCATCCATGTGCCTTTCATCTAGTAATTCCAGCTCATTGAGTCTTGAGACCCTGTATTCCTCATCTATGATAAGGTTTTGCAGTGATATCCTTAGTGATGGGAGTTTGATCTCAATGGGGAGTATGGCCTCTCATCCGTAGACCAGAGAGAATGGGGTGGCACCTGTTGGCGTGTGGATGCTGGTGCAGTAGGCCCATAAGGCGGGATTTAACTGTAGATGCGAGTCATGACCAGAGTCATTGACTGTTTTCTTGAGGATTTTCAAAATGGTTTTATTTGTAGCTTCTATCTGGCCATTACCTTGTGGATAGTATGGAGTGGAAAAACGGTGTTGGATTTTGAATTTTTCACACAAATCTCGGACATCCTAATTTTTGAAGGGCATCCCATTATCAGAGATAATGGATTGAGGAACACCGTATCGGCAAATGAGGTAATTGAGGATGAACTTGGATATTTGTTTTCCCGTGATGTAGGTCATGGGATTTGCTTTGACCCACTTTGTGAAATATTCAGTGGCAGTGATGATGAACTTATGGCCATTGGATGAGGTGGGTGATATTTTACCAATGAGATCGATCCCCCATTGTGAAAAGGGCCAAGGTGTAACAATGGGATGTAGTTCTTGAGCTGGTGCATGAATAAGGTCTCCATGTTGTTGGCATTGCAAGCATTTTCTGACAAAATTGTGTGCCTCTTTTTCCATCATCGGCCAGTAGTACCCTGTTCTCAGCAACTTTTTAGCCAATGTCATACCACTTGAGTGTGACCTGCATGTGCCATTGTGTACCTCAGTTAGAGCAGTCAGGGCTTCCTCGGGTTTTAAACAACGTAGCAAGGTTCCGTCGGTACTCCTACAGAAGAGGGTTTCTCCTAGGATGACGAATCGTGAAGTCCTTTTGATGAAAGTGCGTTTTAGGTTCGGGGTGATGTCAATGCGGAGGATTCCTAACTTTAGGTAGGTGTATATATCATGATACCAAAGATCATCGGGACCAACGAGTTCACACGCGTATTCTGACTCTGGTACCTCAAATGTGGGTACGAGAAGTTGCTCTATGAGGAATTCATGTTTCGAGACATTACGAGGGATGTCGAGTAAGGATCCAATTGTCGCCATTGCATCAGCCGCTCTGTTGTTTGTCCTTGGTATCTGCTCAAAGGTAATGTCGATGAAAGACTCCTTGAGGCTTTCTACCACCTTCTTGTATGGTGCGAGCTTATCATCCTTGGTTTGGTATTCGCCATTGACTTGGTTGATGATAAGTTGTGAGTCCCCATAGACTTTTAGTGCCATGATTGGTGGCATCAATACAAGTGGTGTAAGTAGATATTCTTTTATTTTTCTGAATGCTTGCTCACATTTGTTGTCCCATCTGAAAGCTACTCCCTTGTGAAATAGGTGTGAATAGGCAATTTTTTTATCTACCAATTGTGCTATGAATCTTCAGATGGACTAGAGTCTTCCTTAAAATCCTCTTAGTTGTTTTAACGTTCTTGGTGCTTTCGTTTTGAGGATTGCTTTTACCTTTGCAAGGTCTACCTCTATCCCTCTCATTGAAACTATGTATCCTAGCAACTTCCCTGATTGCACCCCAAAGACACACTTCTTCGGGTTGAGTCTAACCTTATATTGTTCGAGCCTGTCAAAGATAGCACTTAGAGTTGCTATATGGTCTTGTCTCTTCTTTGATTTAGCAAGTATATCATCTAAATAATCTTTGACTGTTTTTGTGGATCATGTCGTGGAAGATTAATGTCATGGCTCTTTGGTAGGTAGCTCCTACATTCTTCAACCCAAATGGCATTGCGTTCCAATAGTAGGTGCCCCAAGGACATGTGAATTTTGTCTTGTGTTGGTCTTCTTTTGTGATCAATATCTGATTGTACCCCAAGAAACCATCCATTCGGGAAAGCATCTCATGTCCAGCCGTCATATCCACTATCATGTCAATGTTGGGTAGTGGAAAGTCATCCTTGGGACATGCTTTCTTTAGGTCTCTGAAATCAGTGCAGATGCGGATGCCCCCTTTTAGTTTTGAGACTGGTAAGAGGTTAGATACCCATTCTGGATAGTCGAACGGGCATATGAAGCCAACATCAAGAAGTTTCTGCAGCTTAATCTTTACAAGCAAGGCTATTTGTGGGTGCATCTTCCTTAGCTTCTGTCTGACTGGTTTTGCTCCGGGGTAAACAACCAAATGATGAACTACCATTTTAGGGTCCAAGCTTGGCATGTCTGCATAGGTCCATGCAAAATTTACCTTTCTCTCCTTTAGGAAAGCTGCCAATAGTTCTTGTTCTTCTTCTAGGAGGGATTTTGCATAGAAGGTAATTTGTGGTTCTGATTCTGTTCCTAAGTTGACTGGGTTGCACTGTTCTGCCAATACTGTTGACTTCTCCTAGTGTAGAGCAGTAAGGGGGAGATTGAATCCTTCATCCTTTGGCACCTCAGAGAGGTTTTCGCCATTGGATGCATCCTTTATTTTTACTAATTTATGGTTAGAGAGTGCCACAGTGTAGTTTTCACTCAATAACTCCGAGCTTATTCTTGATCTTTTTCTTTTGCGACTGAAGGACTCAATCGTCTCCCCATAGTATGCTTGTGTGTCTAGACTGATATCAAATCCTGCCTTGTGATCTCCACATGGAACAGTATCCCTTAGTCCCATGAATTCCGAGAGAGCCTCATCATTTTCGAACGAGTCTAGAATCGGCGGTCCCCGTTGGTTGTGATTGATGAGTTGGGGGTACACTAAGTGGATTTGGTGGGTTTGTTGGATTGGCTCAGCGAGTGAGACACTAATCATCAGTAAGGTGGAATCTTCAAAGAGCCTAGGTAAGCCACCTATGGTGTCATCGTCGTCACTGCTACTACAAATGTCAGTTATGTCAAATGTGAAGTTATCGAGAGGTAGGCCTATGGACACGGGTAATCTAAGGTTAGTTGCCGAGACCCGAGGAGAGGACTTGACTGCCTATTAGGAACACTTTTGCCACCCACAATTATACTCGGAGGGGTATAGCTAAGGCCAAGGTTCTGTGTTCTTCTTTCTACAATGATGGGCTCCAACCGTCCATCAATGTTTCTTCCTAGGCTTTCATTCCTGTTATAGCCCATGCCGAACATTATTTGTAACCTTCTGTTTGTTTCCTCCATGGGTAGGGTGGGAGTGGGTCTTTCATCTTGGTACAGAGTGTTTGTGATGTCCTCCTCGTCCACATTTTCCTAATGGAGATCCCCCCAACTATGGAATCTAGAGGGTTCTGTTCTAGTGCGGATAGGTGTTTGAGTCAATTGTGGTTGCCCATGTGACCTAGGAGATTGTGGTAACTCTCCTACAACAAAAGCATTTCTCCTCATTCTGTAATCACCCCATCCATTGTCCTGTATCATGTGCTTGATCTCGAATATGACGGGGATGGCGGGTGTCTCTATCGCAAAAGTGGAGGCGAGATTAGCTAGGTCTATGTATGAAGTGGATGGTCCTTCATCATTTTTAGGTACTTGAGGGATCTTGTAAAACTTGGCTTCCAAATTTTTGCAATAGGCGAAAGGTTCGGGATCCCCATATACGGTAACCTCCTCGTTTTGATATGAGAACTTAATGCACTGATGATAGGTTGAGGCCACTACCTTCATTCCGTGTATCCATGGGCATCCCAGGAGGATGTTGTATGGTAAATCAAGGTCAAGAACTTGATAAGTTGTTTCCATGGTTGCTAGCCCCACTTGGATGGGAATCTTGATAGTGCCCTGAGACACTCTTTCCTGGTCATCATATGCTCTTATGGTGATACTTTTGTTCTTATTGATGGAATCCTCGGTGAATCCTAATTTCTTTATAAGTTTCAGAGAACAAATATTAAGACTTGCACCACCATCTACTAGGACTCACTTGACTTTCTTTTTATGGACTAGGACTTGGAGGTGGAGTGCGCGGTTATGAGATGGTTGCGGGGGGAAATCTTGGTTCGAAAATGTGATGAGAGTCGGGGTAACGATGTTACCTACCATAGCCTGAAATTGTTCTGTGTCAAGGGTGGCGGCAACGGTAGAGGCAGCTAGTGCTTCATCTAGGATCTTTCTATGAGTGGCGGAGATTTTTAGTAATTCCATGATGGATATTTATGCGGGTGTTCTCTTCAGTTGGTCAATTACATTGTAATCATAGGGGATGGCCTTTGTGTTGGTAATGGGGGTCTTAGCAGGTGCCCCGACAATGGTAACTTTTCCACCTTGTGTGGTGACTCCACAGTCATTGTTGGCTCCCTTGATATTTATGATAGTGACCAACTCATCGACACATCTGACTATCTCCTCGTATACTAGATTAGCACTAGCATACTTTTGTTTACCCTTATTATTCCCTTGGTTATTTCCCTGATTATGATTCAGCATCGGATTTGTGTAGATTTTCAGGTCTTGGTTTCCGGTCGGCTGCTTGATGTTGATGACCTTATCCTCGATGAGGTCTTGGATGATATTCTTGAGTCTCATGTAGTTGGCGGTGGTGTTTCCTTTAACTTTGTGGAAGTCACACAGGAGATTCTCATTGTACCATGGTGGTTTGGTCATGGGCTCCGTGTATTGTTTAGAGTTAGAGATTTTGATTAGTTTTTCTTTGACCAATTTCTTCATGACAGACTCAATCGATTCACCAAGAGCTATGAACTTCCTCTTGGAGGGAAACTTGTTGCGGGGAGGTGGTCCTCCTTGATAACCCACATTGTTGACTTGGTTGGTGGAAGGTGGTTGTGACTGTGCTACTACCACATTAGCCTGCACATTGTTGTGGTTATGAGTTTGCGGTTGATGATGATTTTGGGTATTTTGCTTAGGAGCACTGATGACTACCTTAGCATCGACCACGCCGTCGTTCGTGATATTTTTGTTCCTTGACCATGTTTGAGGTTTATCATTGTAGTTGTTGGATGGGTAGTTATCCTACGGTGGAGTGAATGTAGGTGCGCCTCCTCACACAGTAAGGGCTCTTTTGATGTTGAGAGCCTTTGGAATTAGTTGGTCGTAAGATGTGATGCACTGCATTTTTAGGTAGAACGCCAAGTTTTCATCTAGGTTGGCTATGATGGTGCAAACTTGTTGTTCCTCTGTCATGGTCCACTTGCTCTGATTCGCCTTGGATCACCATCTTTGCAAGAAGGATGCAAATAACTCTCCTCTTCTTTGTTTGAGTGCAGATAGTTCTTCTAAACTGATATCCGCACCCATATTAAAAGCGTAATTTTTAATGAAAGCCTCCACAATTTCCTCAAATGTTTTAATGCCCATGGGTATGTGAGAAAACCATTCCATAGCTGGACTAGTCAGGCTTCGAGGGAAGAGCCGCCTTAGATACATGTCATCATATGCGACTTCCATGCAGTGCACCTGAAATTCCCTGACGTGGTTTTTAGGGTTGCCTGTTCCATTGTACTTATCAAATTTGGGGATCTCGAATCCCTTTGGAAACGGTACCATGGTGAGACTTCTATCGAATGGATAAGGGCACAAGTTGCCTGGTGTCCTTGTGGTTTTTCCTACTTGCAAGTCCAACACCTGCTGCGAAAGTAGTTTGATTTGTGTTGTGACATCCTTGCTTGGGTCGAGGGGTGGGATGAATGAGTGGTGAGGTGTTGGAGGTGTTTGATGGGTGGGGAGCGTACTGGTCGGTGTTTGCTGCGAGCTTGGCTATGCATTTAAGGCTTGTTGGTAAGCCTACATTTGTGTCAACAACACTTGTTGTTGATCTTACTGTCAATGTTCCAATAGTGCTTGTTGTTTCTCCATCTGTTGTTGTTCCCATGAAGCCTGTTGTTGGTCAAGTTTTTGTTGAGCTAGTAACGCTTGTTGTTGGTCTAGCTGCTATTGCACCAACTATGCTTGTTGTTGGTCAAGCTGCTGTTGTGCCAATAAAGCTTGTTGTTTAGCTTGGTGTTATGCCTAAAAGTCTTGCAGGGCTTGTTGGTAGGCTTGCAGGTGGATTGCTTGCAATTGCGCTTGGTATTGAGCTTGTGTCTTTTGTTGGGCTTGAGCTTGAGCTTGTGCTTGAGCTTGAGCTTGGGCTTGAGCTTGTGCTTGGGCTTGTGCTTGGGCTTGTGCTTGAGCTTGTGCTTGTGCTTGGGCTTGTGCTTGGGCTTGTGCTTGAGCTTGTGCTTGTGCTTGTGCGGCTTGTTGTTTTTGGAGTGCCTTTTGGCGAGCAGCTTGTTGTGCGTTTTGCAACATGATGGAGAATGAATTGGTCATGTTGTACTTTGGCAGTGGGATTGGTGATGGAGCAGGAATCATGCCAACTGTCATGGTGGGTGGAGGGATTGTGGTTGTGACTGTGATTTGGGTTGTGGGTGGGGTGCTTGAGACAATTGGTCCTTGATGAGGCATGCTTTGGGAGACTTGAGGACCAATAGATGCATTAACTGTGGTGACGGGAATGGTTGTGATTTTTTGTGAGGATATGGGCAAAAGAAGCAGGTTCAAAGTGTGGTCAGATTGCTTGGATTAGCAAAAATTTCAATGGTTAAAGGTGGAAGACCTATTCCAAGAGGCAATGTGGATGTGAAAGGAAGCGGGGGAAGGGATGATGCACCACTTTCGAAAGAGAAAGGATTGATAGCTTCCATCGTTCCCAACAAGCCAACTTCCTCATGTGGTGGGGGAGTTGGTATGTTCAATTGATAAGCTGGTGTGGCGTGAAATGAGGATGAACCAGCGGGATTATGAAATGTGAGTGGGACGTAAGGGTGAAATGAGTTTTCCGGAATAAATGTAGGGGTGATGATTGCTTCTTCATTAGCCACAAGGTGGTGTTCTTGCAATTCTTGGAACATGGCGCTCCCCTTGTTCACAATCGGGGAGGTTGGTGTGATGATTGAGGTGGTGCAAGGTACTTCTTGATTGATGTTTGACAATGGGGATGCAACTGCACTAGCGCTTGTGTTAAGATTGGGAGGGGGCATGTCCCCTCCTCTTTCTAATGAATTTATGCATTTGAACATAGCACTAATAATTTTATGGTTTTTAGGATTTTGAATAATTTCCATGATTTCCTTTGGTGTCATCCCTATGTCTTCATTTATGTCGTCCTCTTGATGACTCTCCTCTTGAGGATTTTGTGATGATAAGGGAGAGTTGCTTGGGGGATTACTTGATCCTGCTAGGTTCACTTTGGTATTTAGATGACTCATGTCCATAGAAGCTAATATTTCTCTGATATTCTCCATGTCCTTCATGTGTTGAGATCTTGTTTGGACCATAAAAATAGGGATTTGTGCGATCCTAATCCTTTAAGCCCAAAAAGAGAAGAACTAGGGTAGCTAAAAGATCAAAGATGGTGATGATGGTGATGGGTTAAAATGGATGGGATGAGTGAATGAAACCTTTGGAAAACCTTTTGAATGTTTGTGCTAAACTTTGAAAGGGCTTTTGATTTGAATTGATTGTGATAATTTGACTAGATGCGTTAAGTCAAACAAGATTGGTTGTGAAGTTTTTTTCCCTAGGAAGTTGTGTTATCCTAAGGGAACTTGCACAAAGTGGATGAATTGACAAAGTGTGTTATGCCAATGTTTTGGAGAACTAATAGACTTTAAGAAGTTGTGTTATCTCAAAGAAAATTTGTTAAATGATTTGAGACTATGTTGGTTAAGTGTGTTAAGCCAAGATATGATGATATTGATTTAGCCCTCTAAGTTTAGCATGATGTTTGATTCTAGAGTTCTCAAAAGGTTTGATGATGAAATGAGACTTTGATTTGATGGATGAATGAATGGGAATGACAACTTTTGATCTTGAACCTTAACCTAGATGCGACTCTCTCTCTACAAAACCTCGGTGTTGAAGAACATGCTTGACTTCCTATGGGAGAAATGCAAACCTTTGAAACAATTCGGGATTTTGTTGACAATAAAATGCATATAATGCTGGATTGTTCCTTGAGGCTTTTCTATAAAATTTATAAACCAATCTTTCCCTGAATTCGAAAAGTCTCTCAAGACACTCCTCATGAGTTTTTAGACTAAGCTTCTTGAACTTTGGCAGTGGGATTTTGATCTTGCAGGAAATCATGTTAGAAAACACATGTGTAATCCAATTTGTCTCTTTATCTTGGTTAAACATGAGGTTCTTTTTATCCAAAACACTTGCTTCCTTAGGTTTTCAAACTATATGTCTAGTGTCTCATTCTCTTTCTCATTCCACAAGGTCCTTTGTATGGAAATCAAGGAAAATAGGGCAAAAGTTCCTTATGTTTATCCTTATTGGAAACAAATGATGGTAGAATTTGCACACTTAGAAACCTCCAAGAATGTGATTCCTAGGGAAGGCAAGAGTGGGAAAGTTCGTCAATAGGTATTTGTTCCCCACAAGGTGTTTGAAATTTTAAGGTTTTTGTGTATGTTTGTTTTCCAAATGTTTTCAAGATCAAGCAATGTGTTTTTTCCAAGCACTTTCACACTCCTAGGTTGATGAGACAATACCTTGTTGGGTTCCCACTTGGATAAATCTAGATGCGCATATCTTGTGCAAATGGCTAAATGCTTGACCACACTGGCTCCCCTCCACAACACTCACTTATTCGGGTCAGCCAAGCATTATTACCCATGAATCTCCCATGGCATACTTTCCATTTCCACAACAAGACCGCATGTTACATGGGGCAGCTTCAAAGGACATGACCTTCTGCACCAACAAGATAGACAAGGTTTTGGCCAATTTCTAAACAAGGGGTTCTAATTCGGGCATTCTGTTCATGGGGGATTATCCAACGTCGGCGAGAGTCCATTGCTATCCATCTCATCAGAATAATCCTCGTGATATTGGCCTTTGTTCCAATATCCACACTTATATACTGGTTGGAAGTCGCTTGGCTTTAGCGTGTTCCTAGTTGGGTCATTCCCTTGGGTGATTACTTTTTCCCACAAGGCAGGCCCTCTAAGTTAACAAAAGCGAGCTAACATATCCCATCATTCACACAACCTTTGTTGAAAAACAAAGGGGAGAACCTCTGTAATATATCATGCTCACACTCGCATGTTTTGTTCAATTTTAGATCCCAAATCGAAGTGTGGATGCAATATTTTTGACAACTTAATATCAGAAAAAGACTTTTGATTCTCAAGGTCACCGTGAGGCACGAGAGAAGCGCATATGTCTTTTCGATGATATTACTTTGTGAAAAAGATTACAAAGCATAACAAACAGTTGTTCATTTTAAGTCCAAAAAGCAATGATGAATTCATTTTAAGCACCAAAATCCAAGTGTGAAGGTTGCCTTGTTCAATTTTAATCCCAAATTGAAATCTAGTAAGTGTCTAAGGTTCAATTTTAACCAACTTTAAAAAGATCAAGTCATTGATTTATTTTAAGCCCAAATTGAAAAGTGAGTTAGCTAAAAATAGAAAAAAAGAGTAGTAAATGGAAGCTCCAAACAAGCATTAAAAAATGCTTTTCAAGTTTCTATTTGCAAGAAAACCTCCAAGTCCACTATATTCGTCTTCATTTTCGGTTAATCACAACCTTGTTCCTTTGTTCAATTCGGATACTCGTCTTCAAATGTCCACCTTAATTTCAACCTTGATGTCAACACCTTCTTTATGCATGTTGATGTAAACCTTGATTTCAACCTTCTTTGTTTTGCTTAAGTCTGATGTCCAAATGCTAAAGCCACATGTGTATACCTATGGAAACAAAATAGAGCTTACCATAAATATAATACTTTGAGGTTTTAATGATAACATGATAAATACAGTTCTAAAGCATGCATAAAATTTGTTAAACCAAGAAAGCAATCTTTGGGAATAAGTGTTTGGAGAGAAAGATTTAGTTCAATAACTACTAAAGAATAAAGAAAACAGATTAACAACTTGTTAAACACTTCCCTCCTAAACCACCTTTCAACTTGCAAATAATGGCTATTCCAATCAAGTTTTAAACTTGCTTTATGATTTACCACCGATTTCAAAAAGATAGGTTGCTTTCTCCATAAATGTCACCCTTCTCAAGAAACATAGACCAGCTTATATCAATAACATGATTGCATGAGATTAATGTGTAGGCCATAGTCTGACTGGAATGACTTTTGATGGGAAGCTAATTGGTAAACCCATAGCATACAATGATAGTTCCACCATGAAAAGGCAAAACAAAGAACATGTCAAACAAGGACTTTTGGCAGAAAAAGATAATCTAGAGTCATTGGACCAACAGTGCAAATCAAAATAACATGGACAATGATATTAATGAGGGAGATAACAACATTAATGAATTCGCAAGACATACACCTCCCCCATACGACAAATCAAAGCCCAATGCCTAATCCAGTATTTGACCAGTTATATTATTGTGATAACAATCAGTCACCTCCTTATTAAATGTGTTTCCTGTAGTATAGAACATATCATAAAGAAAATCTCCTTATTAAATGCATTTCCTGCAGCATAGAACATATCAGAAAGAAAATCTCCTTACTAAATGCATTTCCTATAGCATAGAACCTAAATTTCTTGCCTGGTACGTCAAGTTCAAATAAGGGCTGGTCAGAAAATTGCTAGTACCAGCAGTATCTCTCTACCAATAAGGCATGAAAAGTATGGAGTATTAATGGCGAGCATACATGGATGGTTTCTCCTTCAAAGCGCCTTCAAAACTATTATGTTGCCTCCACCTGTTCAACTGGCTCTCAACAAATCTTAGCTATGTTTACACCAGTCATTCCTGACAGACAGAAACCAAGGCAACGCCTCACAATCTATGCAATTACAGACAGAGATAAGAAGCATTGTGACTCTCTTCCAAACTGTAATTATCGATGCATCACCATACACTCATTTTAGCCACTCTTTTCTATATTATAGAGGATAAATCTCAAATTCCAGTGCAAAGCCTTTTCCAATACGATACAAAAGTGAAGTACCAATAGTAATTAAAAAATAATTTATTCCTATCAATCACTTCAATGTTTAGAAGTAGTAAAGGACCGCTTCGCATAAGGATCATTAGGCGGATTTAGAGGCGTGTGGACTCCTAGCTCAATGCTGATGCCTGAGATCTATTGGATACATGGGCACAAAAGACTTAGGAGAGATTTAGAAGGCAACTATAGTATACAGGTGAGAGCAAAGAGACAAAAACCATAGAGCATGTCATTCATTTTAAACAAGGAAATCATTAATGCGGGAAATAAATGCATTTAGAAGACATTAGATTATACACAGCCGGTGGTCGTGGCAGGAACAGTTTGGTATGATGTGAAAGGCCACTTGAGAGTTCGATCTGTTCTAATTTGTAAAGGAAACCTCCTATGGATGGCGATGGGTAGAGTGAGACTTAATAGAGTACATTAATAGAGTATTCGTTCTGCCATCCTTCTTTCATAAGCGTTCATCTTTGAAGGTTCGACCCAGTTTCTCATCTGCCGAGTCAAAAATCATTGATAAGGAAACAATATTACGGATAATAAGGAAACAACACCAAGGGTCCAGAGAGTAGTAAATCAAATACAGAGAGACTTTATCAGGCCTATTTTGCAACTATCCAGTGAGCAACGAATAAGAAAATAGATGGAGTTAATAAGCATTCAAAACATCAACTCACTTCACTATTTGATTTTATATACTCACAAGGAAAATGCATGAATATTGGAAGCAATCACAATTTAAACATTATGATAACAACATGATTGAATTCTTAAGAACTTGGAAGCAGTATTCAAATGCACTATCAGATCTTTACAAATATTTTTCAAAGGCGCAAAAGTAATGAATGATTTGTTATCCATCATTAAATGTATGTTATACAGATGAAACAAATCATGCTAACATAGCCGCGTGAACAACATTCATTATTTTGATATCTTTAAATATCTCCTACAAAATACATGATCAAAACTTGTAAAAGCATAAAGCAAAACTGATATAAAATATGAACCCAAATGAGACAACATGAAAAATGGGGTTTCATGGAGCCTAGCCCTCCCTCTAGCGCCATTTGTAGGATGTCAAAATCTTACACATGGATTGTATAGATTTAGCCATCCTCATAGAATAAAATACATCATTGACTCCAAACAAAATGATAAAACTAAAACAAACATGCAATGGAGAAAATGAAATACAACCTATTCTATGGTGGATTGGTGCCCTCCATGAAGATGTGAGAGAGCCCTTTCCCAATCCCTTTCTAAGCCAAGTGAAATAGACAATGAGTTGCTATGAGCTCAAGTTGCCTATAGTTTAGATGCATTCAAAATGTGTTGTTGAAATGAGAGAAAATACCTTGCATTTATAGGAGAAGTTGATAGAAGAGAGGCCAAAATTAGGCAATGTGGGACTAAATCCCATCCAATAGGATATAGACACTTGTCATAATGGGATTGGCCAAAGCTTGTGCAAGTTTTGGTCAATGTGCCCATTCAAATTTGGAAAATTTCAATAAATGCATGTTGTTGAGGGTTTTGTGGAGAATAATCTTTGTCCAAAAACGTCAAAGATGAGAGTTATTGAGAAAAATAAGTCTTTTTAATAAATCAAATAAATTGATTTATTGGTGCAAGTGGGTGGGTTAGTTGGGAGTTCGGATTTGACTCTAGTTGAGTCAAAAACTAGAGAATGATAATCATGATTAGAAGTTAATTAATTTGGATTAATTAAATTAGGGGATTTTAGGGATTTGACATTTGATTAGATTAGTTTGATTTATTAAATCAAATGAGAAGAACATAAGGATTAAATAATTTGATTTATTTAATGAACCTTAGGAAATTAATCAATAAATTGCTTTAATTGATTAATAGAAGAAATGAATGTTAATTTGTATGATGCATGATTGTTATTTTTGCATGCCTACAATTATGGTGCTAACAAATGTGATGTAGAGTTCATGATTCAAGCAAGCATTACATTCAAGATCTATCAAAATAAAGTAAGAGTCAAAGACCACATCCATTGCAGTCATTTCAATCATAATTGTAACACCTTATTGCTAGGGTTTGGTGAGTTGTAACATTATCTTTTGTTCATTCATCAGTTTCCCTTTACATTTTCTTTCATTTCAAGGTTTAATTACCAACAAAGGGTTTTGACCAAGGGAAACCCCTATCCTCTAACCCAACAACATTTTTCCCTCTTCTTGTGTGTGATTTGTAGGTCTAGGTTGCATATTTATCAAGAAGCAAAGTTGGAGAAAAGTTGTCAAGTCTCTAAAGTTTTCAAAGTTGTCATTCAACCTTGGAGAAGCTTAGAGAAGACCTATATGTGGTATTTTACAGATGCAGATCCAAAAACCAATTAAAAAGAATAGAGCACATCGAGAGACACATAATCTAGTTCAAAACTTTTGAAAAAGAAACAATGGACTAATTTTCCAATATTGGTGAATGATTCAATATGTACAGGCCTAATCAAGATTTTTACATATTTGGATACTCGATTGGCTCAAACCTGTTCCAGTTCATTTTCCCAAAAACTGGAATGATTCTCCCAACTTGGCGAATGAGTCCTAGTCAACTTCAACAATAGTTTTATTATTGATCAAAATCTACATTTCTCCTTCTTCAATTTTCCAGGTGCACACCAAAGATAACTTTAAGAAACCCCCCCCCTTAGTGAAGGTGTAAAATTCTAGCGAATCTTATTCACATTATTAAAAAAAATTTAAAATCCTGGCGAATCTTAATGAATAATTGTTTAAAAAAATCCCAATAGCGAATCCTAGTGATAATCACTAAAATGATTAATTAAAATGGTGAATCTCTCCTTTAAAAATTTGCATAGTTTTTCGGCACAGTTCCCCCATATTTTTTTTATTTTTTTTAATATTGAAGTAGGGGCCCGAGGGCGGCAGCCACCTACAGGGTCAAGGGGGCAGAGCCCCCTTGTGGGGGTCAAGGGGGCAACGCCCCATTGTGGGGTCCATGACTTTATATGCACGTTCCTTTTAAAAAGGTTGTTGAGGGTTGGAATTTGTTTTGGGCCACATGATCAAATATAATCGTGTGGCCCAAAAAAAATTTTGGGCCTCAACAACCTTTTTAAAAGGCACGTGCATATAAATGCACGAAATCAACTTTTAGCCATTCGATTAAAAAGCTAATCGATGGCAATAAATAAAAAACCTATTCAAGGGTAAAATATCCCTAAAATGAAATGGTAAATTATTATTAGTGGCCATATTTTCCAAAAATTAATTGTAGGAATATAAAATTACTAGCGAATATAATTAATATTTGTTATTACAGTATAAACTACTGGCAAATCAGTTCCAATGACACATTGTTTAAAAAATAATGCATTGGCAAATTAATCGAGACAAATTTATTTTTTTGTGAAATCCTAGCGATTCAACAGCCTTTCTAGCATGTATTATTCTCCATTTTTGGAGGTCCTGATTTCAAATATTCACCAATTGGTGAAGATTCGCCACTAAATTTTTCCCTGGTGCACAATTTCAATCTCACATCTTTTTATTGTAGTTTGTTCTTCTTTCTAGGTCATTTTGCATATCACATTATGTTTTCAAACATTTTCTTTTCCAAGTTTACATTTTGTTTATTAAAGAAAATAAGTCTAGGGCCATGTTGAATTTTTGTTTTTGAAGATGTTTCCACTTCGAAAAGTAATAAAATTGATATATTCATTAAAAAATGATACAAAAAATAAGTATTAAGTACATGTTGTTAGCCAAATTTCTATTAAAGTGATGTTTGAAATACTTTTAAAATTCAACATTTTGGGAGGAGCACAAACAGTACTATGTTATATTTTTTATTAAAAATAAGAGCACTTTGTGTGCACCTCCTATTTGACCGTCTTAATCTCCATCAATTGAAAATAGAATAATAGTTTAGAAAATAGATTTTGACCACTACTAATTGTGTTCTTGTCACATCTTCAAAATTTGAGTGTGGCTATCTTATTTTTCTAGTCAAAGATCAATTTTTTACTAATTTGAAGTTAAAAGTGACCACTTCTAACTCCATTATGGTCTCCCACTTTCATTCACATACCCTTACTTTTATAACTATTTTTGAAATATTATACTTTATATTTGAACTATAATTAATGAAGATATGATGGAGGAGGACGTGAAAGTTGCAGAACGGGTGGTTCGTGTCAACTCAGAGGAAAATCTAGAAGGTTTGGGCAGGCAGAAAAACCCACAGGATGGAAGAAAGGTAGAAAAGTTTGTAATAAATCTCTCTAAAATCATTTTAGGGGATGCAAAAGTATTTGAGAAGCAAGCAATTATTGGTCGGTTCCTTGGAAAGAGATTTACCCGAAAAGAGATAGCCAAATGGCTGGTTGATAATTGGAAAACCGGTCCACTAATAAACTTTATGCCCAAAGGCTTTTTTGTAGCAGTCTTGGAGAATGAAGAAAAGCGGGAAGAAATAATTAACAAAATGGTTTGGAAATTTGGAAATTCATACCTATATTTGAAACGCTGGGAAAGAAATTTCAGTCCGCTGGACTTTAATCCACAAGATGGGCGAAAATGGTTGAGATTGTATAATTTACCTTTTGAATACTGGTCAGGAACTTGCTTAAAAAAGATAGGAGATGCTTTGGGCATAATGTTAGAAGTAGACCTGCATAACAATGAAACCTTGATCTTTGCAAGATTAAGAATCCTAGCAATAAAATAAATTCCAGAGGTAATAACCTTGATCTATGGCAACAATACATGGTCTCAGTCGCTGGAAATAGAATGGAAAGTCTTCTATTTTTTAAACTGTGGGAGGATAAACCATAATATAAAATATTGCAAAAGGTTACCGAAAAAATCCAAAGAAGTTTGGAGACAAAACAAAGCAAAAAAGTTGAATCAGCTAAGGACGTGGTTGAGAAACCGAATGAGGAAGAGAGGAAAACAAAGGAATGGGAGTTAGTTGTGGTCAACCAAGCGGAAGTGGAAGGTGCAGACCCTCTTGAACAATATGAAGGAGGGGAAATTGCAAATCAGGAGGATGAATAACCGCTTCAATTAATAGAATACATAGCAGGCTAGGACAAAGAATCTCATGAAACTGCTACTTCACAAGAAGATGAGGATAGGATAGATATCTTTCAAGAGAAGCACATTGTGCAGTCAGTCAAAGCGGTTACTGCAGGAAGGGTAGGCAAGAAGACCAACAAGCAGAAAAGGGAGGAGGAAGTTTTAAGTGGCAAGCAGCCGCTGATTAAAACATACATGACGCGGTCCATTTACCTCCCTTGGAGGAAGATGAAGGTCACCATATGGAATGTCAAGGGCCTAAACGCCCCTAACAAGTGGTGACTAGTGAGACGTCAGTTGGAAGTTCAAAAAGCGGACATGTGGCTTTTTCAAGAGACAAAGCTAGTAGGTTCAATAAAAGAAAACTTCCTAAACTCCTGCAAAAAAAGGAAAGGTAATTTTGTGGATGCTGAAGGGGCCTCAGGATGCCTGGGTGCTCTTTGGAATCCTGTTGTTGTAGATGTTTCCCTAGAAGCTACAAAACAACACTGGATGAAACTAAAGGTAAAAGTCCATCCCCACAGCCTTTGTTTTCTCAATCTTTAATGTCTATGGTCCAATTAAAAGTGAGGAAAAATTGAAAGTATGGGAGGAATTAAGCCCAATGATTAGACAAGAGAAATTTATTTTAGGTGGAGACTTTAATGCAATATTGGATTTGTCTGAAAAAAGTGGGGGGTGTAGGTTGTGGTGCAAGAGCACCCAAAAGGTCATCATAGCAAGGTTGTCTAGAAGGTCATGTTTGGTCAATTTTGTCTAAGTCAACTTATCTTCATATTCTTGTTCCTTTATGTTTGTGCCCTAGTGGCATTTGAGATTAGGTGTTGAGTTGATCAAGGTCATATTGACCATTGGCTAGTTTGAGGTTTTGGCTACAAGGAAGGCTTAATACCTTTTTAGTTCTTTTTAGGTGTTAGATATTCAAAAGTTTGCAAATAAGGCTTAAATGGAAGCCACAAGCGGCCAAGGGAGCATTTAAGACTGAGCCTAACTATTTTTGTGACCTATTTTTGGTGTTCCTCGACCTAAGAGCAAGGTTGGAAGCATTTGCATTGATTGGAGTTTTTGAATTCAAGGAAGACAGTGGAGTTTTAGTGTGAATTTATGTTTTTGTCAAATAGTAGAGCTTAAATGGATTGAATTTTCTACTGTAGGTGGTGTAGGATGTAGTAAACTTGTGGATTAAGCATTGTGTGAGATAAATTTAGATTTCTAGTTTAGTTTCAAGCACTATTGTAGTTGTTTGTTTCCTTTCATTTGTTGATCTGACAGGTTGTTTGTAGAAAATGGAGGTTTAGATCACATTCCCACTATACATAACATATGGCCCCTTGGGAATTGTGACTAGACTCCATGCTTGTACATATGGTAGGGTTAGGAGGTATTGACAGTTCTGCAAGCACCATGGAAATCTTCTCCTAGGTGAGCCAAGAAGTGTCCGGCTAGGGAAGAAAAGAAGTGGAGAGCACTTGACTGGTAGGGATGTTCATTTCCTGTCAAATCATGGTGTGGAGAGGGCAGGAATGAGCCTTGCCAAGACATATATTGGAGGAGGAAGCTCCACAAATCCATTTGCTGAGAGAAACTCATGACAGTCTGTTGTGTGGTCAGGAAATGGCTTAAAAAAAGGCCTAATTTGCTAAATAGAGGGTTTTGGCTGTGTACGGACAGTTGAGGGTTAAGACCTCTGGAATATTTGAGGGATAGACACAAGGACCAGGAACTCCAAGGGAAGATTCTGTGTTCTTTGGGAAACTTTGGAGAACCAACTTGTTTTCTTAGAAGAGGCCTAATTGGAATTCCTAAGACTAGTGGACTAAAACCCTAGATGAGGGTTTGGTAGAAGCGATGGACAAATGAAGTTAGGTGGACCCTCAAGAATCACGGTGAGATGGATTGAACTTGTTAGAAACACCTCCACACCCCTGCAAAGCTAAGTTCTAGTTCTGGAGTATGTTAGCCTTTAGGGTAGATTAAGGGCTAAGGAAGAGTTGTGAACTTTGCACCAAGATTGACTTGGTAAGTGGAATTGAGTTGATAGTTGGGTTGGCAAGGAGAACCAAGGGAACCTGAACAAGAAGAAGGTCCTATAGGTTAAGGTGGTGAAGCAAGACACCAAAGAGGTCTTCCAAACAAGACCTAGAGCATGAAATAGTGATTGTTTCATCCAACCTCCCTATCAAGTTGGTTACCCAAGGTCAGAAAGACTTTAATAAATTTGTGAAAAATAATAAATTGATTGATATAAAAACTCTAAATGGTATTTATACCTAGACCAATAGGTGGAGGGGTTTTACCAACATCACAGAAAGGCTGGATAGGTTTTTAATCTCGGAAGATTGGATGCAAGAAGATGTTCCTCCAAGAGCAACGAGCAGGGCAAACTTTATATCAGACCACTTGCTAGTGGAACTCTCTCTATGCCTTAACTCAAGGCCAGCCAAAGGTCAATTTAGGTTTGAAAAAATGTGGTTAAGGCATGAAGGTTTGTGGGACACAATAAAGGAATGGTGGGAGGAACCGTTGCAATTTCAAGGAACCAAGATGTTCTGTTTCCAAAAGAAACTATTAAAAATGAAAGAAAGATTGAAAAGTTGGAATGTGAATGTTTTCAAAAATATTTTTGAGGAGAAGTATAGGCTGGAGGGAGAAATCGATGTTTTAGGTGAAAAAATTCTAAAAGAAGGAATGAAATTGGAGGAATTTGAGGAGGAGAAAAGGCTCATGATGGAGTGCAATGAAGTTTTGGCCCGTGAAGAGACTTATTGGAAGTCCAAATCACGAGAAATATGGTTGGAAGAAGGAGATTTAAATACTAGCTACTTTCATAACTCTATAAAAAATAGACGTAGTTAGAACAGAATTGTGTAGGAGAAGGATGAGGTGGGGAATTTTGTGGTTGAGGAAAGAGAAATCCAGTGGCTTGGAGGGGCTTACTTCGAAGGCTTGATGGGTGGTTTAAATTCGGCCGAACCTGTCAATTTCAGTCTTTTGAATAATATACAACAAAAAGTCACAGCGGAGGACAATGCAATACTCTCTGAGCATATAAAAATGGAGGAAGTTAGGATGGCTTTGTTTGAATTGAAACCGGAAAAGGCACCGGGGCCTGACGGTTTCAATGCCCTATTTTACCAATTATGTTGGGACTTTATGGGAGAGGAGATAATAGGGGTGGTGGAGGCATCGAGAAGGAAAAAGATTGTTTTGAAAGACTTCAACAATAATAATATTGCTCTTATCCCGAAGAAAGATAATTGCGAGGACTTCTCGGACTATAGACCAATTTCATTAAACACAATTCGATCTACAAGTTAATAACCAAGGTAATGGCGAATAGATTGAAGAAAATTCTGCTGAATATCATTTCAAAGGAACAGAGCGGGTTCGTGCCTAGCAAGAACATAACCGATGGAATAGTGATTGCAAAAGAGATGATCCATTCTCTCAAATCTACAGGACGTGGAGAAATGATGGTTAAACTTGATCTAAGTAAAGCCTACGACAGAGTGCAGTGGCGTTTCCTAATTAAAATCATAAAAAGATGGGTTTTGAGGAAAACTGGTTAAAATGGAAATTCAGTTGTATTTATTCTCCATGCTACTTAGTTGTAATAAATGGTAACCCATGCAGCTTCTTCCAGGGTGGTAGGGGATTGTGGTAGGGGGATCTAGTGTCCCCGTTCCTATTTGTCATTCTTATCGATGCGCTCAGCTATCTAATCACAAGTATATGCAACCGAAAGATTTGGAGAGGCATCAAAATCACAAATTCCTTCCCCATTATAACACATCAAATTTTTGCAGACGACACCCTTCTTTATGGCGAAGGCTCTGCAAGGGAAGTTGGGGTGATGCGGCAGACAATTGATCTATTTGGGAAGGAATCAGGGCATGAAGTGAATGTTGATAAGTTGTGTATTCTATTCATCAATATTGGAAAAAGGATGCAAAAGGAGATCCAAATCACCCTCGGCTTCAACAAAGCTGAATTGCCATTAAAGTACTTGGGGGATTTCTCTTTTCACAGGCCCTTCAAAATCCGTGTTGTGGGAAGAAATGATTCAAAAGTGCAAACTAAAAATTGGAAATTGGTGTGGCTACTGGCTCTCATTCGTAGGCAGGTTAACTCTTCTGAAATCAGTCTTAGCTGTAATTCTGATTTAGACAATAGCCTGCATGGCCTTAACTAAGAAGGCAGAACAAATGTTCGTGGGTTTGTAGGGGAAACTGCTATGGGAAGGAGCCCAAGAGCAACACAGGATACCTATAATTAGCTGGGAAAAGGTGCAACAATCAAAGTCAGTTGGGGGTGTTGGAGTAAAAAATTTGTCATTTTAGAACAAAGCGCTAGGTGCTAAAATGGTTTGGAATTTGTTTGTGTGGCCGGAAGCTCAATGGGGGAAACTGATGAGGGAAAAATATCTTGACTGTCCAGAAGAGGAACCCATTCTAACTATTGCAAACCCATGTAGAGGATCGGCATTGTGAAATTTTCTGATGGAAAGTAGGCCACTAATAACGGATCATTTGACATGGTCAATCGGTGATGGAAGGAAAGCCTCATTTTGGCTTGATTCATGGAATGGCCATGAGCCACTGGCTAGTCTCCCTAGAATGGAGGAAGCCTCGAGGCTGGCATCTACGGAGCTGGGGGAGAAGCTCTGTGACTATGTTACAATCCACATGGTAAACGGCAGAAAAGATTATGTCTGTAAAGAACTTTCCATGCAGTCAATAGAACAATGAAATGTCCTCGAGGAAACTCTAAAAAATAGGCGTTTATCCTTTTCAAACGAACCTGATATGATAAAATGGTGTGCGGAAAAATCTAGTGCATATTCGGTAAAAATGGGCTACGAGGTTCTTGCTCATGAAAGGGTGGAGATGGGGTGGACGAGCAAGTTGTGTTGGGGCAAACTTATTCTACCCAAAGCTGGTGCCTTTGCCTGGACAACTCTTCATGGGCGAATACTAACAGGTGAATGATTATTAAGACTGGGTTTCTAGGGCCCTTATAGATGTGTTTTGTGTAAAAACAATGAGGAAACTACTAACCATATGTTAGTAGAATGCCCATATGCACAAGTGTGTTGGAGTTATTTTTGCAAAAAACTAAATTGGTAGGGTCCTCTTCAGAATAATTTAAAAGAGATTTTTCTATCTTGGTCGTATTTGGGAAAGGGCTCGGCTCTGGCAGGTCTCTGGCTGGAAGTGTCGGCAATGATAATTTGGCTCTTGTGGCGAGAGAGGAACATGAGAATTTTCAATGGGAAAAACCTGCCTACTATGTCAATAATCTCCAAAATAGAGATTGGGGTGTGTGAACATTTCAATACAAAAGCTTCAAACAAAAAATACAAGTTCTTTTCAGCCTAGGACAAAGCAATGCTTAGGAAACGGCCCTTGATAAAATCTCTAAAGGGTTCTCTTATGAAAGATATCTCTCAAAGGAAAAGTGCCAAGTGGGAATTACCTTCGAGGGGTAGGCTAAAACTAAATTTTGATGGGGCCTCTAGGGGTAACCTGGGCCCCTCGAGGGAGGGTTTTGCAGTGCTGAATTCTTCTGGTGATCTGGTATGGGCAACATCTTTAAAGTTTCCAATCGGTACAACCAACGAAGCAGAGGCCGAAGGGTTGCTTGAAGGCCTAAAATTTTGTGTTGACAAGAGTTTGAAGGACATTGATATAGAAGGTGATTGAAAAATTATTGTGAGGGTTGTGTCCACTGGGAAGGCGTTGAATTGGAAGATTCAAAGTTGGCTAAACCGAATGAGACCATTATTTGCTCAACTGGGAAACTTCTCTATCTGCCACATTTATAGAGAAGCTAACAGCGTGGCAGACTATCTGGAAAATGTTGGTGTTGAACAACCAATGCAAGCAAAGGTTTCAAATAACATAGGCTTGTGGCCACATGGAGTAGAGATTTTGAACAAAGATTTAATCGGCTGAGTAGATGTGTACTCAAGGTGGTGAGCCGTGGGGTGGCTGGGGTCATTCAGGTCATAATGGGATTTTCCAATTTCGCATAAACATCTTCCACTAGCCCTCTTCCTTGGGGCTGGGCTTTATCCAGGGGTACGTGGTTTCTCGGGTAGCCTAGCTCTTGCAGCCAAGTTCAGGCTGCAACAACTTGCTGGGGGATGATGCGCAGTGGGATAGATTTGGAGGTTTGTAGTCTGTAGCTGTAAGATGGTGAAGTCTTATGCTGGTGGTTGTGTAGCAGAACTCTGGTGTGTATAACTTGTAGGTGCTCATGTGTATGTTGGGAAGATGATGATCTTTGACTAGGAGTAGGCGAGTGGCCTTAAAGAGGTGTTGATAGTTGTCCACGTGGAGCGTGGGAGGTGGCTCTAAAATCATTCTTTGAAGTTATATCAAATAATGAAATGTACTGCCAGAGGCCCAAATCGGTAGGATCTTCGATAGTGGGCATGTTTTTTATCTTTCAATAAAATCGAGTGCTACCCTCTTTGGTAGTGATTCGCCAAAAAAAAAAAAATAATAATTAATGAAGATATAATTATTTTCTAAATGTTAACTAGTACTATTTATAATTGTGTAACCATATAGGATATATTTATCCTTTTGCTCTTTCAAATGGATAAGGTATTTCAGTAGCTAATTTTTCATGGCTTCTAGATGTTGATTTTTCCTATTTTGTTTCGATACTTTTCCTCTAAAAATGTTAAATTTTTCTTCCTCTTAAATAATCTTACTAAAGTGTTGCCCGTGTTTCACTAAGATGCTCTTGTGAACTAAAATTTATCTGATCTAAACATGATAGTGATGAGTAATGATATCAATATTTTATATATTAAGATCATATCACATAGAAATTGAAGGGAAGAAAATTTAGAATAATGTTCATTGTGACACTTCTTTCTAATGCTCCATTGAGTTAAATGTTCTAATCATATAGGGTTCAAAATTGTTCATACTTATGTTATTTTTTTTACACAAATACCTAAAAGTAATTGGAGACATAAAAACTAAATGTAATTCTTACAAACTTATAGAAACTCATTTAGATTACCGAATTGAGTAATTTCCATGTATTAAAAATATAATATTTTAAACATAATTATAAACAAAATTAAAAATTATTTTAAACTTCTTAATTAATAATTAGTGTATTTATAGGGTATTGAAAGTCTTTATTAATATTAGTTTTTGGTTAGTTCCTCTCCACTTTACTTAAAAATCACATTTCTCAACATTTCAATAGTCTAACAATTTTATATTTCAAAAAAATAATAATTATCCTATTTTTATTGACCATCTTTGACAATAGAATTAAATGAAATTTATAAACGCTGATTAATCTCCATTATTTAAATTTCCCATAAACATCCCAAAATCTATTCTAGTTTGATAAGATGAATCTCGACAGTGAGATCATATAATCTCACGAGGTCCAGAAGCATTATTTTGTATAAATAAAAATAATTGAATGCATAATTAATATAGGGAAGTGAAGAATAGATTGGATAGCAACTCCGCTATAGGGGGAGGTATGACTTTTGAAACCGATCGCTCCTCTTTTTCATAGTATATATAACACTATCTTATAAACACTAGAGAGTAAAGTATTAATTTTCCTTGTCCTTAGAACATCTTCTGCCAAGAGACAAATCGATTACATCCCTGCTAGTTAAACGCCCGTGACAATCCATATTAAGTTCCATTGTGATATACTTTCAAGTACCAGCCAATATAACAATGCAAATCTATATTAAAAGCCTGAACTGCGTCAACAAAGAAAGAATAAGCATATCCATAGTCGTGGAAAGAAGACTGAAAAACTGTGTCCTATTACAACATTGAGGAGGGGCAGACAATATCTGTGGATATGTGTGGATATGATTACTTTATTGGTGGAGAGTTGGTGGAAACTTCGTTTTGTGAAGGTCATTCTGCAATACTTCAATCTGCTGGTGGAGGATGACCAAACCTTAACATCACAATTGCTGACTGCAATATTCAAAACGGAGATCAATTGGATATTGCCACTGTAACTAAGTAATTGTTTTCAAATAATTCTAAGGCACGTCAGTCTTTATTGATAAATAGAATGTGGGAAATAACATTAATCTCCTTGACGACTCTCTGGACAGAAAAATAAAATTCAGAATTTCATATACAATACAAAATTACCACATATAATACAAAATTTATTTTGCTAAAAAAACATTTGCAAAAGTAATTTGATTTTTGATACATTTATACTTAGAAAAATATAATATACTAAGAGAACTTTCTTCAACTCACCTTTACGCACTGTTATAATAGTATATGCTTATCTTTCAACAATTATAATAGACTCCATTCCAAGTAGTTTATATATAAGCATTAGAACAACAAGAAAGTTTGCTATGAAAAAAATTAAACTCTAAAATATGAAACATATCTAGCTAATACAATACAAATTTTCTAACAACTTAATAAAAATAAAACTACTTGGTATGATGTTTGGGTAAATGAGTTAGAAGTAGATGTTGTATCTAGATGTCAAAAAATGAGGGATCATACCAATTTGAAGAAATGTAGTGATGTCTATTTATGTGTCACACATGGACAACTCCTATAATTTCTTCATGAGATCTTTTTTTTTTTTTAAAGTTGTCAATCTACTCTTCTTTTCCTAAATTTTCTTCACCTCCATCCCTCCTTTCTCATCCATGTTAAATATTCCTTTCCCAATAGAGTGATACTTTTTCCCAAGAAATAAGCTTTCTAGAAACTATTACCATCTCTCCTAATATTTTCCTTGATGTTGTTATTGTGGCACAAGTTTGGGGGGACACAGTCAAACATAGTTCTATTTTTTAATTCAAACCTAGATCGAATGTGTTAATGGACATCCATACTCTCTTCTCCTAGGAACTTGATATTCGATCTCTCATTTCATGTAAATACTTGAGTAAATGATAGGGTCACCTTACCTCATTAATCATAGGCACACTCTCTATCCTTAAGAACAATTTCATACTAAATATGTGGCATCCCTCGTCCTTCATCAATGCATTTAATATTATTTATTTTTTACCACACAACATGAAATAGTGATTTTTTTAGGGATGTGACAAAATTTCCCCTCTTGAAATAAGATGCCACAACTTATTAGAAGTTTTCTTATGTTAATTTATTTAAAATGTTTGGTTTCTAGAAATTTTTATTTTTATTTTGAACCTATTATCATTACCTCTTAAGTTCTCTTTTCCCTAATTTGAGAAATTTGAAATCATTTTTATAATATTTAATAGTGTGTATACTAAAAGATACTCTAAAGTAAATATTTTCACTTTATGGACTTGTTTTCCTTACGACATGTGAATTTTATATTGTTGGGTACACATATTTACTAGTCAAACCTTACAAGATACCAAAGTACCATGCTTTAAAACCTCTCTTCTTAATTAATTACATCGCAATTTTTTAAATTACCTTTAAATATGCCATGATAGTTACCACATGACAAGGTGTTGAATCACATCAAAAAATTAGATTATGGATATACTAATAATTAAATACCACAATTTTTTGTTACATAATTTGATTATATTTTTTAAATTATGTATCTCAACTTATCTTTTCATCGATCCAAGTTATCTTAGTAGGGAACAACCATCTATTCTCAGAAGATTAAAAGTCCATTTAATAATTTCAAGGAAATTTTATTCATACCAAGATAGCAACTTAATTAGGGTTGGTCACTAGAGCAAGAAAACATCCTTTATATCTAAGTCAAGTGAGTTTCTTAGGTCTAGCATTTAAGCTTCAGTGCTTTTATAGCAATGTAAAACATTCCCCTCAACCAATTTTGGTTCCCTCATTATTGTCTAAAAAAATAATGGTAGAGATAAATATTTAAGGAGTAAATATTTTATTTTCCATAATGTTGGTTGAGGACTTCCTTCTCTCATTGCTTGTTTGAAAAGATAATAGTTTCCTTGTAGTGATAGGTTATTTGATTCATGGCATTCTTCATTTTTGATCTAATATAATTGATATTTCCTTGAACTTGAAGATTCTTCATGCATGGTTGTGTTTAGGGTTAGGCATCTTTACCACTAACATATATTTCAATATCCTAGCTTTAAGATCCTAGAAAATTGTTATGGTTATGGATTATTTATAACCTCACTAAGTAGGCATCAATTTTTTAGATAATTCAATTGAGTATGAGGTTGCCATTAGTCAATGAGTAAAGGTATTAAGAATGCATATGCAGATATAATAGAGTTATAATGGAGTATACAATGTTAGTGTAATTAATTATTTATTACAATAGCATAACTTGGGTATTTTATTTAATAATTTAGTCCTAGGTTGCATTATTAAATAAATGATAAATAATGGGGTAATTCCCCTTTCCATGTTTGTAGGAGATAAGATTCCTTCTACATGATCTTTTCCAACTTGAAAGGTTACTTGTATTATTTTTCTACTTCCTTCTATTCTACCACGTATGACCTTGGAGACATTTTTGTGATGCCTTCATTTGATATTTTTTGTGAGTGATTGACAAGTGAGCAATCTAAACTCATCTAGGTTGATTCATCTTCAAAGTCTCATGCTCTTGTTGCAGCACCATCCAAAGGGAAATGCAAGAATAAGGGAAAAACTCAAAGATAGGATCCTTTGAATCATCACATCAAAAAGAAGAAATGCCTAAGAAGGAGAGGCCCAAATGTAGCTTTTGTAACGGGCTGGACATCGCGAGGAGACATGTTTTAAGAAGAAAATTGATGAACTGGGATAGATTCTTAAGGATCAAAACATCACTCTTCCTTCTTCTTATGTCAAGTCACCCAACTCTTCACATGAAGATTCCTCTTTAGGTATTGTAGGAATTTCCATAGTTGAGATTCATGGCAAGGGATAAGATTTGATCAGTACCCTAGTTGATAGATGGGAAGGGTGGGTTATTGAATCAAGTGCTTCTAGACATATCACCTATTCTCAGGATCATATCATTTGGGATACTATGGGACCTTCAAAGTTTGATAGGATGTTCAGTGCAAATGCATACATTGTTCATGTCACTGCTATTTGTGATGTTACTTATATTCCACAAATGGCTCACAATCTACTTTATGTTTATCATCTTGCAAAGGAGGCACTTAAGATTGAGTTCACATTTGATTTAGCCATAATCAAGGATGAGTTTAATACACTCATTTCCTATGGTGAGGTTGATCATAAATCCAGGGTGTACAAGCTCTCTAATTTTTGGGATCATGCTGCACTAGTTCTTGATTCTCCATATTCTAGGGTAGGAAGCAACACTCCTCCTCCTCCTCACCAGGGTTTTGGTGGTTGGATTGAATTGGCTCTTCTTTTAGCGCCATCTTCTCCCTCATCTACCTCTCACTGTAGATTTACTTCAGTAGAGTAGGGCTCATCCACCTCTTCAGACTTGTGGCATCTAGATGGGTTCACATCAGGTCTTGCAAACTTGGCTTCTCATTTCTCCACATGCTTTAAAGACATCCTTAAGGGGACCACTCTCCTTTATGGGGGGGATATCTAGTCTCCTATTTTTTTTAATCTTTTTTGTATTTGTGTGATGGTTGTAGTCCTTGGGAGGATGATTTTGGGTCCTCCAATCATCCATTTTTTGTATTTCATCTCCTTTTTGGAGAGGGGTTTTCTTCCCAGTAGGTTTTCCACTTCTCTTTGTTTGTGGGAGATTAGATGCATTTTCATTTTTCATTTGTACATGGGTACCTAAAATGGCCATCATGTTTCTGAGACCCATCTTCTTTGCTTAATCATTGCATTTTTCATTTCCTCCCTAAGTTGCACTTAAGGGGGGGTGTTAGTGTAATTAATTGTTTATTACACTAGAAAAAGTTAACTTAGGTCTTTTATTTAATAATTTAGTCCTAGGCTGCATTATTAAATAAATCATAAATAATGGGGTAATTCCCTTTTCCATATTTGTAGGAGATAATATTCCTTCTAGAAGATGAGTTGTCTTTTCTAGAACTTATCTCAATAAAGTCATCATTCCCTAGGTAGGTTGTTAGGGTTTTTATGTTGTCACATGTAGTGTGATTTAGACACTTGGCAACATCTTGTCCATTATAGGTTTTACTCTTGCCTATTTAATCGGGCATATGTACTCTTGTAAAATATCTCATATCTCATAATAGAATCTCTATTTGAATGCCATTGTTGCAACACTTTTTGTGTAGTTGAATATTTCTTCCTAGAAAAGGTCCTCCATTGAAGACTGCAACTTCATCAGGGAGACTATGCTTCCATCATTTGTAGATGGATGAGTTGTTTGAGAAGTGAAATACTCATCGTAATGTGTCCCTTTGTGATCCACAAGTCATATTTTTTATAAGGGCATATGGGTATGTGCAGGATCATGATGGGCCAAAAAGTGGCGATATGTAAGTGATATGATGGCCCATGTGGCTGACAACTTATTTTTTACCCAAAATTGATGAAACAAAAAATGGTTTTTAAAAGAAATTCTCATCTTTCCACCAATATAAACTATTCTTTACTTTGAATTTAATAAAAACATATTATTGATTTTCTATTTAAATTATGACTAAAGTCCTGATTGATAGGCTGATTGAAAAACATCTACAACTTTCAAAAGGTATCACATTTTTTGAATCTGAAACATGCGTCACATTCTATGCTTCACATGATATAGGATTAAAAAAAGAAGAATTGAATTTCATGAATTTTTTACCAAGTTAAGGTGGTCAGACGTACGAGTTTTTATATTTTTTAGAATTTTTAATAAAAAATTCATAATTAATTATTTACTTGGAGAAAAATTATATAAAAATATGCATCACATCAGAACATGAGTCTTATACTTATAACTAAAAAATTATAAAAAAATATTATCATTTTACTGTGGTTTGGGTGGTTAGATAGACACCTACTTCTTATTTTTTCCCTGAAATTTAAGTACTACTGCATTGAAATTTCAAATTTTCACCAAATAGATTTTTTAAAAATAAAAATAAACCTAGTATTTTAGAAACTACATTCAATTTTCTACAAATTATATTCTTACATATTTTTGAAATAATATAGATAACTTATTCAAAGTTTTACGTCAAGTTGCCTAACTCTGATTTTTCTGAATTTGATTGCCACTTAAGGGCCTGTTTTTTCCATGATGATCCTACACATGCCCATATATCTTTGAATTTTCATTGATTCTACCAATTAATTAAGGTAATGATGAAAAACTAATATCCCTTCCCATGGTTTGATGATCTTTTTGAAAAGATAAATGAATCCAAGTTGTTTTATTAGATTGAGTTAAATTAGGTATATCACAAGTTTCACATTCATGACCTATAGAAATAAAACAAAATTTTGTACCCACTGGGTATTTGCAGGATCATGATGGGCCAAAAACTGGTGATATCTAAGTGATATGATGGCCCATGTGGCTGACAACTTTTTTTTAACCCAAAATTGATGAAACAAAAAGGGTTTTTAAAGGAGATTTTCAGCTTTCCACCAATATAAATTATACTTTAATTTGAATTTAGAAAATAGTTATTATTCATTTTCTATTTGAATTATGACTAAAGTCCTGATTGATAGGCTGATTGAAAAACATCTATAACTTTCAAATGGTATCACATTTTTTGAATCTGAAACATGTGTCACATTCTATGGTTTGCATACTATAGGATTAAAAAAAAAAAAATTAATTTCATGAAGTTTTGACCAAGTTAAGGTGGTTGGACATACAACTTTTTATATTTTTAAAAATTTGTAATAAAAAAATCATAATTAATAATTTATTTGGGAAAAAATTACAAAAAAATATGAATCACATCAAGACACGAGTCCCCTATTTATATATAAAATCTTATAAAAAAATATTATCATTTTATTGTGGTTAGGGTGGTTAGACAGACACCTACTTTTTTCTTCTTCTGAAATCTATGTACCACTGCATTGAAATTTCAAATTTTCACCAAATAGGTTTTTTTTTAAAAAATAAACCTAGTAGTTTAGAAACTACATTCAATTTTCTATAGATTCTATTCTTACATATTTTTGAAATAATATACATTACAATTTTTTATGTCAAGTTGCCTAACCCTAATTTTTTAAATTTTATTGCCACTTAAGGGCCTGTTTTTTCCATGATGATCCTGCACATACCCCACTATAAAAATTATGAGTTCATGTTAGATACACTATGCTAGGTGAATGCTCCCATAGTGTCCCTAATTTTTTTGAATGGGTTATTATTTACTTACCATTAGTATTTTTTTCCTTATTTTTTGTATGATATTTTGATATATTCAAGGATAATGCCAGAGCAAGAGTTACATTTGTAGTAGGCTCATTAATTTTTGTATGACAATTAGGTTTTCAGAAATTTTAGCATTGTAAATTGTTACCCATGAAATTTTCACACTACCTTGATACCCTATTTTACCTACAAACTTAAATATAGTAATAATTTATTCATTTGGTCTAGATTGTAAGATATATTTAATTTCTTGAAATCTTAATAAATTCGGGAAAAAAACACTCAGTCAAGGGTGGTAGTGCCCTTGATCTTAAGGGTATTCTATTTCAAATTTAACTTTTTATGTCGGTCCTTAGGGAATCAAAAATATCCCAGTGGCCTAATATTAAAAATATCAACTGGAATACATATATATAATTTTTATCTCATTTGATCATTAGGAAGAAGTTATGAAGAAGGATCTATAATGATGCATTTAGGATGAAGATGTATTGAGTTATCCTCTACATGCTAGCTACAAAAACGTATTATGTTTTTGGATTAATCTCTAGTAGGCATATCAAGCATTCAAAAAATCCATGATAAAATTTGGTGGAAAATTATGGTGTGGACATAACTCTAAAAAGGATTTCATATGAAGGTAAAATTACAAATTTATCATTTTTTGTTTCAATAAAATTTTATTTTGGCCTCTACCTATTTTAGGGAATACCCTCTTGATCATCAACATTTTCTATACATGGAGGTGGAAACACTAAAATAGGATTTAACATTGGCAAGCCCCTTTACAACACAAACTTCCCTCCTCTTTTCATGTGTCTATGATATATTTGAATGTTTCATCAAAAGTAGGTCACAAGAAACACAAAGCAAACTATAATATATCATCTAGAGTTTTAAGATCCCAAAAATTTATCTTCTCTTGTCAAGGGTGGTAACCACCCTTGGCTCTAAAATTAAGGCCCATTTTTCATAGTTTATTATTTGTATCCTCTTCTTAGTTCTATAATTGTTTTGATTTTTTTTTTTTGAGCGATATATTATATTTTTAGATCTAGGTTTTATGTCAAATAGGCTTGTTCAAACATGCATCAAATTTATCCTCTTTACCACTCAAAAGGACCAAACCCTAGAATATTTTCTCTTTCTCATGACAACTAGTAAATAATTAATTCCTATTTTTTCTATATTCTAATATGGAGGAAAAAAAGAAAGATGATCTTCGGTAATCTACTTGTTGAATCTAGGATCCCTTTCTTTTGCTTCACAGTTTTTTGTGAACACAACATATCCTAGAAATGTATGGTCCTTTTTATAGGGATATGACAACCTCGCCCCTTAAAATAAGATTTCATGGTCTACTAGAAGGTTTCTTTTGTTAACTCCTTTAAATTATTGGGTTGTTAGACAAAATATTTTTTAAAAATTCTTATCATTGCCTCTCTAGTGGTTCTATTTTCCATAGTTTAAATAATTTGAAATAATTTTTATAATATTTAAGAGGGTGTATACTAAAGCATACTCTCAAATAAGCATTTTCACTCCATCCAATCCTCTATTTTCACTTTATTGGTTTGTTCTCTTAAGAGATGTTAATTTTATACCATCGGGTACACATATTTACTAATTAACCTTGCAAGATACCAAGTTACCATGTTTTAAGGCCATTCTTCCTAGTCAAGTACACCACATGTGTAGGATGGTGAAATCTTACACATGGATTGTATAGATTCAACCATCCTCATAGAATAATATAAATCATTATCTCCAAACAAGATAATAAAAACTAAGACAAACATGCATTAGAGAAAATGAAATACAACCTATTCTATGATGGATTGCTGCCCTCCATGAAGATGTGAGAGAGCCCTTTCCCAATCCCTTTCTAAGCCAAATGAGATAGACAATGAGTTGCTATGAGCTCAAGTTGCCTATAGTTTAGATGCCTTCAAAGTGTGTTGTTGAAATGAGAGAAAATGCCTTGCATTTATAGGAGAAGTTGATAGAAGAGAGGCCAAAATTAGGCAATGTGGGACTAAATCCCATCCAATAGCATAGAGACACTTGTCATAATGGGATTGGTCAAAGCTTGTGCAAGTTTTGGCCAATGTGCCCATTCAAATTTGAAAAATGTCAATAAATGCATGTTGTTGAGGGTTTTGGGGGGAATAATCTGTCCAAAAAAGTCAAAGATGAGAGTTATTGAGGGAAAATAAGATTTTTAATAAATCAATTAAATTGATTTAGTGATGCAAGTGGGTGGGTTAGTTAGGAGTTTAGGTTTGACTCTAGTTGAGTCAAAAGCTAGAGAATGGTAATTGTGATTAAAAGTTAATTAAATTTAGATTAATTAACTTGGGGGGTTTTAGGGATTTGATATTTGATTTTAAATCAGTTTGATTTATTAAATGAAATAAGAAGAACCTTAGGAACTTAACTAAATAATTTGATTTATTTAATTAAGCTTGATGAACCTTAGGATCAAATCAATAAATTGCTTTAATTGATTAGTAGAAGGACTGAATGCATGATGTTAGTTAAAGCGGAATGCATAATGTTATTTTTGGATGTCTACAACATGTTTTCAAATTACCTTTAAATATTCCATGATAGTTACTACATGACAATGTGTGAATTCACATCAAAAAATTGGATTTAATGGAAACAATAATAATTAGAAACCACAAATATCCATTATAAACTTTGATTATCCTTTCCAACATATGTATTTAATTTTTTTATCCATCCAAATTTTCTTAGTTAGGAACAACCATCCATTCTCACAAGATTACATTTCTATTTAAAAAAATTAACACAATTGCATTCATAATATAACATAAAAAATTGTCACCTAAGTTAAAGATTTCACACTAGGTTTAGCTCCCTCCTATGTGCTCAAACTCAATTATGTATTTAATTTTCCTCTTTTATAATAATATTCTAAACAAATATGTTGGATTGAAAATAATAATTTAATATTTAATATTGGTTTTTAAGTCCTCAAAAAGGATGGGTCTAGACTAGGGAATCCAATGGCCCTATCTAACCTATTTTGCCTAAATTTGAAATATGTTGCATTGGTATTTTAATGATTGAAAATTTAATTTTATTTGTCAATTATTGATAAATAATTTAGTGGGAAATAAAAAAATTCCTATAAGTACAAGTCAATTTTACTATTTGAATCCTAACAATTTTAGAGAGGAAATTGAAGAGCCTAAAATTAGTCAAGGAAATTCAAGGGTAAAGCTAGTAGCATTATTATAGGGATATGATCAATCAGGATCATGATTACAATCCATTAGGAATAAGGTAGCAATTATGTGCAAGAATCTATTATGATCAATCATGTTATCTTGTGAAGATGTAGTGAGTCATCCTCTACATTCTAGTTACAACAATATATTATGTTTTGTGAACTAACCTTTTGCAAGTCTATGAAAAAATCAAGGCATCCATCAATCCAAATTTGTGGAATCTTGTGGCGTGGCATCATTGCATTAATGATTTCACATCAAGGTAAAATTTTCAATTATCATTTATCATTTCGGCCCATTATTATTGTGCTTACATCTATTGACCTAGTCTATGCCCTCTTGATCATTACCAATCACTATACATGTAGGTAGAAATATAAAAATGAGTTTTGACATAGGGAAGCCTCTATATAGCACAACCTTTCCCCTCTTTTCATGTGTACAAGTTAGATATGAATTTTTTAATAGAAGATGGTATAGAATTCATTATAGCATACATATCAGAGTTCTTAGATCCAAAAAAGAAGCATTTCAATCTAGGGTATTTAGTGTCACTATGCTTGCAATTTAGCGTCAGATATAAATGTGTTCTATTATTTTTCAATTTTTTTTGCATGATCAATTGAAATTTCAAATCTAGAGTTATATGTTAAAAAAGCTTATTAAAATACACATCAAATTTATCATCTCTTAACATCACAAAAAATATACAATGTTACACCCCATTGTGTTATTACCTATTTACTATTACTTCAATGAGTTAAAATGTTTTAATACATGATTATGTTTTGTATAGTTGATGGAAAATTTGATGAATGAATGTGCTAAGCAATGTGGATAATTTAAATTATTTGAAGATGAAAATATATGATACATATGAATGCAATGTTATTGGCTAACTTCTATTTTGATGCACCAAGTTGTATGTAAGAAAATAATTGAGCCCTCTGAAAGAGGGGCAGTATCATTAAAGATATAAGATTGGTTTGGTAACTCCTAATATGTCTATTTGAGATATCATGTATAGGTACATCATAGTTTTTTCAAGTTGAGTTGAGTTATTTTAGGAATTGGTAAGTATACCTTCAATCATAGTTTTAAGATGAGTTGAAATGATTTTAGTTTTAGCCTTTGATTTCTTATTTTTTTCTTAGTTTGGATTATATGACTAAATCTATGTATTTGAGTATAATTTCTTCTTCATGTATTTATATTTATATATTAATCAATAAGTATATACATAGAATGTATATGTTAGAGTTTCCAATAATTTCCATAAAACCAAGATCACTTGTAAAACCTAGATTAGCCTTCTACAAGGAGAAAAAAAAGATGCAAGAGCAATTTGCAAAATATGTGAAAAAATTTATATTGAGAATTAAGAATTAAATGAGATAACTTGATTTTATAAAAGAAATATGAAAATCCCTAAGGGTAAAACCTAATTGGGACCTAAGTAAACTTAATCAAGTGTAATTAAATATTTGATTGCACCAACACCCACCTTAAGTGCAACTTAGGGAGAATAAAGAACATGCAAATAATGTGAGGATGAATGCATGAAATAATGAATGGGTCTTCACTACAAGGCCATGTTAGGTACCCATGTACATATTTAATGCAAAACAAAAAAAATAAATGGGGAAAAGGAGAAAAACCAATGGGAAAAAACTCCTCCCCAAAATAGGATGCAATCAAGTGATGAACGATGGAGGACTTCATGAGACCCCCCAAGTACACCATCCATCACATAAATACAAGAAAAAATCCCCTCATAAGAGGAAAATAAAGAGAACACATAGCCCCCCATAATGAAGTAACTCTAAAACCATTGAAGAAACCTCATATTCTAGAAGAAAGAAGAGGGAAGAAGGCTCAAGAATGAAATATTTGAAGTTGCATCAATAGTAGCCTAAGATGTCTCCATAAAAGAATGTGTGACCTCAATCAAGGAAGAAGAAAAATTATGTGGAGACTCAAGAGAAACCTCCAAAGATGAATGATCAAAGAGGAGTGAAATCCCCTCAAATAAGTCCTCCAAATGTATAGAAGAGGAATGAAACACCAAATCATATATACCTATCATGAAACCATCTTGCAAAGGAAAATTTGGAAAACTAAAAATATCCTATTGTGTTGAATCACAAGAATCCATATCTGTAGCAATACACGCATCAATAGTTGCAACAATAAATGGAGGAGATGTAATACATGGCTCAAGAATTGGATCAAATGTGAGATCACCAAAGGTCAAGAAGCCAAATGTCTCCTTTGAAGAAAAATTCACAGTAAAAGTGCAATGAACAACCAAAGGAATAAAGTCACCATCATAAGAAAAATCTACAAAGGAATACAACCGAGATGAGTGATCAACCAACATAGTAGCAATAATCTCTGGACTCTCAAAGTCTTTGATGATAAATGAATGAGGAGTGAACTCCACAATCCTCCCATCTCCACCATGTTTAATTTGATATATGGAAAGAATGTTGTTCACAAAATGAGGAGCACACAAACCATCCTAAAATCTATTTTCCCAAAAACTAATACACCCCTTCCCATTAACACTCATGTATGTCTTGCTTCCCATAAAAATAGGATACATTGTACAAGGCTCAAAAGTAGATAATATAGATTGTGAACATGCAATATGATGATATGCTCCTAAATCTAGAAGACATCTCCTTGATCCATGACTTGAAAAGGTATAAAGATCACAACCTTTCATTTTTGATGTAGTAAGCAAACTAGTTGTACCCCTGTCAAATTGTTGTGAAGAAGATAAAGGAGAAGTCTATGTAGACATTATAGAAGGAAAATCAATCTGATTATTTTTTAGATGTTTCAACTCATCAATATCCTTCTTATAACAAAAGTTTATTTCATGTCCTTCCCTCTTACAATAGGCATAAGGGGGCCTCTCCATAGATGATTTCCCCTTAGAAGAGGATGATGAACCAATGGAATCATGTGATTAAGATTCCTTTTCCTGCTCTTATGATCTAGAATCCTTGGGTTTCTATTTCTTTCCTTTTTTATTGTAAGCCTTTTTATTTGTAGTGCTTAGAGATGTAATAAGTACCTTTGATGTTAGAGATTTCAATGAACCCATATGTACCAAATTTTCCTACTCTTGAGTGATTTTTGCTTTAAAATCATCAAGTGAAGGCATGGTGAATGTGGTACCAATTCCATCTTTCATGGAATAGAAGGTAGAATTTTTTTTTGAATAATCAAGACCAAGCTTGGCAAGGATAGAAATAATCAATTGAGTGTCATTCTTCTTAATAAAAAAATATTTCAATTATAATATAAGATACTTGAGCTTGGTGAAGAAGTTTGGAATGCTATTAAAATCTTGAGGAGCAAAATTGATAATCTCATTCTCTAAATGAAATCCTCTCATAGTATCTTGCTTCCTAAATAAGGAATCTAATTGAGTCAATATCTAATTAGGTGTTATGTAAGATTCAACATGAAATTAAAGAGATATAGACATATATAATGTAACAAAATATTCATCACTTCTACTAAACCACTTTCTCTTCATAGTAGCACCTGCAGGTTCAAATTTTGTACCCATGGTAACTCTATGTAGCCAATCTTTCTTCTAATTTAACTCAATTTGTGATTTCCAACTATAATAGTTTTATGGAGTCAAAATATAAATACGAGATGGATCCATGATGAAAATTTTTAATGAACTAATGCAACAATATAGAAACCCTCAATGTAAAAAATCCCCTTTGATCCCAAAATAGTTGCTTGATTTGCATGTTTTCCAAGATAATAACAAAAAAAAATCTAAGATCTAATAAAAACATTAGGTACTTGGTGAATTTTATGAAAAAATAGTTTTGAGATCTGTGTAGAGGATGGAATCAGCTTTACACTATTGCTTGAATCATGAAAATTTGATAATTGAGGCAAAAGATATTCCCTTCAAACTAAAAACTACTTGACCCAACTTCAAAGGCTTGAAAATCAATTCTAGAGCAAGATATTGAAAAATGGCCTACACCAATGGATTGGGCTCAAAATTACCTTTCTACAAGAATCTTGTTTACAAAACGTAGATATCATATGCCTGATTTATGCCAAATTTTGTACAACTGCTCCAAAATACCTAATTTGGCCTTCAAGGAGCACTGAGGCTAAGAAAATTACCCTTAGTCCTATCACAGACTAGGGGGTGGGGCTTGGGGCTTGGACCTAAGATCCTATTCACCCACGTGATCAGGGTGAGTGCTAAAAAGGGCTGAAGGCGCTTAGACTTAAGTGCTTGGTTACCTAAGGAACTGACAACTAGCATAGAGGGGCTTGTGGAGGCAAATTTGCTGGGCAATAAAGAATATTACAAGGAATATTGTTAAGAATATTCCCTAAATGATGTTGGTAATATTTTTGAGTAGTAGATTACTAAGTTTCGCTACTAGATATGGAACAAGGTGTCATTGCTTGACCTAGTGGCTCTACCCAAAACCCTTAAACTTCTCTTTTTTTAATTTTTTTTTGAAAAAAAATTGTATGGATCATGACTTTGGAGGTCATACAACCTCCATAACAATTTTCTTTTCCTTTTCTACTCTTGAGCTGAAAATGGTCAAATTTTATGAAAATTTCTTGCAATCGGCCTCCTTAGGGCATTCTTGAGGTCCTTTTTGGCTCAAATAACCCCAAATTTACATGTTCCTCTAGATCTAAAAAAAAAATGGCAACTTCAAACCCTTGTAGATTTGATAAAATATGATGAAATTTGCTAGAACGAAAACCAAATATGACTTTCTGTGATGCCCTAAATTCAATGGAGAGGTTTTTTTTTATCCAAAACACACCATAAATATTCTCAAGATTAGATTCCTTGAGGATCCCCAAAAAAAATCTTTGATTAAGTTCCTCGAGATTGGAGAAGGGGCTTGCAGATCAATTCTCTGATACCATGTTAGAGTTTCCAATATAATCCATAAAACCAAAATCACTTGAAAAACCTATATTATTCTTCTACAAGAAGAAAAAAAAAAGATACAAGAGTTATTTGCAAAATATGTGAAAATAATATTATTTAGAATTAAGAATTACATGAGATAACTTGCTTTTATAAAAGCAATATGTAATACCCTAAAGTTAAAACCTAATTAGGACCTAATTAAACTTAATAAATTTTAATGAAATATTTAATTACACCAATATATATAGTTATATATGTATGTGAATTTGATGACTCATGAATTTTTGGATATACATGCATGTGTATATGTAGGTAGAAATACTTATGCATACTCATACACGAATATATCATATGCATGAGGATATTGATTGGACATGTATGAAATATATATATGTATGTATTTTATATATTTATCAATGAATATATAAATATGTGTTTATTATAGATATTTGAATAATGACATATATATATTATGTATATTTATATATTAATATATATGCATATGAGTACATATTTAATGTATACATATATACTTACATATTAATGGTTGGGAATCTCATGCATGTGCATAGGTATCCACTGTATGGTAGCTCTAGTTATGTAGGACACAACACCATGCTCAAGAAGGCTATTATTATGAGGGTTACTAGATCAATCAGTTTGTCGAAGGGAGGGCCATATTACCTGTTAGGTAGATGTGCATGGGACCACAGTAAGTCTTTGGTTGGTAGAAAAGTGCTTGAGTGATACTCCCCCTCATATAGTTGGCAACCAAAATTTGAGGATGTATGTCCAGGAAGTGACATCTGGACCATTTTTACTTTGTTTAATTATGCTCTTTAATATGTATCTAAATGGTGGAAATTTGTTTTTGCTTTCTAGCTAGGGGGTTTAGGACCTAGGAGGACAATTTTAACTAACTTGTACTCAAGAAAAACCCTTGAGATCTCAATGCAAAAGAGATCTTGAAAGAGGGTTGTTCTAGTGGTTGAACATGATCTAATAAGGGTTTCACCACCATGTTTAGACTTGGAAAAGATAATGAAATGAAAAATCCTAATTGAATACAAAGTAACACTAAATGACCTAGAAAAGTGAATGAAACAACACAAAAAAATGCTAAACAAAATGTATGCACTTAGGAATCTAGAAATGATTGGAAGGAGATCTAAGACACTAGAATTTATGACTTTAATCATGAATGGGGCTCATTTGACAAGCTGGGAAAATTAGTCTAGATTTTGAAAAACTATGAGAGAGAACAAGAATCTGCCAAATGGGTATCCAAATCTGTAAAAAATCTAAAAATTGACTAGAGTTGGGACTCATTCGCCTAAAGTGGTGAATCAATCTATTTGGGGTTTTATAGAAGTTTTAAAGTCTAAATCTATTCTTCTTGGTCTTCTCAATCCACCTTTGCAATTTTTCATATCTAAATCTCTAATTTTTAGCTTGTAGGTTTTCTCCAAGGTTCTCCAAGGCTTGTTGGAAAATTTCACAACTTTAAGTTCTTGACAAATTTTCTCCAATATTTCTCCTTAGCATATCTGCAACCAAGACCTAAAAATCACACACAAAAGAGAGGGAAATTTTTTGTTGGTTTACTGGATAGGAGTTGTCCTTGGTCAAACCTTGTTTTGAAAACCAATCCTTGAAATGAAAACAAATAGGAATGGAGAATGATGAATGAACAAATAAAAATGTTGCAACTCACCAAACCCTTACAATAAAGTGCCACAAATATGCATGTGATGGCTACAATGAATGTAGATCTTGATCCTTTATTGAATGATTTTGATCTTTAATGAAATATTTTCTTGAATCATAAACCCTACATCACAATTGTTAGCATAAAACCAAACATGATTCCTGTAATTTTTGACATGATGACTCATGCTTAAATAATGCTTTGCAATTCTTGATAATTTTCCCTTGAGTGCTCTTGAATGCTCTTATGAACTCAATTTTTTTATAAGAATGCTAATTCAACTTTCTAGGTGTAAAATGAGAGAAATAATCTTCTATTTACACTCAATTATGTAAGAATATCTAGAATTACAACACTAAAGTTGACATTAGATCTAGGAGGATAAAATCTAGCCAGAAATTTGAATTAATTTCTTTTTGGGCCACACAAGACTCATTCACCCAATGTGGCAAATGATTTCCACCAAGCTTAATTTATGGGACCAAATTTAAAAATGCTTAGAAATGTGTGAAACTAGATTTGGGACCAAAAGATCCAAGTGTTAATCATTGACCCAAGGTGGTGAATGACTCCTATATCACTAAATCTGGGTCATTTAAACCTAAAACACCTAAATTATGGTCTATTGGTTTATTTCATGATTATCCTTAAAAAATATAATAAATGAGGCTTTTGGATCCAAAATAAGGCCAATTAAAGCATAAGAAATCCCAATTACTAATGAAAAGCCTAGATAAGTGTGAAAGTGTGTACAACACTCCAAATAAGGCATGATTAAGGTTAAAACGTGGTATATTAGATTTGGTTAATTAATAAAAACTTAGAAAAGTGTGAAAATGTGTTACAACACTTCACAAAACTTTAGCAAAGTACCATTTAAATCCATTAGTTCAAAAGGGATCAAGACCTAATGTGAATGTTTCAACAACATTACAACACTAAATCAAGGCATGGTTAAGTTGAATTCAGCAAAGAGGGCCCAAACAAGTGTGAAAATGTCTCGATGACATTTTTCGACAATACATTTTGTCCCCACTTTAGTGAGAGGATGAAGTTGATTCAAACTCACACTAAAGTAGACAAACATGCATCATGAGGGATCCATGTGTACCAATTCTGGGGTAATCCAATTCCCATGATCAACAATGATCAAGAGGGGTGATCGAATGCCCATGATCAAGATCCCATGACAAACCAACATAGAAAAAAAGAGCACACATGAGAATGATATAAAGAGGAATAACAAAGAAAACACATGCACTACTAAAGACAAAAAAGAGGAAAGGTAAAAGATAAAAGAGTCAAATCAATCTTTGATCATTTTTCCATCACGATGTGGATCAGATGTAGGTTGTTTGTCCAAAAAATGCATACTAAATCTTTGGCAATGAAACTCTTGGTTGTCCACTAGGTGTGAACTCCTAGACGCTAAGACACATATGCACATGGCTTGTCTGAACTCACACACACACAAAAGTGGCTATTGGGAAATTCATACCTCAGTTAGGATTTTTTCTCAAACAATATAAAAGTTATACCTCCTAATAAATTTAATAAGGAACTACACAAAATAAATGATTTTTGATCTTCATGAGACAAGAAAAACTTTGCATGCTTAGAGCTCATGAACAAATAGGATGGCTACATAGGCATGCAAGTTGTGTTATGCAAGGTAGCCATATAACTATAAATGAAAAATAAGGAACATTCAAAGGAGTCTTGCTTAGTTTATGTGAGGTCTTTAACTTAGGTAACATTGTGCCTAATGTATCCAAGAGAATACCAATCAAATAATAGAATATTCACAACTTAAGGGATGTAGTGATTCACATCAAGCCACTAAGAGGAATTTAATATGCTAAGAGAGATAATTCTCTTGAGGGACATCACACCTAATGTCATCCACAAAGTGAAAAATGCATTGTATGAAATAATAAAATTGCACCATGAACCATGAAAAAGGAAAATGCAAAATAATAATGCCAATGTATTTCCCCACTTTAAAGATATTGCTAAACATCATGCTATGAGAAATTACTTTAAAGTACCAAATGATAAATGAAATCAAAGAATACATGAGAGATAACTTGGAAAGCCCTATGCCAAGTTGTCTATTTCCAAGTAAAGCCACATCATAGAAAATAAAAGAGGGGGTAACCCCAAAATAAAAACACGAAACACATAAGGGATCTATGGATTTGGGGTCAGTATGTTCTGGTTACAATGTTTTTTAGAGAGAGATCAGAACTATCATCATTTCCTAAATACACACAGAACTAGAAGAATGATACAAAGAGAGAGGAAAAAAAAGCATTTTGGGTCATCATGGAAGATAAATGAAGGTCTTAACACCTTGTGTTATCCCCAAAAGGAAAACACAAGACAAAGTGAAAAAGATATTAAAGAAAAAGAAAAGGAAAAAGTTATTTGGGTCAACATAGAATGTACATGAATGTCTCAACACCTTGTGTCATTCCCAAAAGGAAAACACAAGACAAGTGAAAAATAGAAAAGGAGAAAAGAAAATGATTGACAACATAGATAAGAATGAAGGTATAAATAGAGGAATGTCAAAAAGAGTGAGAGATACATCAAAGACAACGTCTTGGGGGACCACATCATCTACATGCAATCACACAAAATAAAATGAAAGACTAGTAAGGTACAAACGAGTCAACCTAAAGTAGGTCATCTACCTTCCAATCTTAGGCTATATAAGTAGAAGGCGGGTAATGAACCAAAGTGACAACAACAAATGCATTACTAGGAAAAGCTATATACCTCCTACCCCCAGTGAGTGCAAGACAAGAATGACCTGAGGTAGGTGATGAGAAATGTTAGAGTAAAAGGTTTATTTCACTTAATTAGTTTAATTAAGTCACCTTTTATTCCTTTCTTAAGATTAACTTAGTTATGCATTGTAGGTATTTAATAATTATTTTAATTATTAAATACATTTTCCCTTTAAGGTTTCTTTAGGGTTGCACAATCTCCTTTTATAAGGATTGATCATTGTATTTTATTCTCTCAGATTAATACATTTTCAGCTTTTAGAGCACCTTTGTCTTTTGTCTCAAATGTCTTCTTCTATGATAGATTATTTGCATGCAGGTGATCTTCAAGGTCTGTGAGGTTGGCTTTCACAACTTCAGCATGGTATCAGAGGTCTAGATCTATATCTTCATGTTCATCTTTTAAAGATATCAGCTTACAAAGTTTTCTACTATGCACCGGTTTCAGAAAGCCAAATTGTTTTTGTGGATCTAGGGGTCGCCTAATTTTTTGGGAATTTTTGGACAAAACAGACCTCGCCATTGAGTCCGCACCATCCAAAAGCCCCTATTTTCATATTTTGTCCAATTTGGCCACAGTCGACCGAAAAAGAAAAAAGAATTTTCCCCAAGGTCGTACAACCTCAAACATATTTTTCAAGGTGAAAAACGCAAAAAAAATAAAAAATAAAAAAATGTAGAAAATTATGTGCTCACCGCTCAAAAGGGTGAACTGCTGAGTGGCCACCACTCCACCGCCCAATAGCCAGCCCAAGTGGCGGGCTCAGGAGGAGCCACTAGGTCGTCACTCGTCTCAGCCCCCGCAAGCTTAAGTGTAGGGACCTTGGTCCTGTGGGCGACCAGTGCCAAGAGCTAGCCCTGTTGGGTGCCTTAAGCACTTAGCCAGATCACATGAGTGACCAGAAACTTCAGCATAGTCCCCAGTTGCTTAGCCATCTGGTCTCCATAAGACCAGGGGCTTAATTTTTTTAGCCCCCAAGGGCTTCTGGAGACTTATTGGGCCCTTTTGAACATCTTTTACAAAATCAAGTGTAAAATGGGCATACGATCTCCATTTTTCGAAAATGAAATATCACCGAAAAGTTGATTCAAAGATGGATCTAGTGGTGCAGGCCTTATTTTATTTTTATTTTTTTGTTATGATTTTTTCATTTTTCTAGTCAAAATCAGATGATGGTTTATGCACTCGGGGGGCGTAACTTTTGTGTCTGAGCTCTGTTTTGCACAAACAAATAGGCATTGGAAAGGTCTTTCAATGCTCTTTCTAGATATACAAGTTATTTTCCTATATTTTGCAACAAGTAGATTTTATTCATATTTGTGTGTTTTTACAGTTTGCTTAATTACTTGGACATTTTGGCACCTACATGAATGAACCCCCCAGAATAGAGGAAGAAATAGACTACATAGCCCCCCCATTAATGAAGTAGCTCCAAAAATACTGAAGAAACTACATCTCCTGAAAGAAGTGAGAGGAAAGAGAGAGGATGAATGCAATCTTTGAAGGTGAAGTGGGTGTAGCCCAAGATATTCTCACACAACATTTTTTTCTATGTAAGGGTTTCAAGTCAGGCTGATCTTTATAGGATCTGGGGTTCACCTATTTTTCTAGGCATTTTTGGACAAAATGGACCTCACCATTGAGTCTGTAGCATCAAAAAACCCCTATTTTCATATAAATTTTGTTGATTTTGGACACATTCATTTGAAAAAGGAAAAAAAAATTGCCCCAAGGCCATATGGCCCCAGGGCATGTAGATCAAGGGAAAAAAAAACCAAAAAACAAATTTTTTTTTTTTTGCACAGTGAGTGTAAAAATTTGGTGCCACCCGCCTGCCACCTGATGGCCACCACCAAATTTTTTCCGCTTTGCTACTTCTAGCCCCCGTGGGCCCTTCTACTAGGCCCATGGTAATTTGGGCATCCGAGTGCCAACCTTCTAGCCTCCACTGGCTCCTTAGCTCCTAATCGCGGTCCTTTGGAGGACCAGGAGCCCATGCACCAATCCCTATTAGGTTCTCATCCCCTTCGACCAGTCATATCAGTGACCGAGGGCTTCGGCCCAGCCGCCAACCCCCTGGTCTTGCATGCGACCAGGGCCCTTGATTTTTCAACCCCTGAGGGCTCTTGAGGACCTTATTGAGCAGATTTAAGTAGTTTCACGAAAACGGGCATAACATTTGCAAACAAAGGCCTTTTTTTCAAAAATGATATATCGTCAAAAAGCTAGTTTGACACTCTATCCATTGGTGGATGTTTTATTTTCTGAATTTTATGTTTTGATGCCTTTTCTATTTGTCAAAGTCAAAAGGCTTTTTTTCACTTGGAGAGGCGTAACTTTTGCATCCCGACTCTGGTTTGTGAAAACAAATAGGTGTCAGAAAGCTAGTTCAGTGCTATATACAGATCTCAGACCTATTTTTTCTATATTTTTTACTAGGTATCTGATATTATTATTTGATCTTAGCCTTTACCTTTTCAGTTTTTTTTTGGGAAGCATGCAATCATGCTATTTTTTTGAGATCAACAAGCATTGTTTTTTGCTTTGAGAGTATATATTGTTGTTTTTTGTCATGGATAAACATAATATTGCACCCTTTACTCCATTCAACTATTTTGGTTGGAAAAAACAAATGGAGATTCATTTGAAACACAAAGGGTTGTGCAGGGTAACCATGGGTACAAAAATTGAACCTACAGGTGTTGCTAAAGAGAGAAAGTGGTTTAATAAATGTGATGAAGCTTATGGTACATTATGTATGTCTCTTTCATCTAACCTTCTTTTTAATATTGAGTCTTGCACTACACCTCATGAGATATGGAATACTTTGTAGTCTTTGTTTGGGAAGCAAGATACTATGAGAGGGTTTCAATTAGAGAATGAGCTTATTGGCTTAAATCCTAGGTATTTTGATAGCATCCAGGAGTTTTTCACCAATTTCAAGTCTCTTAGATTATAGTTGTTACAATGTGGTGTTCAGAAGGAAGACTCTCAGTTGATATTGTCCATTATTTCTAAGTTTGGACTAGATTATTCAATTTTTGTATCTACGTTTTATGCTACTAGGGATGCACTTGGTACTAGATTTACTATGCCTTGTTTTGATGATTTTGCATCTTCTCTCACTTGAGAGCAGGCCAATTTGGCTATCATGGGAAATTTGAAGCCCTCTTCATCACAGGAACTCATTGCATCTCAGGGGCCCACAAATCAAAAGGCTTCCAGTGGAAAGGGAAAGAAATAGAAAAAAAAAAAGGATTCCAAATCTCATGAGCAGTAGAAAGAGTCCTCAGATTCATCCTCCTATTCTAAGGGGAAATCATCTAGGAATGAGAAGGGTCCATGTGCATATTGCAAGAGAGGACATGCAAAACACAGTTTCTACAAGAAGGAAATTGATGAGTTGAACCATCTTCTTTAGAAACATTAGATTGATTTGCCTTCTCATATGTTTGCATCATCTCCTTCCCCTCATTCTTCTTTTTCTTCAAAGCAACATAACAGGGGCATAGTTGGTTTACATACTTCATCAGATATGAAGGGACATGCTCTTTATGCTTCTTCAGGTCTTGGATCAGGGAGATGGCTTCTAGATTCAGGAGCATCTCATCATATGGCTTCTTCACACTCTATGTTCACTTCCTTTGAGTCTCACACTATGTCTCCTATTTTGATGGGAAACAATACATACATGAATGTTACGAGGAAGGGGTCTATTATTGTTAGGGACAACACTTTTTTAGGTTGTCTTGTGTGTTCCTCATTTGATGAACCACCTTCTTTCTATATATCATATCACACATGGAGGCAATGGGAGGTTTTTGGAGTTCACACCTAATTCAGTTATCATCGGAGACTTGGAGAGTAGAGTGGTTATTGCTACTGGGGTGGTGGATCACTTATCTCAGTTGTATTCCTTTATAAATTTTGCTACTGATGGTGCTTATGTTCCTAAATTTATTCATCACACTTCTAGTGTGAATCATCATTCAAAGGAGGAATTTGGCTTCTTGAACATTGGAGTTCTCACTTCAGATCTTGTTCTTGATCCATTCATTTCATCTTTTGCACCTACTATTGCAGTTGTTGATACTTTTATGACAACAAATGTTGTTCCTTCCATCTTAGTGCAGCAGGATCTAGTTGAGAATTCATCTTTGGGGGTTTCACTTTATTCTTCACCTACTCCACCTTCAAAGATTGTATTCATTCGACCTCTTCCCTCTCACTTCTTTTAGGAGATGTTGTTTCTTTAATATTTTTGGAGCTACTTCATTATTGGGGGGCTATGTGGTATGTTTCTTCCTCTCTTCTAGGGGGGTTCATTCATGTATCTTTGTGATGGATGGTGTCCTTGAGGGGTCTTATGGAGTCCTCCATATTTTATCACTTAGTTTCTCTTTGCATTCTATTTTGGGGAGGAGTTTTGTTCCCAGTAGGTTTTCTCCTTTACCCCATTTAGTTTATTTTGCATTGCATTTGTACTTGGGTTCTTGATCAAGCCTTTGTTGTCTGGACCCATCTTTTCTTTCATGCATATTTTCCCTAGTGTTTTAGCTACTCCCTAAGTTCATATTAAGGGGGGGTGTTAGAGTAATAATTTATTCCACTTAATTAATTTAATCATATTGGTTAATTAATTAAGTCACTTATTCCTTTAGGTTACTTAAGCTAAAATTAGGCACATTAATAGTTATTTATTAATTATTAAGTGTGCACACTAGGGTTTTCCCTTTTAGGTTTTTTTTAGGGTTTCATGATCTCCTTCATAAGGATTGATCTCATTGTAATTATTACATTATTCAATAATCAATATTCTAGTTTTTCTTGCACATTCTTTCTTGAAGGTTTACAAAATATCTTCTTGTTTGTTTTGGATATCTGTTGCATGTGATAGGTGATTTCATGCAGGTGATTCTTGGGGACTATGAAGTTTGATTTCTCAACTTCTACACCCCCTAGCCACCTCAGAGGAAAAATTTGCTTGGGATATCATTAGAGATCACATAGTAGGACTTATATTGTCTAGTGTTGATGATGACACTGTGTGGGCTATATCAGACATTGATTCTCCCCACCCACTTTGGATACATCTTTGGGAGATCTATGGAGACCCCAATCTCTCTCCATTCCTAGAGGATCCTACTTCAGATTGTCTCTAACCCATTGCTTGGAGAGAATACACCCTTTGATGATGATACTTTAGAGGAGCTTGAGTATTTAGTCACCCTTACATATTCTGATGGATCAGAGGCTTGTCTCATAGTTCCTACTCTTCAGATTGAGACTTCATCAGCATCACCTATTCCTGATTCAGTGTAGCAAGGCATCATTCATCTTCCAGACATAGCTAATTTGGACTCTTATGTTGCAGACATATCTTTCTTGTTTGTGGAGTCCTATATTGTAGATTTGGATGATTATTTTGAGGAAATTCATCTCCTCTACCTTGACAGTCAGGCTATAAATGTATGCCCACCATTATCAGTGCATTCAAAGGTTGTATTTCAGGAGTCTTCACATCAGTTTGGATTTTACATCATTTGTTTCAGTTCAAACATAGAGATTCTTAAGCATTTGATCATGGCACACATCTTGAGACAGATTGGTTCATCACTCTTCACAGGGTTTCTTCGACATCATCATTTGGATCTATTTCTTTCCAAGGGGAGGAATATCATTTTCCACTTTAGGATCTCCTTTTGGATTCTACATCAGGCATCTACCATTGTGATAGAAGTTTCTACATTGTGGGGGGGGCTTCTTGTCTCTTTCTATCTCTCCTATGGAGACCATTGTATATGTAATTATATGATAGAATATTTCTATGGGGGGTATCATGTAATCCACCTCCTATCCTTCTTTCATTAGTGCATTGCTTTCCTTTCTTTGCATTCTATTTTGGGGAGGAGTTTTGTTCCCACGTGGTTTTCTCCTTTACCTCGTTTGGTTTAGTTTGCATTGCATTTGCAAATGGGTACCTGATCAAGCCTAGTTTTCAGGACCGTTGTTTTCTTTCTAGCTTTTAGTTGCATTGCTTTCATGCATTTAGTTTTTAGCTACTCCCTAAGTTCATCTTAAGTGGGGGTGTTAGAGTAAAAGGTTTATTTCACTTAGTTAGTTTAATTAAGTCACCTTTTATTCCTTTCCTTAGATTCTCTTAGTTATGCATTGTAGGTATTTAATAATTATTTTAATTATTAAATACATTTTCCCTTTAAGGTTTCTTTAGGGTTGCACAATCTCCTTTTATAAGGATTGATCATTGTATTTTATTTTCTCTCTAATTAATACATTTTTATCTTTCAGAGCACCTTTGTCTTTTGTCTCGAATGTCTTCTTCTGTGATATGTTATTTGCATGTAGGTGATATTTGGGGTCTATGAGGTTGGCTTTCACAACGTCAACAAGAAATCTCATGTAATAGTGAGAATGCAATTTTATACAACTATTACATGACAAGGTGTGGAAAAGGATAAGCTATGCAATCACTTGATGCCAATCAAATTGTCATCAAAGTGAAACATTTTCAATACTAACTTGAATGCACATCACCTATCAGTACTATGTCCTAGAGTTTAGTGGTATCTACAATGTGGAACTTTTGTATATTTAGGATGTAGTATGAGTATGTCTTTCATTGGTAGTAATGTTATAAGTTCTTTGTTTAGAAGCAGTTGTAGGTTCCTTTCTTTCAGGTAGTGGACAAGGAAACTTTAGTTTTTGTAATTTGTAGGGCCTCTTGCACTTGATAGATTCACCAATTTCTTGAGTTTAAGGTTGAGGAGGAGGGCCTAAGGTGATCCTCTCATACTTTTAATTATTATGAATGATTGGTTACTCTTTAGAAAGAAGGACATTCATATTGGGAGGAGAATCTAAGATCACCATACCTTTACTACAAAGCCTTAGGTATTCTTTAGGAGCACTTATGTTGTGAGAGGGATCTTGATATCCTAACCATTTTGTGTCTTCATTAGTTGGTATTTTCTCTAAGAGTTGGTGAATCTCATGTTCAATTGTTGTATCACGTCTTTTTTTACTCAAGATTGTGAATTCTTTTCCATACGTGTCTTATAGATTGATGGGAGTGTGTTGTTACTTTTTTATCATAAAATGGTTGAGTATTTTCTTGTTTATAGGAACTAGGTTCACCTGTTGTAGGGAAATTAGGTTCCATTTTTTTTTCAAGATGGAGGTAACCAAACATATCAAGAGGTGGTATCATGATGAGGTTTGGTTGTTTCATGGACCCATGGGTAAAAGGATGCATTAGCTTCAAGGTTGTTAAAACAATCGTTTAGTAACTTATTTGTGCTATCGCCATCCTCTCTAATGATGTCAAAATCATGAGGAGGACATGCATTAGGATTTGAGCACGAGCATGAGTAAGGTAAATTTCATTAGGATCATGTCCAAAAGCAAAACTTGACACACCCTCTAAGGACTTTAAGGACATCCAAAGCTTGCCAAAGCACATATCCATGATGTAAATTTCAAATTCTAAGCTATACAACAATGTGAAATAAAATGTTCTAGATGCAATTTTGAATCGAAGGAATGCACAAGATGAAGTAATTTAAACTAGATGCAATGAATTGGATTAAAATAATAGAAAACAAAAACTCAGAAACTAAACTTTGAATACTAGAAAATGTAGTAAAAAATATGTAGAGGGAATGATTTTCCCAAGGTTTAGAATGAGTCTTAATAGGGATTTTTTTCAAAAAAAATAGCATTTATAAAAAAAAAATTGTGCTTCTTATGCTCTATGATGTAAATCTTAAGTGTAATTGCATATTTTGGTTGATTTTTAGTGAAATGAGATGCAAAAATGCAAGCTATATGAGCTTTCACTAATACAAAATTAGAAACCTTATAATGCTAATTAACCAATGTAAATCCTAATGCAATGTTAATGCAAGAAAGATCTAGGATGATAATGCACTCCAAATAAGAATTATGATATTATAAATACACATTCACCAAAATGAAAGGAATAAAATTGGTTTGTTCCATCCTTAGGGTTTAGGACCTAGAAGGGAAGTTCTCACTCTTTCACTCAAGAACAAACCCTTGTGATCTCAATGCAAAAGAGAGAGAGATCTTGCAAGAGATCTATTCTAGGGACATAATATGATCTAATAAGGGGTTCACCAAAAGGTTTAGACTTGGAAAAGATAATGAAATGTAAGCTGAAATGGAAAAACCTAATTGAATTAAAAGTAACACTAAATGACCTACAAAAGTGAATGAAACAACATATAAAACTACTAAACAGAATGTGTGCACCTGGGAATCTGGTAATGACTAAAAGGAGATCTGAAACACTAGAAATTTTTACTTTAATTCTGATTGGGACTCATTCACGAAGCTAGGAAAATCACTCTAGATTTTGGAAAATTGTGCGGGAACAAGAATCTACCAAATAGGTATTTAGATGTGTAAAAATCTAAAAATTTACTAGAGTTGGGACTTATTCGCCATAAGTGGAAAATGAGTCTAGTTGGTATTTTTTGAAGTTTCAAAGTCTAAATCTACTCTTCCCAGTCTTTACAATATACCTCTAAAACATTTCATATCTGAATCTTTGATTTGTAACTTGTAGGTCTTCTCCAAGGTTCTCCAAGTCTTGTAGACAAATTTGACAGCTTTTAGTTCTTGATAATTTTTCTTCAATCTCGCTCCTTAGGAAATCTACAACCTAGACCTGAAAATTACACATAAAGGAGAGGGAAAAATGTTTTTGCGTTAGTGGATAAGGGTTTTCCTTGGTCAAACCTTGTTTTGGAAATCAATCCTTAAGATAAAATCAAATAGGAATGGAGAATGATGAATGAACAACTAACAATGTTGCAACTCAGAAAACCTTTACAATAAACTACTACAATTATGCTTGAGATAGCTACAATGGATGTAGATCTTGATCCTTTCTTGAATGATTTTGATCTTGAATGAAACACTTGCTTGAATCATAAACCCTACATCATAGTTTTTAGCACAAAAGAAAACATGATGCATGTAATCTTTGACATGATGATTGGCTTGAAGAATGTCCTAGAATTCTTGATAATCTACCCTTGAATGCTCTTAAATTCTCTTGTGAATGCTTGAATGCTCTTGTGAACTCAATTTTTCTATAAAAGGATACTCATTCAACTTGCTAGGTGTAAATTGAGAGAAAAAACTTGTATTTATACTCAATTATGCAAGAATTCCTAAAATTACAACATTAGAAGCCAAAATCAGATTTGGGAGGATAAAATCTTGCTAAAAAATTAAATTAGTTTTTTTTTTGGGCCACATAGGACTCATTCGACCAAGGTGGAGAATGAGTCCCACCAGGCTTAATTTTTGGGACCAAATTTAAAATTCTTAGAAATTTTTGAAACTAGGTCTCGGATAAAAAGATCCAGGTGGGACTCATTTTCCCAAGATGGTGAATGAGTCCCAAATCACTTAATCTAGGCCATTCAAACCTGAAACATAGGTGAGTGATGATTGGATATTGGTTTGTGTTATGATTGTCCTCAAAAATATGTAATAAATGAGGCTTGTGGATGCCAAATAGAGCCAATTAAAGAATAAGAAAGCCCAATTATTAATGACAAGCCTAGATAAGTGTGAAAGTGTGTTGCAACACTTTACAACACTCCAAATAAGGCAATATTAAGGTTAAAAAGTGGTTTATTAGATTTAGTTAATTAATAAATCCTTAGAAAAGTGTGAAAATGTGCTACAACACTTCACAACTCTTTAGCAAGGTGCCTTTTATATCCATTAGTTCACAAAGGCCCAAGACCTAATGTGAATGTTTCAACCATATTACAACACTAAATCAAGGCATCATTAAATTCAATTCAGCAAGAGGGCCTAAACAAGTGTGAAAATATCTCCACAATATTTTTGACACTATGATATCTATTCATGTATTTATGCAAAATTGGCTCACAATGAATTGATAAGTTTAATCAATGGAAACTTACAGTACTTTAGACAAATATTTGATATTTAAATATCAATATCACTTCCTAAGAAAGGGAGTCTTACTTATATGAATTGGTAGTCATATGTTCACCCACCCTTTAGCTCAATTTGGTAAATGAACACAAATACTTTATACAAGCTATACTTAACATAACTTTGACCCATAATCTGATGACACATCTAAGTGATATAATTGACCAACTAGGTTAGTCCCATCCAATGATTATCCTAACCCCAAGAAAAACCAAATTAACCACACATGTACATATAGTATTGGAAATACATCTTAAACATAATACTTTAATATAATATCATTTCTCAGTTTTCATAATCCATGAAAACATGCATATGGTCTATGAAAACCTAGTTATTATACTAATACTCTATGATTATCTTATTTAGAATACTCATCCACATAACTCCACCATGAGGAATAAATATATATACATCAACCAATAAAGTTTCACCAAAATAAGAAATTATCAAAGTTCATGCAAGCAAGATGAACATAAAATATAATCATCTTTTCCTCAAACACTTGTATTCATAAAAAATATGATACTAACATAAAAATAAATAGAGAAGTAAAACCAGCATGCTTGGAATTATAGCTACCAATGAAGAAACTACCTCCTAAGCTTAATTCCCATATTCATGCTTGTTTCTCCTTTTATGATCATCTTATCTCCAATCCTAGCGTCTCTCAAAACTCTCAACAAACTAAAAACTCTCAAAGTAATCTCTCTATTCTCACTAATTCATTTAGCAACTATTTTCATATAAAACTACAAAAATGAACTTTAAAAGGAATAAATTCCAAAATGTTAATAATTTTCCTATACTTACAATAAAAATTAAAAAAAAATTCTATAAACATGCTCTACTATCTGCTACCTTTTCTCTTCCGATCTCTACCACTTAACAACAAGACCAACTTATCCTCAAAATGAGTCAACTAAGCCAATTGAAGTGAAATTTGGCTTCTCAAACATTTGAAATGAAAAAAAATATACAGTCCCTACAACTTCATCCTCTCTAGTATGTCTAAGTCACCATCTTTAACTACGAACAATAGTTCTTTTACTGAGAGAAATCCATAAATGGTTACCTACAGATTAATACCTCTCACCATGGCTGCCACAATAAGTGAACCTCTTCCAATATCTTTAGCCAACTCATTTCTTCACCAAGTCATATGTTTTTATATGGTTGTGTGTGGTTTTTGAATGCAACAACTTATACTTTCAATTATATTCTAATACTTAGTTCATGGTGCAACATAATATTTATTAAATTCATTTCAAATGTTTCCCAAGTGCTTTTACTTTTGTCCATTCACTTTGACTAATATCAATCCATAATTTTTGTACTTTTATTTGCAATAATTATCCTCATGTATGTATGAGTCTACGCACAACATATGGTTTATACATTGATAGCTTTATACAAGCCTTTAACTATTTATTTTGTCCACATCATATATGCATTGAATTTTACTTTTTAACATTTTTTATATATGTAACATTAAATATATTAATATATATATTTTATAATGTCATCATTATAATATATATATATATATATAAATCTTTTATATATAAACATATGTTCATATGCATATTATAATCATTGGTTTCCATTCATTTATATTAAAAATTATATATATATATATGTATATTACATCTATATCTTTATGGAAATTTTATTTGGAAATAATTTATCATTATACGTGATTATATAATATGAAATCGTTATGTTTGGGATTTGTAATGCTTCTTTATAAATTCAATGTGAATTTGTAATGAGATTATTTCGAATGTTCATCTTGTTATTGAAATAAAAAGGAAAATTTGTATTTCTCTAAGTTGGTAAACATAAACTGTTCACATGTGGGTTATAACATAGGTAAAATCAAAAGGTAAAATATTGGACTTGTTACACACAAGATCCTAGGAAATTGGCTATCCCTTGTGGTATAAAGTTAATCATAAAACCTACTTAACCTTGTGTCTAAATCTGGTGTTAAGTGAAAAGGGGTTAATCCTATTTGTGTCTAGGATCATGGTTTTTACATCACATTTTGGTGCACTTGACAAATCCTACACTTACAATTTTTTGATATTCGGTAGCATAAACTATGAAAATTGATTTCAAACCTAGTTTATTTCAATATATCATTATTAATTTTATTTAGATGGTGATGCCTATAAAGGACTTTCATTATTGTGAAAGAATAAATTCTTACCATAATAATTTAAAAAATAATTCTCCATATGAGTTGGAAAAGTATTATGGGATTGGATTTAAAATTGTTTCTAAAATTTGATATAATGAAAATATGGATTTAAAGGAGTTAATGATCATGTGAAGTTTATACCATACTTTTCTAAAATGATATTAGGTTTCCATCCTCCTCATTTATCTACATCTCATCCTCCATCATCTACTATATTTATAACAACATGTGGTAAGTGAGAAAGGTTTTCTTTAGAAGGGAAAAAAATTTCACCTACACCTTTATCAAAGAAAGAGCATAGATTTTCAAGCCTTCTAAAATCCCACTTGACTACTCTTCCTCCTCTAATTCACAAGAAAATTTATAAAAACAACTTTATTTATGTATATCACTGAGTGCATGGTCATTCAACCAATGAATGTTAGGCATTGGGTAAAAACACATAACAACCTATTGATTGTGATGCCCTACCATATGTTGATGCTCCTGATGATTCTAAATAATAATTACTTATCTTCTCTTTGTTTTCTCCTCACTATGTGGAATTTGTAGTTCCATAAGTTTTGTCATGACCATTCATGGTCGTGCAATCTTGTGGGAAACCATATTTCATTTTATGGTAGAAAAATAATAGTCTCTTGCCTAGTATTATTTTCCTTTAAACTTTAGGGGGTAAGGATAACTAGTTTTTGGAAGGTTCATATTCTTTTAAAGGATCCCCTCTTCACCTTTTTTTCTTAAAATTCCAATATAGGAATTATATTGACATATTAAGGGTGGAATATTACCCTAGTCATTTTATTGACATCTTGTGAGATTTAAATTATTTTAATACCCCTTTCGTGGTGGTATTTTTTATAACACCCCCAAGGCATGGTTATTAGTTCATTCCCTATGATATTGAGCATTTATTTGTTCCCTAAGGTGTGATTTGAAAAGTAGTCCATCGATTTGGTATAGGACAACTTTCTTATTCATCTACTTGATAATTTACAACATGGCCACCTAGCATAACACAACTTTATTTTCAATGGAGCCATGTGTTTTATGAATCAACTAACATAACACAACTTTCTAGCCTTGAAAAAGTAATCATATGGCATGGAAACCTAGCTTGCTACCTAGTAGATGTATGTAGCTTATGTGTGTTCTAGCATAATACAACTTGTTGGTACTTATGGGAGAACTATCTTATCTAACATCAAATTCAAGGAATCATGTTCTATATTTGAGATAAATTTAAGATTGAGGTCTCTTTACCTTACCGACTTGAATCCTTTTAGTATATAAAGCATATTTTATATATTTCTTTAATTGTTGGTGGTGTTTATTTTGTGTCTTCATTGTGTCTTCAATGTGTTTACATTGTGTACTATTTATTTTTCATTTTTATGTTTATATTATGGTATGATGTTTATCTTCATCATGTATGATTCATGTTTTTCATGTTTCATTTCATCTCATGTGTGTGTTCCTTTGTCCTTACATTTTCTTTTCATAGGATCTTGAGCCTAGGGGCTAACACATCTATTAGATATGATATCATCATATCTCTTCAATGTTTAGATAATTAAACTCTTCTTGGGTAGTCATTACTTTAGTGTGAGTCGGAGACTAAGTTCATACTCTCACTAAAGTGGGGGATAAATGTAGCATCAAAAATTGTCACCCTTGAAATTTTCATGCTAGATTTAGCTCCTTCCATGTGGTTGGACCCAATTATACATTTAATTTTTTCATTTTATAATAATATTTGAAAGATTGTATGTGGATTTAAAATAAGAATTTAATATTTAATAATAATTTTTATGTCCCCAATAAGGATGGGTTTGGACTAGGGCACCCAATTCCTTTGTCTAGCTCATTTTGACTAAATTTAAAATATGTTGGTTTTAGTATTTTAATATTTTAAAATATAATCTCATGTGTTGACTTCTGATAATTAATTTAGCAAGAATAAAGAAACACATAAGTACAATTCATTTTCACCATTTTTATTTGAGCAATTTTGGAGATAAATTTGAAGATCCTAAAATTAATTAACGCAATTCATGGGTAGAATTATTAGCATTATTATACAAATTTTATCAATGAAGATCATGCCTTCAAGTCTTTATGGATAAGGAAGCAATTATAAGCAAGAAGCTATTATGATAGAGCATGTTATATTTTGAATATGTATTGCGTTATCCTCTACATGCTAGTTAAAATAATCTATTATTTTTTGCAAAATAACCTTTTTTGGTTCTATCAAGCAACCATTTAATCCATCAATCAAATATTTTGTCAACTTGTGGTGTGGCATCACTTCATCAAGGATTTCACATCAAGGTAACATTATCATTCATCATTTACAGTTTTAGTCAATTATTACTATTTTGGCCTCTTCCTAATGTAGGGTAATCCCTCTTGATCATCATCAATCAATATACATGCAGGTAAAAATACTGAAATGGGGCTTAACTTAGGAAATCCCCTATATAATACAATATTTCCCCTTTTTTCATGTGTGTAGGTTACATCTAGATGTTCCAACAAAATATGGTCACAAAAAATCCTAGATCATATTTCAACATACATATCAAAGGTTTTAAATCTGAAAAAGAAGCATTTTAATTTAGAGTGCCCATTGCCTCTATCCCTATAATTCAACATTAGATTTAAATCCCAAGTTCCTATTTTTATTTTATTCTCAGATCTGAAGTTGTTCTATATTTCTTCATTTCTATTTGTGTGATAAGTTACATATTCAGACCTAGGGTTATATATCAAACAATCTTCTTATTAACAAACATAAATTTAATCCTCTCCACAACTCACAAGGAGACACAAGATCCAAGAAGATCGACTCTCCCTTTTGGTACCAATCTAATCATTAACCCTAGTTAATATTGTATCCTAATGTGATGCTAAGTTAAAAGAGGTTAATCCTAGTTGGATCTAGGATCAATTTTCCTTTATCACACATACTAAGAGACCAACTTAGGATTGACCATTAGTGCAAGAAAATATACATTAATTTCAATTCAAGTGAGCTTCTTAGGTCAAGAATTTGATCATAGGTTCTTTGATACTAATATACAAATATATCCCTTGGTTGATTCCCCTTCCCTCATTATTGTCTAAATGAATAATGGTAGAGATCAATCATTGAGGAGTAAATATTGATTCTCTATATTGTTGGTTTATAATTTCTTCCTCTCATTGCTTTTTTGAAATGATATAAAATTATTTGATGTGATAAGCTAATTGATTCATGCCATTATTTATTTGTAATCTATTATAGGTGATATCTCTTTGAAATTGAAGATCATTCCATCTAATAGTCACTCTTCGAGTAGTTCCTACATTTAGAGCTTCAACATCTCTAACATAATAAGTACCTATTTGATATAGTATTTTCACTCTACCTCCAAATCTAAAATAGTGTAATAAATCTATTATTTATTAAATATATCTAGCTAAAAATATAAATTTTATAAAAATAAGAGAGTTAGAAGTAGATTTTATACATAGTTCTCAAGAAATGACAGAGCTTTCTAGCTTGTGGAAATATAATGAGGCCCACTTGGGAATTGCACAACATGAACAAATATTGTAATGTCTTCATCGGGCTAGCTTTCCTTTCCATAATATTACCACTCTACTCTTATTGTCTAAAATTTTCTTCACCTCCATCCTTTTTCACCCATTTTTCTTGGAACTAGTTAAAAATGTATTGTGAAGGGGATAGAAATGATGTTTGATTAAGTGCTATCACACCCACTTTCAAGGATTCAACTCATTGATAACCCTAGAGATCTCAATGCAAAAGAGAAAGAGATCTTACAATAGGGCTATCCTAGGAGCTGAATATGATCTAATGAGTGGTTCACCACCAAGTTTAGGCTTGGAAAAGATAATGAAATGCTATATGAAATGAAAAAAACTAATTCAATGCCAACTAAGACTAAATGGCCTAGAAAAGTGAATGAAGCATTACAAAAGAAATGAAAAATAGAATGTGTGTAGATGGAAATCCGGAGAAGGTTGGATGGAGATCTGAAACACTAGAAAATATAATTTTACTATTGACTAGGACTCATTCACTAAGTGGGCGAATCAATCAACATTTTGGAAAACTATTGAGGAACAAGTTTCAAACAAAAAGGTATCTGAATATGCAAAATCTTAAAAACTGACTGTAACTAGGACTCATTCACTACAAGTGGAAAATCAGTCTAGTTGGGATTTTCTACAACTTCAAAGAATAATCCTACTCTTCTTTGTCTACTTTGTCCTTTCTGATTGGTTTCTGGGTCTAAATCTCTAATTTACAACCTGTAGGTCTTCTCCAAGATTATCCAAGACTTGATGAAAAATTTGGCAACTTTGAGCTCTTGACAACTTCTCTTCAATATTACTCCTTAGGAAATCTATAACCTATACCTACAAATCACACACAAAGGAGAGGGGAAAATTTTGTTCTGGGTTAGTGGATAGGGGTTTTTTTTAGCCAAACCCCTTGTTGGTAATTAAACCCTATAATGAAAGTGAATAAGAATGAAAAATGATGAATGAACAAATGATGATGTTGCAACTCACCAAACACTTGCTTGAATCATAAACCCTACATCACAATTGTTAGCACCATAAAAAACATGACATATGAAATCCTTGATATGATGATTGATGCTTGAATGCTGCTCTAAAATGTTTTTTAATCTTCCCTTTAATTCTCTTAAATACTCTTTTGAATGCCTATTATATTGATATATGATCTCTTGAATTCTTAGAGTGTTCAGATGAAAATGAGTGAAACAACCTTGTATTTATACTCAATTATGCAAGAACTCTCAAAATTACAACACTACAAGCCAACATCAAAACTAGGAGAATGCAATCCCACCAAAAAATTGAGTTAAATTTTATTTTGGGCCACACAAGACTCATTCACCCAAGGTCGAAAATGAGTCCCATCAAACATAATGTATAGGACAAAAAACTAAAACTGTTTAGAAATATGTGAAAACCAGTTCAGGGACAAAAGATCCAAGTGGGACCCATTCACCCAAGGTGATGAATGAGTCCTAGATCCCTAAATCTAGGCCAGACAAGCCAGAAACACCTAAACTATGTCTAGTTAATGATTGGTGTCAATATTATCCTCGAAAAAATGTAATAAATGAGGCTTATGGATGGAAAATGGGGCCAATTAAAGAATAAGAAAGCCCAATTATCAATTACAAACCTAGATAAGTGTGAAAGTGTGTTAAAATACTTAACAACACTCCAAATAAGGAAAGATTAAGATTATTTTTTATTAAAAAGAGGCTTATTGGGTTGATAAGACCTTAGAAAAGTGTGAAAGTGTGTTACAACACTTCACAAAACTTTAGTGAGGTGTCATTAGAATCCATTAGTTCACAAGGTCCCAAGACCTAATGTGAACGTGTCGACCACATTACAACACTAAATAAAGGAAAAATTGAGCAAAACTCACAAGGAGGGCCCATACAAGCCAGACAAAGTAGAAGGGTTACTTTTTCAGTGACTCCATTTAGCCCCCACTTTTGTGAGAGGATGAACTTGCTTCAAAATCACACTAAAGTAGACCAAAGCACATCAAGAGGGGTCTAATTCTACCAATGTCAGTATAACAGGACGATAATGATCAAGAGGGATGATCAAACCCCCAGGATCAAGATCCCATGGAAAACCAACATAGGCACAAAAGAACACACATGAAAATGATATAAGAGAAGCAACAAAGCACAAGAGTGCACTTTCAAAGATAAAAGAGAGAAAAGGTAAAAGAGAAAAGAGAGTTGCATCAAGATTTGATCATTTTTCCATCTCGATGTTGATCAAATCTATGTTGTTGTTCTAAAAAATGCATACTCACTCTATGGTGACAAAACTCTTGGTTGTCCATTTGGTGGGAAGTACAAAAAAGGGGGAAACATACACTCATGGATGGTATGTACTCACACACATATGAGTTTCTATGTGGAAATTCTTGCCTCGGTCAAGCTTCCAGCTCAAACCATACCAAATTTTTACCTCTTGATAACTTTAATAAGGAACCATGCAAACTAATCTTCGAGCTTCATGAGACAAGCAAAAATTTGTATGCTTGGAGCTCATGAACAAACAAGATGGATCTAAAAGAATGGAAGATATTTTATGCAAGGTGACCATATGACAACAATTGTAAAATTAAAAATAGGAAATGTTTAAAGGAGTCTTACTTAGTTCATGTGAGGTCTTTACTTAGGGAACATTATGCTTAATTTCTCCAAGAGAGGACTAGTAAAAGAATAGAAAATTTTCAACTTAGTGGATGGAGTGTGTCACATCAATCCACTAATAGTAATTTAATATGATAAGAGAGATCATGATCTTGAAGGAAATCACAACCAATTTCATCCACAAGGTGATAAACTCATCGTATGAAATAAGAAAACTGCACCATGAACCATGAAAAAAAGGAAAATGCAAAAGAATAATGCCAAAGTATGCTCCCACTTTAAAGGGATTTCTAAACACCATACTATTAGAAATTACTTTAAAGTAGCAAATGATAGATGCAAAAAAAAAAGAAATGAGAGGCAACCTAAAAATCCCTATGCCAAGTCATATGTTTCCAAGTAAAGCTACGTCATGCAAGAGAAAAGAAAAAGGGAGGGGTTGCCCCCAAAATGAAAAAAGTTGAATAGATAAGGGATCTATGGATTTGGGGTCAATATGTTCTTGATGCAATTGTCTTAGAGAGATCAGAACTTCCATCACTCTCCAAATACATATAGAACCAGAAGAATGACATAAAGGGAGCAAAAACAGTGAAAAACCTTTTGGGTGAACATGGAAGAGACATGAATGTCTCGATGCCTTGTGTCATCCCGAAAAGGAAAACATAAGACAAATGAAAAGGAATAAATAAAATAAAAGGAAATTTTTTTATGTCAACATGGAAGATACATGAATTTCTCAATGCATTGTGTCATCCCCAAAAGGAAAACATAAGACAAATGAAAAGGAAATAAAGCGAAAAGATGCATGACATAGAGAAGAATGAAGGTGAAAATAGAGGAATGTCACAAAGAGAGAGGAAATCAAACAAAAGGTCATGGGGGATTACATCACACACATGCAATCACACAAAAGAAAAATAAATAATGCAAAATAATAGTAAGACACATGAGAGTCAACCTATGAGCAAGTCATCGACCTCCCAATCTCAGTCTTTAAAATTGGAAGGTAGATAAGGAACCTAAGTGACAATGAAAAATGCATTACTTGGACAAAGCTATCTACTTCTTGCATCACTGTGTGTAAGACAAGAATGAGCTGAGGTAGGTGATGGGAAAATATCATGTAATAGTGAGAATAGAATGTTGTACAAATATTACATGACAAAAGGTGGAAATAGATGCACTATTCAATCACATGATAGAAATAATTATCATCGAAATGAAAGTTTTCCAACACTAATTTGAATGCATGAAAATTGTCAATACTATGTCTAAGATTTTTCCGGTATCAACAATGTGGAACTTTTGCATAGGATATAGTATTAGTTTGTCTTTCATTGGTGGTAATGTTATAATTTCTTTGTTTAGAATAAGTTGGAGTTTTCTTTCATTTGTGCTTGCTAGATTCACCAATTTCTTGAGTTGAAGGTCGAGGAGGAGGACCTAAGGTGATCCTATCATCCTTGGATTTTTTATGAATGATTACTTGTTCTTTAGGAAGAAGGACATTCATATCGAGAGGAGAATCCAAGATCACCATACCATCACTACAAAGCTTTAGATATTATTTATGAGCTCTTATTTTGTGAGAGGGATCTTGATATCCTAATCCTTTTGTGTTTTCATTAATTGATGTTTTCTCTTGGAGTTGATGAATATCATGTTCACTTGTTGTATCACATCCTTTTTTACACAAGATTGTGAATCATTTTCCAAATATTTCTTCTAGATTGATTGGAGTGTTTTTACTTTGTTATCATAAAATGGTTGACTATTTTCTTGCTTACAGGAACTAGATTCACCTATTGTAGGGAGCTTAGGTCAAATTTTTCTTTCAGGATGTAAGTAACCAAACATCTCAAGAGGTGGTATCATAGGGGAATTTGGTTGTTTCATCGATGGATAAAAGGATGCATTAGCTTCAAGGTTGTTAAGACAATCATTTAGGAACTTATTCATGTTCTCATCATCTTCTCTAATGATGTCAACATCGTGAGGAGGACATGCATTAGGAGTTGAGTGAGCATGAGTAAGTTCAATTTAATTGGGATCATGTATAAAAGCACAACTTGAAACATCCATTAAGGACTTTAAGGACATCCAAAGCTTACTAAAGCACAAATCCATGATGCAAATTTAAAATTTTAGACTATGAAATAATGTGAAATGAAATGATCTAGATGCAATTTTTAATTTAATCAATGCACAAGATGAAGTAATTTAAACTAGATGCAATGAATTGGATGAAACAAAAAATATGTAAACTGAAACAAAAACTTAGAAACCAAGCTTTGAATACTAGAAAATCCAATGTAGAATATGCAAAGGGACTAATTCGACCAAGGTGGCGAATGAGTCTTAGTAATGCATTTTTTTTTTAAATCAGATTTTTTTCAATTAAATTTTATTCTTTTTATGTTTTATGATCTATATATATGAGAAGAAAATAAAAAATTTAAATGCTTTTTAATGAAATTAGATGCAAAAATGCAAGCTAAATGAGCTTTCACTAATGTAAGGGCCGAAAAAAAAAACGCATTTACTAATGTCATCCTTTAGTTTCCAAATAATTTAATAAAATAAATTAACTATAAAAGGTGTAGAATAAGCAAAATAATTTAATTACTTTCATCATTAGATTCACATGGAATATCATAAATTACTGAATCAAAGTAAATTAAAGCAAGGTCATGCCTTCATTAGATTTAGCCATGTAGGCTTACATAAGAATTATCATCTCAACAATACATTTAAATTCTAATATCGTAATACAAAATTTAATGAAATAGAAAGATCATAAATGTATCCACAAAGAAACCATAACACAAAGATTTTCATGAGTGGAAAACCCTCAAAGGGAAGAAAAACCACTCGTAAAAGTGCCTCACTAGCTTATTGAAAATCCTTTCTAGTAGTGCCTTACTGGCTACAAAATCTTAATGGTTTAAATATGCCGCACTGGCAATGATCATACTCTCTCATTGACATGACCATTCACTCCATATTTCTAGATATCATCATTATCCCACATAATCAGGACCATAAGGAAGTTATTTTACAAGTTACATAAGTCTATAAGAAACACTTTCAAGTTTCACCAATGTGTCATCCTTGCATATGAAATTAAGGTAATGCCAAACTATCATGAATTGATCCCAAATATTTCAATATAAGACCATTCTACCTCCAATGATCTCTCAAATGTCACACAAATACGTTGAAAGCCATAAGCCATTCATATAAAGCTTCATGAAAGTAATTATAGGCTTGCTAGATCACTCCCATGCCTATGAAACATGAATTCTTACTTCTAAACTCATTGATTCATAGAGGTTTTATCCATAAGAAAATAATACTACAAAAGAGTTAAGATGATAAAGCTCATGTATGTATAAGAATACATATATAAGCTAATGAATATATATATGAGTATACATACTTATGCAAGTAAATCTCAAAATCAACTAAGTGAGGAAAATAACTAATTTCTCTGTATGTATATAATGACCCATAATTCATGAGAAAAATTCATCATTGAAACTAACTTTAATAAAGTAGGGTATGATTCAACATTCATTTATATTTTTTATTCATAACAAAACATCCATAATATCATTTAACTAAAATCTACTAAGTATACAAATTAATATCTATTTATTTCCACACCCTATTTTACCCATTGCTTTGAAAGAGATAATGTTAATTTTTTTTCTAATGCAATGATCTCGTAAAGTAAATAAATACAAGATTAAATTCTTTCTATAATTAATTCTCTACCCAAAATTTATTTGATGTCAAATTAATTTTTAAAGATAAAACTCACCTATTCCTTTTATTCACTATATATATACATCTATCATTATTAGTTTCCATAATATAAGCTTATAAACCAAGTCCCCGTTTAAAGTACCATTTATTCTCTTGAATTTCTCTTAGCCAATATGCAAGAAACACCAAACAAAATCACATACTAACAAAGTATTTCCAAGAACATTTGCACATTCCAAGTAGGGTAAAACTAAATCATGTATATAGCATTAACTACCCTTAAGAACTCAAAAGCAATCCAATGACTAGAAGCAATTAAATGCACATATGAAAGTCTTTCTATTTTCTCACAAAGAATCCAATGATTTGTTTCTAATTTTAATGGTTTAACTAAAATTTTCAGATTTATACTTTTAGGTCAGAAATATATTTACATTTAAGAAAATAAGACTTACCCATTCACGAATACACATAGGTATATATTTAATAGAATATACACCTTAAATCATGGAATAAAATGGAATATGATATGAATATGCATATGATAGACAAGTAGTTCTCTTTCTCCACAATGTTTATTTTCCTATTTATCTTCAATAAACCAAAAAAATTACTTAAACTTATATGGGTCAGCTTAAGATGTCAGATTTGTGTTGACTTGCAATGAAATATTGTTATAGAGTTGAGTAAACATTAAAAAATATAAATTGATAATTTCATAATCACGTAAGTACTCATTTATATATATGTATAAATATAATTCCACATATTTACATAGATCTACCATTTTACTCACAAATTTGGTGATAAAATAAGATGAAAATAAAATAAATGTACATGAGGAAACTAGTCAAATACAAAAATAAATCCAATCGCATCGAAGAACTTGTCCTTTCACTATCTATCCATTACCAAATTCTAAGCATTGCATTCCTACTCAATGTTTCTATTTTAATATTTATATGTAAATATATTTGTATATATATTTATATGAAAAAGTAAGTTCCCAGAGGCTAGATGTTTGTTGGAGTGATCACCTAGCAGATGTTCCTACTAGCTATTATTTGCTTTCAATTTACAAATTGATATATTTAAATCAATTGACCAAGTTTTTGTATGTATATATATATATATATATGTATATATACATATATATGTACATACACATTTATACTGTTATATTACCTCTGAAATAGAAAGACACTTGAAAGTATGATAAATATCAATATATATATACAAGTAGTTCATATGAGTGGCCAACATGGAATTAACTACTAATTTCAAAGAGTTTTGAAAATTTTTAAGAGAAGTACAATTTACATTGGCTGATGCCCCCCCATTGGGGAGGCATTGCTTGTGGAGGGCAGCAACCTCTCCACAAGCTATAGCCTATGGAGGGCACTACCTCTACAATGCATCCCTATCCCTATGGGGAAGGGTGCAGCTATAAGGGCCCTGAACTTCCCGTTTAAAATTTCATATACAAACCTTCAATAGAATACAATGATTCACTAGTATATCATGATAGTATTATATATATATATATATATATATATATATATATATATATATATATATAAATATATTGTATTACCAAAATCTGAATCGATATTTTTAATCAGAAACACAAACAAAAATATTCAGTACATGCAATTGGAGAAATATTTATATATTTATATGTATATATATATAAATGGATAGAAAGAATGTTCAGATTGTACAGCTATGATAATGAATTCCATACAACAAGCACTCAAATACAGTGACTTTTCACAAACATGTCCAAAATAAATACAATCTTTTTACAATACAAACAATTTTTCACACAAATTGTAATTGAAATACATTGGAAGGGATTTAAAAACCTAGAAAATGCTTCAACTGGGTATCCTCTTCTTGCTTTCTCTTTTCCTGTGTTTCATCTTTCTGGAAATCACTTCTGAAGATTTATTTTCCTCTTCTTCTTCTAATTTTTCCTGTACTCTTTCCTTTTTGCAACTATTTTATTTTACTATGCTCCAAAAAAATCTACCATACATCCATTCTTTTTCTTTTAGTTATTATTCTTGCAAAAAATTAAAGATCAAGAAGCCATGTTGTGTTTCCATTATCCTTTTCCCCTTTTAAAGATTTCTTTTAGTTTTAGGAAAAACCTAATCTTGAAAATAAAAAAACATATTTTTAATTTCCATACACTATATTTATCCTAGCTATTAATAAAAATACCATTTCTTAACAAAAAAATTGAATATCTATTATGAGTAATTAATAATAGAATATCTTTATTGCAATTTAAATATTTATTTAAAATAATTAGCCAAGAAGTAACATTTATTTTCTGGGCGGGTGCATGGAAATGGGTAGCAATTCCATGGACACCCTAAAAGAAAAAAACTTGAAAACCATAACGCGAGCACGTTATGGCTTTCGTTATACCTAGGCAAGTTCCCTTCGGCCACAAATACAAAGACATAATGCGAGCACGTTATAACGCGCTTGCATTATCTTCTGTTAAAAGAAAAAAAACAAATGCAAATCTCTCATTTGCATTTCGACTAGTTTTTTTGCTCCACCCATGGCCAAAAACCCCAAATATTGTGCTCGCATTCTAGAAGAAGAATTCTTCACCAGGAATCCGAATTTCTTCACAACGATGGCACCACAATGACAAGGAGCTGTAAGAGGTAAGGATTCTATGCTTTTTGTTTTGAATTTGTTAGTTTTAGGTTGAATTTGATATCTATTTGTTTTAATTTTTGGGAGATGCAAATCAACCTGCAAACCCTCAAAATCCTCAACAGGAGGACCAACCAAATCCTCAAGATCAAAATCAACCACAACATCAAGCTCCTCCACCAATCACTCAACCCCCTCCTGGAACTCAAAAAAATTTAATGAGTGAAATTGAGAACAACAAAAAACAAATTGAGGATTTTATCAATAGGTTGAGTGATCCAAATGGTTCAACCACAGAAATAATGACCCTAGCAAATTCATTGAAAGATATGTTAAAAAACGTACATTCAATTATCAAACAAATAAATGGATGGGAAGATAGGAGGCAGGCAGCCAGGAAGTATTATGCAAACAAACTATCATACAAGGATGTGAAAGATTTAAAAATAACAAAAGGTGATTTGTGTTCATTATTCACCGACCCACACACAAATCAAAATCTTACCCTCAATGCAAAAAGGTTTCCTATCCATTGGTGCCACCACCAACAAATGAAGGAGCAGTTTTATGATAGGTGGTACATGGTCTTCGATTACCCACCGTGCAACAATTACGAGGTCCTACAATATTTACTTAGGAAACTATATAGTGAGTTCATATTGAACAAAATCCCAAATTATTTTGATATGAGGGATTTCTAGGGGAGAGGTGGGGGATCAGCTCAGGATAGACCTAGTGCATAGCCAGATCCTACGTGGCAAGGTAGACGATCTCTCGCTAGGCCACCTCAAGAGCACATCGTTATGCCTTCCATCGTGAAGGAAAGTGCTGACATAGAGACATTTTAGGCAATCAGCACCTTGACCTAGAGTGTCATCCATCATACTAGCCCTATTCTACAATGCCATCTAGGGGAGTCTTCTAGTGGTGGTCTTCGAACACATGTGTGTCAATCTTGCGGGGCTACTTGTTCACATGACCCCACCGACCCTCGGGAGACTGGTACGTAGGATCCATCTGTAGCTATGGAGATGGAGAGGGCAATTGACATTTTGCATGAGGCATATGGCATTGATAGTCAGGTAAAAGTTAGTGCATGTGTTCATTGAATTTAATTTATTAAATTTCAATTTTGAAATGCAAGATTAACTAATTTTTTTTTATGATTTTAATAAAATTGCAGGGTCACAGTGTTGATACTGGATACACCATCCCCCCACCAACCTATTCTTGTAGTACACCTATCGCTAGGGTATGTAACTAGTAAACAATTATAAGTTTATTGCATATTAATGGCATTGTTTTACGAATGGTAATTTAATATGCAATTTTGGATGTTGAACAGACTAATATTGGAGCTTTTGATGGAACACTTCCTAGTGGCGGTCGATTTACTCAAACCTTCATGTAGGTAATAGAATAAAGAGTTTAACTAATGAATCAAGTACTTAATACATTTGTGTAGTTTATGCTTGCACATTGTTGATTATGTTGAATAATTTGTTGTTTTATTTCCAGTTGTTGCGAGATGATACACCTCCGAATGTGACGAGGGCAATGGATATTGGTGTGACATTTGCTATACAATCCTCGATGGCTTTGAAAGAAGAGGTATGAGGAAAATTAGTAAATTTTAATTTACATTTGTTGTTATAGATGTTAGTTAGTGAGAAATCAAACCATTATTGATTCATGTAGTTTTTGTCTATTTGCATGGTTTATACAGGGCTTGAGCACACTTGAGCATGGGCATGAGGATATTTCCCTCGTGGATAGAGATCGTGAGATGGCTGTAAGTGATTATTTTGTCAAATATATCATTTTTTATAATGTAATTTCTATATATTCATGTCTTTACTTCTTATTGTAACAGTTAAAACTTCACCATGAACTAAACGCTAGGAGGAGTAGCAGGAGCACTCCACAAGCACAGAAAAAATGAGTGACAGACCTATCGCCATTCAAGCAAAAAGGAAAGGGAAATATTTTATTTCCTGGGCATGGAGAGCAATGACTTTTAATTCCAGAGTCCTTTATTGTATGCCTGCATGGCAGTTTTGTACATATTTTTTATTGGACATATTTGACATTGTATGCCTAGATGGCATTCTCATAAGCCTACATGGCTATTTTGTACATATATTTCATACTTATATCAACATATATTTATGTATGCCTACATTGCTATTTGGTTAATACAAATATCTTTTTTCGATGCCTGTCCATATTTGCATTCTAAATTGATGGTTCAATAGATATGAGTTACGTATATTCAAGTGTATACTTTACAACTTACATGTATACTTTGTGACTTACGTGCATTCGAGTGTATACTTTGAGGCTTACATGTTTTCATTCATATACCTTGTATTTGTGCATATACTTTGTTTTAATTTGTGTATACTATGTATTCGTGTGTATACTTTTTGAGGCTTATGTTTTTATGAGTATTTGTAGTTCCCTTATTGTCATGTAAATGTTTGACTTATTCACGTGTATAATTATTAATTGGTTAGCCCTAGCATTGATCTATGTCATCCTCAATGCACGATCCTTGAGATGGAGTAAGTACACCCTCAAGGTCAAAAGGAGTTTCACATGCATTCTTCGTAGGCTCATTTTGGTAGTGAAACCAAAAACCTCTTGCATCATTGAAACGAAAAAAAAATTCATTTATAGCAGGTCTGAAGCCATTATCATTCTCCATCAATTCTTCATGTATCCACTCCCCATTAATGGTTGTCTCATGACCTTCTTGAAACCAAGCACTTATCTCATTTGTGGTAGAAGAAATGTATGAAGATTTATCTTCCTCCTTATGAACCATTCATTACCATGAGAGATGGGTTCTTGTGAACCACTACTAATGAATCATGGGTCAATGAGTTTGACTTGTAAAACTACACGATTGAATCCTGATAGCAATATCACAATATTTATATATCTAAATGTGTTATTTCCTTCAGCTAAAATTTGTGCTTATACTTATGTGATTGATGTATGTTTGTGTATGGGATCATAGTAATTTCTATTTGACGATGCTATTGTTTCTTTAAGTTTTTTCTATTAAAGGGTGCATGAAACAAGTTTTAAATCCTTACAAATCTTTGAATTTCTTAGGTTTTTCTATTTGTCGAGTATGGGCTCCGAGCCTGAGTCCAATTCAAAAAATGGCTTGTCAAGTCCGAGGCAAGTCCTAGTCTTGTAACACTAGTGTGAACACATTGAGGAATAATGTATATGTCAATGAAGAGAGAACCCATCCTTGTTTCCAAACAAACCATTTATCCCTCAAGAGCACTCTTGCTCTTCCCAAGACCTATTATCTAGTCTTCCTAGGGTATTCCTCTCTACCCGACTAAGGGATCACTCCTAAACCCCTCTCACCATGTAAGAGTCTCTACCAATTTCAAATTCTTCTCCATCACTCCCTATCCACCACTAAGCTTCCTTGGGCTCCACACTGACCCAAAGTGTCCTAACCACTACAGGGACTAGGAAAGGGTATTCTCACTATCCCCTTGTTGATTTGACTCCTCACTGATCCATCTCATAGGATTCTTTCACTTTTTACCCATCGCTTTCTTGAAAAACTCAATTTTAATCCTTGTAGCCTTCTGCCTCAATTTGGCCTCCTAGAACCCGTTTTCTTGACTTTTCTCACAAATAGTATTAACAACCCCCAAATTTTTTTGTAGATTCTTTCTTTTGACCATCAAGGCTCCAAGATTTACCAGGCCTTAGGTCCTACAAGTGTCCATACATATGATTGTCCTCAAACCCCCTATTTTCAAGGGTTCCTAGGGTTTTTGGCTCTTTTTCCTTCTTTGACGGCTTCAATGACCTCATCAACTCTCCTCCTGGCACACACATGACTGAGATACATGTGCCTACACTCCCATACTCTTTTTTGGCACAAACTAATCCATTTAGCAACTCTCCTTGCTGCTGTCCTCTCCAAGCTACTAGCTAGAATGCACTTGCACTCGCTTAGTGCTTGATGATTTCATCACCTTCCCTGCAAAACAAGACCCCAAAACCTATATGTACAATATTTACATAGTCCCCAACTTGATTCCAAGTGGACATGAGAGGAAAGCCATGGGAAGTCAAGTGGGACTCATTATTCAAAAAACTGGCCTGAACTAGCAATGAGACCAAGAACACCAAAAACTTGCAAAAAGATAACCAGTCGGTCTAGATGAATAATCAAATGCTACACAAGGTAATTAAGTGACAAAAATGGAAGACTCAAAGCATCAAATAATTCCTTTCAATCCATTCTTGACTGGATGAAGGCACAAAAACAGAAATTCAATGAAATTTGCACTCTTCCAATCACAAAAATGCACTCTCCAGGTCTCAATTCATGAAAACAATCCTCCAACCCAGGTATTAGGGTTTTTCTGACCTTATATACCTTTCTCCCATGTGCTAGGACCCTTGGGTTAGGCTTAGAGCATCATTAATGCCATTTTCCAACTTTTAGGATAGATAGCCAAGGCAACATTGCTCACAGTGTCCAAGACTTACCCAAACCACAAGCCCCTAACAAACCTATTGGTGCAGGAGCACCTAGAAGAACACCTATGAAACACTAGGAATAGGAAAGCTTTGTTAAGTTTTGTTTTAAATGTGATAAGGTCATGTTGACCATTGAAATTGTGGAAGAGACTTAAAAATTTCTTCGTTAGGAGCTATCAGGAGTGGAAGAGTTGTGAGTTTAGACACTCATGTTTGGTAGTTTCTAGTAATTGGAAATAAAGCCCAAAATGTTGTATATGTGCAATTTTGGCTTAATTTGGTGGTTATGTCAGACCAAGGGGAAGGGTAGCTACTTTTTGAACCTTTTTAAGGATTGCCTCGACCTGTGTGAAAGGTTGGAAGGCATTTTAAGTTTTGTAATTTTGAATTTTTCATGAAGGAGAAAGAAGAACAGTAGGAGTAATTGCTTAATTTTCTATGTTTGAGATCTTGGTAGTGTGTTAATGGCATAACTAGGCATTGGAATACGTGTGGAATGTAGTTTAGTTGATCTCAAAGTGTTGGTTGGTCAATAACTAGTTGTTTCATCATTCAAGTTTCTGATTTCAATTCTCTAGGTTCTTGTTTTTGGTTTATTCTTCCTGGAAAGCTGCAATAAATGGAGTTCTAGTCCACCTTTCCCCTGTACCTAGTGTATGGGATCTTGTAAATAGTGGCTAGGCTCCATGCCTATACTTTTGGTAGTGTTAGGAGTCATTAGGGTTCAAGTGTGCATGAAAGAAGACCTTTCCTAGGCGAGCTAAACAGTGCCTAGCTGGGAAAGTCAAGGGGTGTGAAGCACCTCACTTGCAGGGAAGACATCTCCATGCTAAACCTCATGGTAGAAAGGTGGAAGGAGGACCTACAGAGGTCTGGTAACAGTTAAGAGGCTGCACCAATCCATTTGATGGAAGAACTCCATGACAGTTCACCCGGGTGGCCAAGAGTTGACAAAAATACCCTATATTTGCTAAATTGATGAATGAGCCTGTGTACGGAAAGACAAGGACTAAGACATTGAAAATCTTGAAGAACTTGGTATCAAGACCAATAAATCACAGGGAAGTTTTGGGGTACTTTGGGAAAGTTTTGAGAAACATCCACTTTTCTCAGGTTAGGGCTCTAGGCTTGTAGCCTTTTTAACCATAGGTGAGGGTTTGGAGGGAGCGATGGAGAAATGGAGCCTAGTGATTGTTCAACAACCCTAATAGGATGCTAGGAAGCATGATTTCACATCTCTACACCCCTGCAAGGATCTAACTGAGTGTTGAGAGTGTCTGACCTTTATGGAAGATTAAGGGTCAAGGGTGAGATAGTGGCAAAGCACCAAGTTTGGTTTGGTAGTTGTGAACTTGGATGAAAGTGGGGATGGCCAGTAGAACCAGGGGTACCTATACCTGAGATAGGACCTATAGGTGAAGGTGGTGGAGAGTGCCACCATAGGGGATTGCCAAGGTGAGACCCTGAGCATGGAACAATGAGTGTTCCATCCAACCCCATCTTACATCACCTATTTCTAATTCACTCATCAAAAAAACTCTTGGGACTTTACATCATAGTCCTTATTCCCTTGGTGGTTGGCTAGAACCACCTACAAGCCAAAATTGCAAAGATCTCTCCAAAAGACCTTAAGGTGCTCCTACACCATTCTACCCCCTGCAACAAAGAAGTTAAGGAACCTGTGGTTTCAAGAGCTCCTCACTAATTCCATGCTTCTTAAAGTCACTTTTTGCTATCCAAGTAGCCTCTAAGTCTGGTTGATGTCTCCACTTCACTAGGTGCTCCATGTATGTCTTGTGCCTAGTCTTCTTCTTCACCCTTGAGTCTAGAATTTTGTCCACTTTTGGTCTGATCTGATCAGGTACCTTGAGTTCATCCACATCCTTACTCACCTTAGCACTATATTGTTCCTCATCCATTTCTATTCCTTTATACTTCACCAAGTCCTTCACATTGAAGATAGGCGAAATGGATATCTGCTTGGGTAACTCCACTTCATATGCATTGGATCCATACTTAGCCAACACTTTGCATGGCCCTATCCTTTTCATCTACAACATTACTAACCACTCATATAACCCCTCTATGGTTTTAAAAGATGACTTCCATTCATCTCCCTCTTTCATCCTAATCTGATAGTAGCCACTTTTCAAATCAATCTTGGAGTAGTACTTAGCACCCCCTAAATAGTCCATTAAGTCTTCTATCCTAGGAGTAGGAAACCTATATCTAATGGTTATCCTATTTATGGCCCTAGAATTAGTACACATTCTCCACTTATCTCCCTTATTAGGTGCCAACACCAGTGGAACAACACATGGGCTTATGGTTTTCCTGATCAACCCTTGGTCCAAAAGTTCTTGATCTTGCCTTTATATCTCCTTGTTCTGCTCTGGTGTTATTTTGTATGCAGCATTGTTAGGCAATGTTTCTCCTAGTACAAAGTCAATTTGATGACTAATTTCCCTCTTATGTGGTAGTGTAGTTGGTGTGCCTTCACAAATGATATCCCTGAACTGATCCAACAGTTGCTTCACCTCTGTTGTCATAGGTAGCCGACTAGGTGACTCCTCCTCCTTTGGCTTGAACATGATTGCATAGACAACTCCTTCTTCCTCCTTCATGTCTCTTAGGAATTCCTTTCCACTCATCAAAAGTACAGTGGATTCTGCCTTTTCCACTGTGCCTTCTTGGGGAAAAAACTTCGTGGTTAAGCACTTGAGCTGGAGTATACTGGAATGGGTGACCTCCCAGGAAGGCCTAGTGCCTCACCTCTGTGAGCATCACTTAGATGCAATGAGTGCTAAGTGGGCCATTCAATATCATTTCAAATTTGTTGTGTTAAGCAACTTACAAATTTCCAACTTAAGACTCCTTCAACCTAAGGGATCGATCCGGTGGAACATAGCTCAGAGTGATTCCACATGTTTCAGTGTAAAAGATGACCATGCCTAGTGTAAACATACCTATTTGGATGTGTTGGAACAGTCCATTTGGTCACACAAGTTAAAAATGAAAGTTGCACCACTCTACAACTTTGCATTGCTTGCATTTGATGCTTTTTCCATCAAGTGAAAATCCGCCACCACTAGAAAACCACTCTGAGATAGCCAAAACCGAGAGAGGTTTTTGTAGATAGGCTCAATGCAATCCTATAGGATTGGATGAAAAGTTTCTAAGCATCATGACATCTGAGTAATAGCATGCTGAAGTTTGCAGCCATTTTGCACTTTGGACCCTTAAGGGATCGATCCGGTGGAACATAGCTCAGAGAGATTCCACGTGTTTTGGTGTTAAAGAGGACCTTTCCTAGCATAAAAATACCTATTTGGATGTGTTGGAACAGTCTGATTGGTCACATGAGTTGCAGAGCGAAAGTTGCACCACTTTGCATCTTTGCACTGCTTGAATTTGACACCTTTTCCATCAAGTGAAAATCCACCGCCATGAGAAAACCACTCCAAGTTAGCCAAAAAAGAGAGAGCTTTTTCTAGAGGGGGCTAACGCCTTTCTCTAGGATTAGACGAGAAGTTTCTAAGTGTCACGGTATCCGAGTACTAGCATGCTGAAGTTTGCAGCCATTTTGCACTTTGGACCCTTAAGGGATCAATCCGGTGGAACATAGCTCAGAGCAATTCCACATGTTTTGGTGTGAAAGAGAACCATGCCTAGTGTAAAAATACCTATTCAAATGTGTTAGAATAGTCTTCTTGGTCACACAAGTTGCAAAGCGAAAGTTGCACCACTTTGCAACTTTGCACTACTTGAATTTGACACCTTTTCCATCAACTGAAAATCCATCGCCATGAGAAAACCACTCCATGATAGCCAAAACCGAGAGAGGTTTTTCTAGAGGGGCCCAATGCCTTTCTGTAGGATTAGATGAGAATTTTCTAAGTGTTACAGTATCCCAGTACTAGCATGCTAAATTTTGCAGCCATTTTGCACTTTGGATCCTTAAGGGATCGATCCGGTGGAACATAGCTCGAAGCGATTCCACGTGTTTCAGTGTGAAAAGAGACCATTCCTAGTGTAAACATACCTATTTAGACATGTTGGAACAATCCACTTGGTCACACGAGTTACAGAAAAATGTGTACAAATTGTTTACATGACCTTTATATGACCTTTTTCACATTGTTTACATTTCAAGATTCAAAGTTTGCAAATTTTCCTACTCAAGGCATTTACAGAACAAGTTGCTACTACACCAAACATGAAATTCAACCTTAAAATATTTGAGTATATCTCATTATGTAATTAAATCTTATTACAATGCCTCTAGCACTTCATTCTCTCAAATCTTTTACAATGTCACTCATACATTCAAGATTCTCTTTAAATGTCTACATCATAGGTGCTCATCACGAGGTTAACTTCAAATGAGTAACTTGATATTCCCTCGCTAAGCTTCACATGCTCTCTTACAATGGCTTGAAATCAAAATTGAGTTTTGTCAAAATCATCAAAATAAGTATGTTGCATTGCTTTTTTGGCTGAGATTTTCTTTTCAATGGCTCTTAAATCAACATTTTCTGCAATGAGAGATCAATCAACCCCTAGTAGTTTACTTACAAATACACAAAGTAAAAGAGAAAAATAAGGAGCTTCCAAAATGGAAATGAAATAAAAATAGATGGAAGGCACTTATAGATGTTGCATTGCTTTTCTAGTTGACATTCTCTTGGATGACTCATATATATGCATTTTTTGCAAGGGGACACCAATCACTGTAAAAGAAGATGATAGCATTGGCATCAAACAAATTAATGTGCATACATGTATAAATTAATAAGAACCAATGTGCATATACTTACAAATTAATCCAACAAGCCATCTTGGTCTGCTCTACTCTTTATTGTGTCAAGTATTACCTCATGGTCAGACTTACGGACCTTCCATAATGTCTTGTTCAAAGGTCTACCCCGATATTTCGTCAAATGAACATTGGATGCCATGAAAAGGTTTGAGTAATGAAGAATCTTATGATGTATGTCAAAGTCCTGAAATAGCCAATGTTTAACACTTGAATGTGGGTACCTTCTAAGCCATGTTCCAGTAACCACAATTGACCCTGTAGGGTATTCGATGTTTTCTCCATCTATAATTGGGGCCTCCAATTTTTTTTTTGTCTCAATACAATAACACAAGTAATAGTTTGTTCCCTGTTCATTATCTTCATCTGCAATAACTACATAAACATGCATTGCATTGATATGTGCAAAAAATCTCTTGAAATTTGTCAACATTATGAATATAGTACAAAGTAAGATCTAACGATATGAAATTTCAACAACTAAGAAAGTAGATATATCACCTCATTGAACTAGATCTTATATGTGGTCAAAGTCCATCGATGATTCTATCTGTGTCAATTCCAATGCCGTCAGAGGGTGATACGTGTGAAGAGGGCTAAGATAACTTGTGAACCATTTGTCAACCCACTCCCCTGACTCACAATCATTCCAGTCTTGCATTGTACATGAAGAACAAAAGCATGCCATCTATTGTGTATCGATACTCCATGAACCTATATTTGAGCTAAGGAAAGAGTGTACCTCACTCAATCCTATTAGTGTACAATAGTCTTCATATGTTGCAATGTTAGTATCATCCATCAACCAAAAAAATCTACGAACTGAAGATGTACCTTCATTACCTAGACCCATCAAAGCATTACACCACTCGACGGTTGATTTTTCATCTGTTAACTTTGCACTGTCTTTATACTTTAACTCTTCACGTGCTAATTCTCTTTTCACGCATGCTCCTACACCATCATGCTCCCCCTTTCCATGTCCAACCTCACAAAAGTTCCACATATGTTGAACACCTGTAATGACATGCATCCTGCACAACTAGTAGAACATGCACGAGTTCTTGAACTATGTTGCACAGTTATCAGACCATATTATATGTTGATCATATTCTATGCCCCTCTAAGCCAAACCACTGTAGAACATCTGGAAGCAACCTTGCACAAACTCTGGAGAATGTGTGCGATCATCACTAATGTAAAAGTGGTACTCCCTCAATACCTTCCTTTGCTCATTTGTATTATCAGATGCATGAATGAATGCTATGTGCACAAATATCGAAACTTGTGTGGAGTTGTAATATTGTGACTGCACCTCATGTTGTGGCTGTAGAGTGTAGTTCTCTACAAAGTCAACCACAGATACTATGCTTCCAACTGGAAAGGTGTCCTTGCATAAATTGAACTGTGTGTCCAACCATTGGGCTCTATGGGTATACATTGCATACTCAGATAGTATACTGTCACGAAATGTGGTCATAAATTTGTACACTGGAATCTTCTCAATAACCAAATCACACCTTTTTGCTTAAGACCCATCTTTTGTAGCATATGCCACTGTTTTATACTTCCCGAACTCTACTAGTTTTTGGCCCACCTCATATGTGCTTTCCATATGTTGACATACTGGCATATGTTGGAAGCCACTGCAATGCTCGCATGAACCATCCAAGCATGTTGTCCTATAGAATATCTGGCCATCCTCTATTTCACATAAATTTTTTGATAAGAACTTTCTTGATGATTTTGGTGGGGCTTCTATGCCACAATCTTGCAAAACATCGTTAGTATGCAAATCTAAACATATAGAATGATAAACATCGTAATGGTTAGAAAATTCAATATGTAGTCTGCAACAACAAGTAGTGCGTGTGTGATTTATCTTGACATAAAAACTTTGAGAAATACTAATTTGAGGATAATCATTTTCAAATTTCTGAAAAAATTGGGTTTGAGTCGTATCCAAAAAATGCTTTGGATGTGGCTCACGATTCCGACTACCGATTCTCCTTCTTACCACATCCCTTTGATTTGGAGATGGCCTTGTGTTATTCTTCCAATACTCTTTAATTAGTGTTCTCAAGGCTTTGACAACTTCTTTATCTTTTCATGACAGTCTCCCCGAGAATTCCCATAATTCATTTGTATCATTGCGCTCAATTCTTTTCCACCTTTGAATGGCTCTTGATAAAGTCTTTCTACTAATTCCCGTTTTTTCACTAGTCTTTTTAATTAGGTGAGCTCTCTTTGTTTGACAACTTACCAAAGTCGATGTAATTACACATTAGGTGACATTACTATCCTTTGAGCATGAGGTCTTACCCACACTCTCATAAGCATCCATTAGATTCTTCACAATAGTGTCTTCACTTGATGCATTCGATGTTCTCACCCAAGAGTCTTCATGTTGTTCCTATACTTTACACCCCGCATCATTTCAAAAAATAGTTGACATATTGCAGTATCATTTAGCCTTTCAAAGAATCATTCCCAAATCCCTTCAACATATCTTCTACAAGTGCATGTTGAAATATTACCTTCCATGTGCTGCAAAATATCATCATCAATATTAATCAAATACTTTGGCTTTCTACGCAAAATTCTTGGTGGTGTTCTCCTAGGTACATACATCTCAACATTAGGAATTTCATCAATATTTAATTGAGGTGGGCTAGATTGTATAACTTCGATTGAGGGTGGAGAAGAAGACATACCTTGAGGTTCACAAAGGAATGATGGCATACCTTCTTCATCAATTTTGAGTGATGATGTACTCTCAACTTGAAATATGTTGGATGGTGTCCAACAATATTCACTTGTGGTAAATGGTGTCCCTCCATATTCACTTGTAGTAGATGGTGTCCATCCATATTCACTTGTGCTAGATGGTGTCCCTCCATATTCTCTTGTGCTTAATGGTGTCCCTTCATATTCACTTGTCGTAGAGGGTGTGTCTCCAACTATGATATCTGAATCTGTCTTACGATGACGCTTTCGCATTCGTGCCTTTTGTGCTACCAATTCCTGTTCTCTTTTTGACAGTTGAGGGTCCTCTACAATCGGGTTGTTTTCATCAATCATTTCGAATTTCTTCTTTTCATGATTTTCCACCACCCAAACTCTCTCCTTTTCTTTCAAAGTTTCGTTCTCTTCATCTGTTAGTTTTCTCTTTGTCTTTTTCTTCGGCATGGCAGATAATTTTATCTATACCATGGTAATGAGATGAATATTAGTTCCTAAAAAATGTATCCATTCAAGATAATTGAAAAATATATGTCATTGAAGGCTTCATTTATGTGTGAGTTAAGGAAAACTTAGGGTATTCTAGAGCCTTGAAGTTTGGAGAAGCCTGAATGATGAAATTAGGCAAATTAGTCCATGTAGACTTGGCAATTTGTCCTAAAAGTGGGAAAAGGGCATTAATGATGCTCTAATCCAGACATAAGGGTCATAGCACATGGGATAAAGGTATATAAGGTTAGAAAAACCCTAATTGAGCATGTGGGAAATCTATTGTACGAGTTGGAGTTTTGGAAGGGGAATTTGTGAGTTGGAAGAGTGTAAATTTCATTGAATTTATGTTTTTGTGCCTTCATCCAGTCAAGAATGGATTGAAAGGACATGTCTAATGCTTTGAGTCTTTCAATTGTGTCACTTAATTACTATGTGAAGCATTATATTAACCATTTAGTTCAATTGCTTTTTGTTTTGCAAGTTTTTAGAGTTTTTGGTCTCATAGCCGGTTAAGGCCAGTTTTTGGAAATAATGATCCCCACTTGAATTCCCGTGGAAAGGCTACCATGGTCACTTGGAATAAAGTAGGGGACTGTTTTTATAGTGTGCATATGGTGTGTGGTGTCTTGGTTTTTAGGGAAGATGGTGAATTCATCAAGAACTAGGCGAGTGCGAGTGCATTCTGGCTAGTGGCTTGGAGAGGACAACAGTAAAGAAAGTTGCTAAATGGACTAGTTTGTGCCAATCAAGAGCAAGAGAGTGTGGGAACATTTATTCCAGACATGTTTGTTCAAGGAGGAGAATTGAGGAGGTCATTGAAGCCCTCAAAGTTGGAAAAAGGAGCTAGAACCCTAGAAACCCCTGAAAATAGGGGTATGAGGACAGTCCTATGTATGGATTCCAAAGGGACTAAACATATGGTAAATCTTGAAGCCTAGGACACCACTAGAAATAATATATAAAAATATTTGGGTATTGTTAAGACCATTTTTGAGAAAAGCCAAGAAAACAGGTTCTAGGAGGCTTAATTGGGCAAAAGGCTACAAGGCCTAAAATTGGGTTTTTCAAGAAAGTGATGGGTACAAGGTAAAAGAATCCTATGAGATGGATTAGTGAGGAGTAAAATCAACAAGGGGATAGTGAGAATACCCTTTCCTAGCCCCTAGAGTGGTTAGGACACTTTGGGTCAGTGTGGAGCCCACAAAAGCTTAGTGGTGAATAGAGAGCAATGGTGAAGAATTTGAAATTGGTGGAGAGTCTTATGAGGTGAGAGGGGTTTAGGAGGGATCCCTGAGTAGGGTAGGAAGGAATACCCTAGGAAGACTAGAGAATAAGTCTAGGTAAGATTGCTCTTGAAAGATAAGACTCCCCATCAATTGTTGAAGGAGTGGTCTATGTAATGAACTTTTGACCCTTTGCAGGGTATTTTGAAGATGTTTGATGCTTTGGAATGGTCTGGGAAGGCCTGGGTATAGGATTTTCTATAAAACCTCCATCTTTGCTTTGAAAAATGGGGATTTTTGTATTGGAAGCCTAGTTGAGCGGGTAAGGTCCTAAGACCTAGAAATTATCTTGTTTTGAGACCTGTAACTAAACAATCTGTGAATGACATAATCATTGGTTGATGTTTTGAGGAACCTGTTTGATTGTAATCAGTTATTTTCAAGATTTTTGAAGGTCTTTTGAAGGTCCTTAAGGAATTGGGAACTCTTGATGCTAATTTGAGTATATGAATCAAATGTTTTGTGAAGGGAAATATAGTTGAATGCGTGTGTCAAGAAAGGTGTTGATTTCTTCCTTTGTACTGCATCAGTTTGTGCATTGGTATTGGAAGGTGTTTGGACCCTTCAGATGAATGGGAGAGGCTTGGAGTTGTCTTAAAGGATGAATTTTGGTGAATTTTTATGGATTTCTATAATTGGAAAGTGTAAGATGGTAATTGGCAAGTGTAAGTAATTGTGTATATAATTTGGTAATTTAAAATGTGCATTGACAACCTAAGGTTATAATGACAAACAAAAAATGAAAGCAAGTCATAATAGAATGAAAGAAAATTTGTAAAGACTTCACATACCTTAAAAACTAGAATTCCAAATGGAGGAGTTCAACCCAATTATGTAGCCTTAGCTTCTTCTTTCTTCAAACTCCACAACATCAAAAGCTTGTTCCCTTCCACACATCAATTATATATCAGTTTTCAATGGAATTTAAACTTCAATTGATATTATATGTCTTTCAACTTGGAAACTCTGCTATTTCATGCAAAGGTGGTAAAAAGATCATGGAAAAGGTGATGGAATGTGAAAAAGATGCTTGCACACTTCAAAACATCATCAAAAAGATATTTTTTGTTGAATCACGCACACAACTAGGGGAATATGCAGACTGTGGGCCTTTAAATCATGGGTATATAGATTTTTTTACCGTTTTAGTGGACTACAAAATGCACTCCAATTATAATGCGCTCGCGTTATAACGTGAGCGCGTTATGTGAAATTTTGTTTTCTTAGTGTATTTTTTAGAGTATAGGAGTTTTTGAGAGAGTGGGAGTGAGAGAGGGGGAGAGTGGAAGATAGAAAGGGAGGGAGAAGGAGAGAGTGGAAGAAAGAGAGAGGGAGAGAGTGGGAGATAGAGTGGAGGGAGAGAGGGGGAGAGTGGGAGAAAGAGAGAGGGAGAGAGTGGGAGATAGAGTGGGAGGGAGACTGGAAGATAGAAAGGGAGGGAGAAGAGAGTGGAAGAAGAGAGAGGGAGAGATTGGGAGATAGAGTGGAGGGAGAGAAGAGTGGGAGAAAGAGAGATGGAGAGAGTGGGAGATATAGTGGGAGGGAGAGAGGGAGAGTGGGAGAGAGAGAGAGATGGGGAGAGTGGGAGAAAGAGATATGGAGAGTGGGAGATAGAGTGGAAGGGAGAGAGGGGAGAGTGGGAGATAGAGAGAGAGAGGGATAGAGGGGGAGAGTGGGAGAAAGAGAGAGGGAGAGAGTGGGAGATAGAGTGGAGGGAGAGAGGGGGAGAGTGGGAGAAAGTGAGATGGAGAGAGTGGGAGATAGAGTGGGAGGGAGAGAGGGGGGAGTGGGAGATAGAGAGAGAGGGATAGAGGGGGACAGTGGGAGAAAGAGAGATGGGGAGAGCAGGAGAAAGAGAGATGGAGAGAGTGGGAGATAGCCTCTTAATCCCTCAACCCTCAATCCTCAACCCTTAAACCCTAATCCCTCAACCCCCATACCCTCTTAATCCCTCAACCTTTAAACCCTAATCCCTTAATCCCTATACCCTCTTAATCCCTCAACCCTCAACCCTCAACCCTTAAACCCTAATCCCTCAAGCCCTAATCCCTCTTAATCCCTCAACCCTCAATCCTCGACCCTTAAACCCTAATCCCTTAATCCCTATACCCTATTAATCCCTCATCCCTCAATCCTCAACCCTTAAACCCTAATACCTCAACCCCCATAGCCTCTTAATCCCTCAACCCTCAACCCTCAACCCTTAAACCCTAATCCCTCAACCCCTATACCCTCTTAATCCCTCAACCCTTAAACCCTAATCCCTCAATCCCTATACCCTCTTAATCCCTCATGCCTCAACCCAAAACACTTAAACCCTAATCCCTCAACCCATATAGCCTCCTAATAACTCAACCCTCAATCCTCAACCCTTAAACCCTAATCCCTCAATCCCTATACCCTCTCAATCCCTCATCCCTCAACCCTTAACCCTTAAACCCTAATCCCTCCACCCCTATACCCTCTTAATCCCTCAAACCTTAAACCCTAATCCCTTAATCCCTATACCATCTTAATCCCTCAACCCTCAATTCTCAACCCTTAAACCCTAATCCCTCAATCCCTATACCCTCTTAATCCCTCATCCCTCAACCCTCAACACTTAAACACTAATCCCTCAATCCCTATAGCCTCTTCATCCCTCAACCTTCAATCCTCAACCCTTAAACCCTAATCTTTCAATCTCTATACCCTCTTAATCCCTCATCCCTCAACCCTCAACCCTTAAACCCTAATCCCTCAACCCCTATACCCTCTTAATCCCTCAACCCTTAAACCCTAATCCCTCAATCCCTATACCCTCTTAATCCCTCAACCCTGAACCTTGAACCCTTAAAACCTAATCCCTTAACCCTTAATCCCTCTTAATCCCTCAACCCTCAATCCTCAACCCTTAAACCCTAATCCCTCAATCCCTATACCCTCTTAATCCCTCATCCCTCAACCCTCAACCCTTAAACCCTAATCCCTCAATCCCTATACCCTCTTAATCCCTCAACCCTCAACCCTCAACCCTTAAACCCTAATCCCTCAACCCTCATCCCTCAACCCTTAAACCCTAATACCTCAACCCCTATACCCCCTTAACCCTTAAACCCTAATCCCTCAACCCTTAACGCCTATACCCTCTTAATCCCTTAACCCTTAAACCCTAATCCCTTAACCCTTAAACCCTAATCCCTCAACCCTTATACCCTCTTAATCCCTCAACGCTTAAACCCTAATCCCTCAACCCTTAACCCCTATACCCTCAACCCCTATAGCCTCTTAATCCCTCAACCCCCAATCCTCAACCCTTAAACCCTAATCCCTCAACCCCTAAACCCTCTTAATCCCTCAAACCATAAACCCTAATCACTCAATCCCTATACCCTCTTAATCCCTCAACCCTTGACCCTCAACCCTTAGACCCTAATCCCTCTTAATCCCTCAACCCTCAATCCTCAACCCTTAAATCTAAATCCCTCACTCCCTATACCCTCTTAATCTCTCATTCCTCAACCCTCAACCCTTAAACCCTAATCCCTCAATCGCTATACCCTCTTTATCCCTCAACCCTCAACCCTCAACTCTTAAACCTTAATCCCTCGACCCCTATAGCCTCTTAATCCCTCAACCCTGAATCCTCAACCCTTAAACCCTAATCCCTCAACCCCTATACCTGCTTAAACCCTCAACACTTAAACCCTAATCACTCAATCCCTATACCCTCTTCATCCCTTAACCCTCAATCCTCAACCCTTAAACTCTAATCCCTCTTAATCCCTCAACCCACAATCCTCAACCCTTAAACCCTAATCCCTCAATCCCTATACCCTCTTAATCCCTCAACCCTCAACCCTTAAACCCTAATCCCTCAATCCTTATACCCTCTTTATCCCTCAACCCTCAACCCTCAACCCTCAACCCTCAACCCTTAAACCCTAATCCCTCAACCACTATAGCCTCTTAATCCATCAACCCTCAATCCTCAACCCTTAAACCCTAATCCGTCAACCCCTATACCCTTTTAATCCGTGAACCCTTAAACCCTAATCCATCAAACCCTATACCCTCTTTATCCCTCGACCGTTAACCCTCAACCCTCAATCCTCAACCCTTAAACCCTAATCCCTCAACCCCTCAAACCTCAACCCTTAAACCCTAATACCTCAAACCCTATACCCCCTTAACCCTTAAACCCTAATCCCTCAACCCTTAACCCTTATACACTCTTAATCACTTATCCCTCAACCCTCAACCCTTAAACCCCAATCCCTCAACCCCTATAGCCTCCTAATCCCTTAACCCTCAATCCTCAACCGTTAAACCATAATCCCTCAACCCCTATACCCTCTTAATCCCTCAACCCTTAAACCCTAATCCCTCAATCCCTATACCCTCTTAATCCCTCAACCTTTAACCCTCAACCCTTAAACCCTAATCCCTCAACCCCTAATTCCTCTTAATCACCCAACCCTCAATTCTCAACCCTTAAACCCTAATCCCTCAATACCTATACCCTCTTAAACCCTCATCCCTCAACCCTCAACCCTTAAACCCTAATCCCTCAATCCCTATACCCTCTTAATCCCTTAACCCTTAAACCCTAATCCCTAATCCCTCAACCCTTAAACCCTAATCCCTGAACCCATATACCCCCTTAATCCCTCAACCGTTAAACCCTAATCCCTCAATCCCTATACCCTCTTAATCCCTCAACTCTCAACCCTCAACCCTTAAACCTTAATACCTCAACCATTATACCCCCTTAATCCTTAAACCCTAATCCATCAACCCTCAACCCATATACCCTCTTAATCCCTTAACCCTTAAACCCTAATCCCTCAACCCTTATACCCTCTTAATCCCTCATCCCTCAACCCTCAACCCTTAAACCCTAATCCGTCAATCCCTATACCCTCTTTGTCCCTCAACCCTCAACCCTTAAACCCTAATCCCTCAACCCCTATAACCTCTTAATCCCTCAACCCTTAAACCCTAATCCCTCAATCACTATACCTTCTTAATCCCTCAACCCTCAACCCTAAAACCTTAAACCCTAATCCCTCAGCCCTAATCCCTCTTAATCCCTCAACCCTCAACCCTCAACCCTTAAACCCTAATCCCTCAATCCCTATACCCTCTTAATCCCTCATCCCTCAACCCTCAACCCTTAAACCCTAATCCCTCAACCCCTATAGCCTCTTAATCCCTCAACCCTCAATCCTCAACCCTTAAACTGTAATCCCTCAATCCCTATACCCTCTTTATCCCTCATCCCTCAACCCTCAACCTTTAAACCCTAATCCCTCAACCCTCAATCCTAAACCCTTAAACCCTAATCCCTCGACCCTTAAACCCTAATCCCTCAACTCCTATACCCTCTTAATCCCTCAACCCTTGAACCCTAATCCTTCAACCCTATACCGTCTTAATCCCTTGTCTTAAAATGGATGCTATTTCCTTCAACCAAATTGATGTCATTAAATAGTCTTGTTATGAACCCCTTGCAGGTTGCTTGGATAATGTTAGTATTGGTAATTCTAGTCCTTCTAATTATTATCCCAAGCTTCAATAAATATGCATTTACTTGATAATAACAATATAGTCACTTCAATCAAGTCAATTATGGTTGGGAGGTTTCTCCATGGTATGATTGTATGAATAGGTTAGTTTTGCATGATAGTGAATAAGCCTCAAATTTTTGTGAAGCCTATTCTCTTAGGTGAATGCTTGTTTTTTCTTCCTACTAAGTTACAAATGTATATTTCTTAGTTTAATATTTTTTTCAAGGGTTTAGATACTATAGGGGATATATGATGCCACACTAAACTCACATCCCCTAAGGAGGTGAGAAATAATGCCATGCTATGACATTTTTTAAGAGGGTAGAATTGCTCCCTACTTTGAGTCCCTATGTTTCTCTGGTCAAGTCCTTTCAAAATAATTTGTTGCTTCATAAAAGGATAAAAAGGTTATTGTGAGCAGTGTTAGATTTCTTGTTTCAAAGGAAACCATTAGAGCTGCTACTAGGTTGAATATTGAACGTAGGAAGGTCATTAATAGGGAAAATTGATGGACACTGAAACCATCAACCAAATTTTGAAAAGGGGAGAACTCATAGAATTATAGAATGGTTTTGAATGATGAATTTAGTAGAGTGCTAATTAAGTACTTTAGTGTTGAAGGTAGTTTTAAATGTGTTTTTCATTACCATTTCTCGCATGACCATCTTAAACATAATAAGATTGCTTGTTTTCTTATTTTGTCCTAAGTTCTCTTAAGTGTTTAGGTAAGGAGGTATTAATGGGTAAATTTGTGATGCCTCTACACGAATGGTTAATTTTTAGATTGCATAAGTCCACCTTGCTATGTTCTCTTAGAATTTTGTTAGCTCTCTTATTTCAAAGTCTAATCTATTCCCTACCCCTATTCTTATCAAAGCTAAAGGTGGAAATCTTAGTGATTTGCATGATCCCTCTCCTCCTGAGGGTAAGAGAAAAACTATCAAACATTCCTCATTCCTTGTCAAGAAAAAAAATTACATTTGATGATGTGCCTAGTAAAGTGGTGGAGGGAAATCTTGAGCTTGGTAAAGTTGTGGCTGATTATGATGACTTAGGTTGCCCTAATATTTTTTCCATTGGTTCTCTATTGAAAGTTGCCTCTCATATCCATGTGGAGATTCCTAGTGATGTTGATATCTACAAGACTAAGAGTAAAAACCATAAAATTTAGTCCTCACTGGTGGGAAACAATGACTAAGGTTCTTATTGTTGCTACTGTTAATAATAAGATTGCTATAGGAAAAATTTTTAAGGGGAACCTTGTAAGAAGATCTAATAGGTTGGTGGCCATAATTTCTACTACCCCTAGCACTACACCCAATGTAGAATTAGTTGTTTCTAATTAAAAACAAAGGGTTTGTTGATCACAAGGACAATGACTGCATCAATAGTGGGAACAAAGAGTTCAGTCACTCTCAAGACTTCATGTAAGAGGAAGATGTTTCTCTTTCCAATGATTTTGGTCTCAACCTTTTTCAGAAATGAATGTTCTTTATGTCACTAAGTATTCTAACATAGGGGATGATTGAGAGGCTGAAAATGATGTGAATTTAGTCCCTATAAATGATATGGTGGCCATGGATGATGTCAAGGGTAAAGGAATTTAGGTGGACAATAAGTTTGATCTTGTGCATTTATGTTCTCATTGTGGCCAGAACACCAATTCTCTTAATTATTTGGAGCAAATTCTAGAAAATTTGGAGGAAAGAGTCAATAATGTGCTTAATTTTAGTAATAAGGTGATCCATAAGTTACTTCTATGCTTCTACTCTAGAATGTTGTGTGGGAGTTCTAGAAAAGAAGGTTGAAGGGTAATCTTGATAGTCTTGTTTTAAAGAAGGATAGAAAGAAATACCCTTAGGATGATATTTTTTCTTTCCTTTTTGAAGATTGGGGATATGTGACTCCCCAAAAGACATGCTACAACTTTTTGTTTTTTAGTTATTTATGTGCTATTTTTCTTTGTTCTTATATTAATTATTTATAGTAGTTATTTTTTGGTTTTCCTTTTCATGTCCTTCAGGCTTGCTATGTAATAGGGTTGGGACCTTGGTTTCCCAATTTATATATAAAAAATAACCAAATTGATTTATCTTTTGAAATTATTGTGATAAAGTGAGGATTTGGGATAGTTCAATAGGACACCTCACTATTTATTGCTAAATCTATTGTATTTTCTTAAGATATCTTAGAAATAATTTATCCATGTGTAACACAATAGTTTAAAAAAAAAGAATAGTGATGCCTAGGTTAACTTAGATTTTTACTTGGAATCAAAAGTAGACCTTTAAGAATTAAATTTGGAATCTAATAGACTATTTCAAGGCTTCATTAACCACATCGAAGATAAGTATATTCCTTTTAAAATACCTTATAAGCTAAAATGTAGTGGCCACCATCGACAATCGTATTCATTCATAGCGGTCAGGATTGCGGGGAACAGTTAGGATCAACTAATGGATGATCGACGGTCATTAAAAAATTGTTCAAACATCTAGCTCCCTCGATGACATGTCTGGGAACTAACCCATGTTGGCCCTATTACTGCATTCACAAGGTTCAGGACATTGGGTTCACCACAAAACTCCTCACTTCATAGCTAGGGAAAAATGAGACTTCCTCGCTCCTAAGACTATGATGAACACCTAAGTCACTATGGGACTCGAGGCAGGAGCTACTTCTTTTCTCTCCTAGAAGGAAGAGTACTGGAACACCCTTTCCATTTGGTGTTTGGCTATGGACTCTCGGTGCAACCCAGTTGCATCCCTATGGTTCTCCTTTCCTTGAACAACCATACCTCCCTATATAAGTTATTAGTCCAAATACTAGACATCAGTAGGATGACACCGTACTCTCGGCTGACTCCCCCATTTCTGACTTCTCATCACCAGTAATAACCCATAGGGATGTTCCCTTGATTTGCAGACTCTTCCTAGCCTAGCTAACATCTTGATGAGTCCAACTCACCTTGTAGAGTTGCCTTACCCTTGCAACGTACCTTAAGTCACCATGACTTGGCATGAATCAACCCTTCTTTATGCTCCATGCTGCTATGCCCATGCTACCTCGGGTAACTCGACTTCAAAATTAGAACCTTGTTGTCCCAACTCACCTTAAGATTCAAAAAAGAAAAAAACAAAGAAAAATACACCTCGAAAATGATAAATCTCGGTGTATATTATATAGATTATATATAAGGTATATAAGCTAGTTAAATCATTAATTATATTAGAAATGAACACTGCTTTCAAATTCTTCATTCTCTAAAGCATTGGTTCTTGCATTTTTTCTTGACATAAGCAACATCCAATCGTCGATTGTGGGATATTGACATCCTTAATGTTTGTTAGAATTTTATGAAATATTTGTTGTTCTTTATTTTGTCCATGTTCTCGAAAAACACAACTTAATGTAATGACCATTTTGAATTCTTCCCATAGTAGCTTTTCTCACCTTTTGCTTTCATATGGAGCAATGTCATTTACTGGAGGTAATTGTGCCAAGTCACCAACTAAAATCATGTAGATATGCCTGAATATAAAATATTTAATTAAACTAATAAGTATGAATTTGTATAGAAGGAACTATAATAGAATTGAATAAAAAATATTGTAATGTAAATTTATCGAAGTTAGAAATCTCAATCTAGAACTCACCTCCAAAACTTTGGTTACTATTATTTTGGAATGCTTCTCAAAGCCTGGAATCTATGTTTTCAAGCAACCTCTCCCCAAAGAAACTCATTTCATCTATCAATATGTATCATACATGTGATATTTCTTCTTGGAAAGTTGTAAGTCTTGTCCCTTCTAGTTCATTGAAATCTCTTATTGGAATTCTTCACTTTGAATGAATGGTTGAAGCACCAATGTTGAATGTTGCAACTCCAATAGGCATGAATAGAAGTAGAGGAGATTGTTTGGGAGAAGAATTTTTTCTAGTGCTAGGTTACGTGTTAGGTTATATAAGGTTAGGTTATATAGTGTTTGAGCCTAGCCTCAAACACTACAATTAGGGTCAGGTTAGGTTTGGGATTAGGTTTATGGTTATGGTTAGAGTTTAGGGTAATCTCTAAATTTAAGTTTAAGTCATAGTTGATTATTTTCCCACAAATGGAAATTAGATCCATTTTTTCTCATATTCATTATAGCCAACTATGGCTTAATCTTAGATTTAGACCTTTTCTTGAAACCTAACATCATATCCCTAATCTAACCATAACCCTAACCCTAATCATAAGATTGACTCATACCCTAACCTTAACCCTAGCCCTAACAATAAACCTAATCCTAACCCTTACTTGGAAACTAAACCATCATTTTCTCATTAATGTAACCTTGACCGTAACTTTAACCCTAACACTATTTCTCAAAATCATAATATTAACCATAACCCATTTCCTTTTTATCACAACCCTAAACATAAACATAACTCTAACCCTAAACCCTAAACCATGATCTTAATTGTAACCCTAAACCCTAAACCATGATCCTAATTCTAATCTAACCCTAACACTAACCTTAACTTACACCCTAACCTTAACCCCGATTGTAACCCTAAACTAAAGACAAATGCTACACCCAAAACTATAATCCAAATCTTAAACCTATCCCTAACCCTAATCATAACCTAACCCTTTTTCTCGAAACCTTAACCTTGACCCTAACCCTCATCTTTATCCTATCTTTATAACCCTAACCAGAACCAGAACTCTAACCCCAACCCTAACCCTAATCTAACCCTAATCCTAACGTTATTTTTCCTAACTCTAACCCTAAATCTAAACCTAACACTAACCTGAACACTAAATCCTAACCTTAAATTGTAACATGATCCTTTCAATTGGATACTACATAAAAAATTATGTGTTACAATCATTGCTTCCATTGTTGGCAGTTTTACAATGGGTCGATGCATATATTTTTAAAATCAACAAAATCTTTTAATGTCTTGCCAAAATTAATATTATTAATTATAATATCAAACTTATAAACATATATCCAAAATAAGAACATAAATAAGAAATATATGGTAATATTTTCTTCAAAAAACAAAGTGATGTGGACTACAAGGACAATAAGATATCCACAAAAGAGATCTACATTGAAAATACTGCAGGGAAATTCAACAAAATACAATTGGTAGATGCAAAGCCAAATAAATGTGAAAATGTGTACTATAATGATTTTAGAATATAAACATAATGGATTTGTTGAAAAGGTTTTAGAAACTTTCAAACAAATGCAATTGGTAGATGCAAAGAAAAATTCCAAAACCTTCACCAAAATCCTTATTGGTTTCCTTAATATGGGAGATTTGGAACAAGGTATAGACATCCATCAAAGCATAATATGAAGATGATTTTTTTCAAATGTTGTGGTTGTAGATGCCCTTTTAAAATTTATACAAAATGTGGAAGGATAGAAAAATCTTGTGAACTATTTGGCAAAATGTCTCAAAGAATTGTAATCTCTCAATTTATTTTAGTGTCTATTTTGTTATACCCCATGTCCCAAATTGGGTATAACATAATAGACACTAAAACAAATTGATAGATTTTTATGAGGGCAGTGATGAGACTTTTCTAATTAGAGTGTATTCCATGAGATTACAATTATTCGAGGCATTGTGTGAAATAGTTCATGAGCTTTGTCTATCCTCTGACATTTTGCATAGATTTCAAAAGGGCATCTACAACCACAAGATTTGAGAAAATTCATCTTCATATTATGTTTTCCTTATGATTGGTTGACTCTTATACTAAATCTGAGTGTTTTTGTGTTTCGACAAGAGTAGATTAATATTTTTATAATTTTTTATATGAAGATAAAAATTGCATGCACATAGAATGAACCATAGTTTAGTTACAACACTTGGTCTCTTAAAAATAATCAGAGAAGATTAGGGAGAGGAAGGAATGCACACCAAACTACAAAATAGGGGTAGTTGTGGCTTTGTTAGTTTTCTTTATATACTCTACTTGTTTCCTACAGGGATAAATATTTAATCACTATACAAATGAAAGATGGTTGATTATCTAGTGAATATTGTTTTGTGTGTTTTGAAATGGAAGATATCTATGTTGGAAAACAAGGATAGATAACTGAGAGGGGGGGTGAATCAGTTGTTACAAAATTGAAACTTATTTAACCTTATTAACCTTTAATCTCAGATCTGATAATTAACAGCGAAAGCATGAATGAACAACACATCAGAAACACACATAACACCAAGATTTTTGTGTACAAATCCTATTAGGGGAAAAACCATGGTGGAGGTTAATCCATAATATATACCTTGTTAAAATTATAAAAGAAATCAATAAGGAATGTACATGCATTCAAGAAAACTACCTAGAGCTCACTGCTCAAAGGGAAGGCTCACTGCCTTACATAAGATAATCAAATTAAATCCATCTGATGAGGTTGAACTAAGAAATTAGCTTCTTCAAAAGTCTGATGACAGTTTTAGTTAGGCACATAAATGCTTCTTCATACTTTGCCTAAACTTCTTCGCACTCTGCTCTGCATTTGAATGATCTAATCTTTATTCACACATATCTCTCATACACTCCACATACATTATCTCTAATTGAATAAAACAATCGATCTTATATATCCACTTCATGAATTTACATTAACAACTCTGTCGGCCAAAAATAAATAATAGATGAATACAAACTATCGGCCCAATTCATGAACAAATCTCAATGCGCACCAGCCTAAATCAGTCACAACATAATGAAGACCTAAAGCAACATCCTCGAACATGCCAAGCATTCAAAAATTAATCCACAAGGATCTACAACATGCTACCACCATCATGTCAACCAAGAACATGAAAACTCAAACATGCAAAGGAAAAATATTTGATCATGAGCACACTGATCAACGTGGACGTACCACAATGATAGAGTATGAGATCCAGAAACATCAATGAATAGCTCAAGAGCATACACAACAATTCAATTCACCAGAGCTACATTCTCTTCTTTCAGAAACACCAACTATAGAAATAAAATAACTGTAGGAACACAAAAACTCATAACTCGCTCCAATCCTGATGCACACCTCTGAAACTTCCAAAGGATATACTAGATAGGCTCAATAACAAACCCTTTAATACATGACTTTAGAATACCAACGTACAAAAAATTTCACCACTCTGATCTTCACAACTTCATAGACTATCTACAACATATTTATTCTAGTTTTCTCAATATCCTTGACATATACAACCTTTAAGACATTAATGCTAATAGTGTTGGCATCAATGACAACCACATATCATGAGCAACACAACCACAACATCCAACAATCTACTTCTCCATAAAAATTGGTATATGCTAATAGTCAACTTATTATCTTATTTATAGCATTTCCTTAGCTTTTTATACTAAAAAATTCAAGGTAGAGGGTAACATGATTCTTTGAATTGGATACTACATAAAAATTTATGTGTTATAGTCATTGCTTCTATTCTTTGCATTTTCACATTAGGATGCATATTTTTTACAATCAACAGTCTTTTAATGTCTTGCCAAAATTAATATTATTAATAGTTTCAAACTTTTATAAGCATGTATGGAAAATAAGTACATAAATAAGAAATATATTGTAATAGTTTTTTCAACAAAAGATAAAAAAATCATGTGGACCATACTAGGATTGTGGTGGGACTTAAAATTGAGTACCCGTGTGGTATTAACGAGGGAGATCAATCATAATGCTTCCTCGTGGATCTCACATTATCAGATTAAAGGCCCCTTAGGGCACTGTGAGGTCTGTGAAGAGGTGACACGTGGCCTGGTTCTTGAAGTGACACGACTAGGTGGGACTCGCTGATCTGTATAGGATCTAGACTAGATTGTAGAATTGAATGCTTAATTTTTACAATGATTATTTCAAGTTAATTAAATCAAAATTAACTCAAGGAAATAACAAAATGAAGGAATTAACAAACTGAGAGAAGGTGAGAGAGAAGAAGAGAAATGCAAACAGCGTTTGATTACGGAGTTCGTCACAAACGTGACTACGTCTCCAGGTCTGCTCCAATAGAGTGACCGATCCGATTAATCTCCAAATCAATTACAATTGCACCAAAACCATTCTTCAAGCACTTCGGCAGTGTAACGATGCTCTAACGTGCAAGAATGACTCAAAGAATCTCCACAAGACCTCTCTTTCATCACCTCAGCTTCAAGACTTCATCACCTGAAAAAAATAAATTTAATTTAACTCTCACCTCACACCCCCTTTTATACATAAAATTAGCCTAATTAGGCTTAACCACCAAAATTAATGTTCAATCCCCTCTAACAGCTCGTACAGCTCCTCTGATATCACCATTTAGCTTTTGGTTTAGATTGTTAGAGGAGTTTTAAATGTTTATGGCTTAGAATGCCTTTTGGTTAAGGCTCGGCCAACAAAACATTAACAAAATCAAACTAACTCCTACCATATTTCAGGAGTCATTGGTGGTCTACCGGTGAGTAACTTTTTTGTTACAACGGTGGTCGGCGGTTCCACCCCCGCCGGCCACGTTTTATAAAAAATAACAAAATTGATAAGCAATAAAATGAAACTGCTCCATAGCAATAATTGACAGCTATGTTTGATGCAACGGTGACCGACGGTTTCGGCTAATTGGAGGTTGTGGGTTCGAAACACAACAAAATTTTGTTCAAATAAATTCATGACCACCGGCAGGGAGAGGAGAGAGAAGGGCCACGTGCCGCACCAGGAGGGTGCCACATGGTAGCTTTTCATTAGCTAACAACGATGACGTGCAATCCAACTGGTGACGAGGTTGCTGACGTGTCATACTGACGTGGCCTGCTGACTAGACGATGATGTGGCCTGCTGATTGGGGTACGGACTGCCGACTGGACCGATGACTGTGTTGCCATGTGGATATTGACATCATCGTACGGATGACACGTGTCAACCGTGGATTGGTCTATTTTGGTCTGCCTAGATGCTAATGTCATCTTGTATGGATGCTGATGTCATCACTGTACCTTCAGTCCACCAAGTCAACCTGAAACTTTGACTAGCTATATCTTGAGCCTCCGATGTCGGATTTCGACGAAATGAACACCATTGGAAAGCTTGTGACAGGCTCTTCACAATGATGCCAACTTCGACAACTTTTGATGACATCATTTTTTTCCACTTCCTGGACGCCCTCTGATTCCAGTTTGACCCAAGGTTTGACTGGCCATAACTTGCACAAACGGACTCCTTTTCGCTCCGTTCGAGTTGCATTGGAATCAAGACGTCGAGCTCTTTTTGATGGTGCAGATTCTAGAGAGAATGAGACACTTCAATTTTCACTGAAATATCCCTCAGATCAGGCCTCCCCATTGAAGACCTTTTGGACCTCCAAAAGTGACATTCATTCTGACATTAAGTGAGGACTTGGGCTCCCCACTTGTCCTGTATCTTCTGTACATTTGAATACCTGGCTCACAAGCACAATGAAGATTGCAACAACATTGTTGATCATAAACATTATTCTATCACTTCCATAAGCTTCTACATCGACTGTCGTAGCCACTAACCGAAAAAAATTGACTAGCATCAAGCTGAACAATAATGTAGAAATGAAAAAGAATAAGTTAACAACTCGATCCTTTACAACAGGAACATTTTTACCCAAGGAACCATCAATGCTTTCAATCATCATTTTCTCATGTTGTACTGCAAGTGCATCCTGCAACATCTGACCCTGGTTAGCTACTCCAAGTTCAAGTTTAGAACCACCTGTGCTGACAGACATAAGAGTTAACTCTTTACTTGCATTAATTACCCTCTTTAACTGCCCTGTGTTTGCAAAAGAACGATCAGTCTTAATCCTGTGAGAATGTACAATATACTGAATGCCATCTTTAAACAAGTGATAATGATTCTTTTCCCTGTAGAAAATAGCTTTCCTGTCATATAAATAAGGGCTACCAAGCACTATCCCACAGATATCCAGTGGAACCACATGAAACTGTACTTCATCCACAAACTTACTAGTGATTGTGAATCTTAAGGTGCATTGTCTTGTTACTTGCAACTTATCATTTTCACAAATCCAGCCTAGTGGATAAGGATTTTTATGTTGTGTAGTTTTTAATCCCAAGTTCTTTACAACACTTTCTGAAATCAGATTAACTTGAGAACCACTATCTATGAGTGCATCGATTTTACTGTTCTTAGCAACAACCCTTAAATGAAAAAGCTCATTCCTTTTCTTATCTTCAGAGAAATCATTAACTTTAGAAGTAGAAGCACAACTATCAAAGGAAACACTGAAAGTAGGAGCTTTACCTTTCATACCCATAGCTGTTATCTTAGTTTCATCATCTGAATCGGAACCAAGATCCATAACAACATTTGTGGATTTCTCCTTACCATTCTGTTTCTGATTCTGTCTTTGAGCCCACTTAGGCTTCAGTTCTGGATGCAACTGCCAACAATGTTCTTCATCATGACCTTTCTTGTCACAATGAGAGCAAGAAAGTTTATCATCCTTCTTAACTGTAGCTGTCTTCTTTCCTTTCCCTGTCTCTGCAACTTTAGAAGATTTCTTTACATCATTATCAAACTTATCAATAAAGGAACCTTTACCCCTTGTCTCTAAGTGTGTAGCTTGAACAGACACTTCATCCAAATTACAAGGGTTCAATACCAAAATGGAATGTCTAAGATATGAATGAAGGCCTCCTATGTACTTTAACAAAGTATCCTGGGTGTACAAAGGAACATTCAAAGCAATAGCCCTTTTTCTAAATTCATGGGTGTACTCCTAGATAGATTGACCTTTCCCTTGCCTAAACATTTGCCAGTCCATCATTAACTGTTGCATATGTCCTAGGGGATAGAATTGCTTCTTAAGAGCATTAACAAACTCTGCCCAAGTTAAACTGACTCTACCATGCTATGAAATTTTTGCCTTAGTCTTACTCTCCCACCAAGTTAAAGCTGTACCTCCTAACCGAAGAGTAGCTAATTGGATCCTATCAACATCATCTAATAGGTTCTGGACTCTACAGTAGACTTCTACTTACTGAATCCAATCATCCAATTTTTCAGCACTAAGTTCACCACAATACTTTGGTAAATCAAATTTTACATCCAATTTAATTTTAGGCTTATACCCACTCTTGAAAGGATTAAAAGAAGTAGAATAAGGAGAAGATGGAGAAGAAGGAGAAGGAGAAGAGGGAGGAGAAGAAGAAAAGGGGTGATCTAGTTGCTTTCCACCATCTCCATGTTGTTTCCCTTTCTTGTCTTCACGAACATCTTCCTTCGACGAACCTCCTTCACGTTCCTTCCGTTCTTGTCTTTCTTGGAAAAGAATGTCCACCTTAGCCTTCATCTCAAGGAATGCTCTTCGAAATTCCTGCTCACTGATTTCTTCAAGAACCTCCATTCCAGACACAGACATCTTTAGAAAACTTCTCCGCTTCCCGATCTCAGGATCAAATTCTTCAAGCTTTCCTTCGCCCTTCTGAATCCTGGATCTCGTTAGCATTCAAGAAAACAACTGCAATAATAGTCAACTGAGCTCTGATACCACTTGATCTGTATAGGATCTAGACTAGATTGTAGAATTGAATGCTTAATTTTTACAATGATTATTCCAAGTTAATTAAATCAAAATTAACTCAAGGAAATAACAAAATGAAGGAATTAACAAACTGAGAGAAGGTGAGAGAGAAGAAGAGAAATGCAAACAGCGTTTGATTATGGAGTTTGTCACAAACGTGACTACGTCTCCGGGTCTACTCCAATAGAGTGACCGATCCGATTAATCTCCAAATCAATTACAATTGCACCAAAACCATTCTTCAAGCACTTCGGCAGTGTAACGATGCTCTAACATGCAAGAATGACTCAAAGAATCTCCACAAGACCTCTCTTTCGTCACCTCAGCTTCAAGACTTCATCACCTGAAAAAAAAAAACTTAATTTAACTCTCACCTCACACCCCCTTTTATACATAAAATTAGCCTAATTAGGCTTAACCACTAAAATTAATGTTCAACCCCCTCTAACAGCTCGTACAACTCCTCTGATATCTCCATTTAGCTTTTGGTTTAGATTGTTAGAGGAGTTTTAAATGTTTATGGCTTAAAATGCCTTTTGGTTAAGGCTCGGCCAACAAAACATTAACAAAATCAAACTAACTCCTACCATATTTCAGGAGTCATTGGTGGTCTACCGATGAGTAACTTTTTTGTTACAACGGTGGTTGACGGTTCCACCCCCGCCGGCCACGTTTTATAACAAATAACAAAATTGATAAGCAATAAAATGAAACCGCTCCATAGCAATAATTGACGGCTATGTTTGATGCAATGGTGACCGGCGGTTTTGGCTAATTGGAGGTTGTGGGTTCGAAACACAACAAAATTTTGTTCAAACAAATTCATGACCGCCGGCAGGAAGAGGAGAGAGAAGGGCCACGTGCCGCACCAGGAGGGTGCCACATGGCAGATTTTCATTAGCTGACAATGATGACATGCAATCCAACTGATGACGAGGCTGCTGACTTGTCATGCTGACGTGGCCTGCTGACTAGACGATGACGTGGCCTGCTGACTAGGGTACGGACTGCCGACTGGACCGATGACTGTGCTACCACGTGGATGCTGATGTCATCGTACAGATGACACATGTCAACTGTGGATTGGTCTATTTTGATCTGCACATATGCTGACGTCATCTTGTATGGATGTTGATGTCATCACTGTACCTTCAATCCACCAAGTCAACCTGAAACTTTGACCAGCTGTATCTTGAGCCTCCGATGTCGGATTTCGACGAAATGAACACCATTGGAAAGCTTACGATGGGCTATTTGCAATGATGCCAAATTCGACAACTTTTGATGACATCATTTTTTTCCGCTTCCTGGATGCCCTCTGATTCCAGTTTGACCCAAGGTTTGACTAGCCATAACTTGCACAAACGGACTCCTTTTTGCTCCGTTTGAGTTGCATTGGAATCAGGATGTTGAGCTCTTTCTGATGGTGCAGATTTTGGAGAGAATGAGACACTTCAATTTTCACTGAAATATCCCCCGGATCACTCGCTGTCTAGTTGCAACCTCTTGTTTTCTTGGGTTGTGATTGGGCACGGTTCTCCTAGGGCACTGATGTGGATTTTCAAGCATTTGTTGACTCAATCTAATTCGTCTGACTTGCCATGTTCAATCTGCATTAACAATTCAATTTTTCTTGGGTTCCTGTTCATCCACATTGGGAGTTCTTACTCTTTGCAAGTTGTTCTCATTAATGGTGCAGGTTTTTTCAGTGGATCCTCGCCTGATTTTCCTGTGTGTGAACACTATTCTCCTGATAAATGAAATGATGGGTTGTATGCCATGCCTTCGCAAGCCAGGAATAATTTTTGGTGGCTACATTAGCCACTAAAATGCTCGAATGCTTGTGCTGCATTCGAGCAATTAATATTCTCGCACCAATTAACTCTATAAATGCTCATTGTATTATTTGGTGTTATCATCACATTTTGAGTTGTCTTGTTTGTAGGTGGTCAAGTCTCTCCTGTATTTTGCAAGGTGTTCTTTGCAATGGACCATTCAGCTATGCACAGAAGGACTAGAGTCAGGGTGAGAAATTTGTAGCCTGACGGGGTACAACCTATCCTTAGCAAGTCTGAGGTTGTCCATGATGCTAATTTTAAAGGGACAGGGAGATCCAAGTCCCCACTAATGTTTTCTTCTGGTTCTGATGGTGATGGGTTTGAAATTGACTCGGACTATCCAACGTTACTTGGCATCCATGACCGAGCTACTGGGGGTCAATGAAGAGCTCGTCGCAGTTGCCCCAATAACTGTGATGGCATCGTACCATGCTACCAGATCATGTGTTAAAGCGGATAAAACGAAGTTTATCTCACTTCTTACTGAAGTGAGGACCAGGAGCAATTGCCTCTATCGGGGCCATGTGTGTTACTTTTGGGTGGTGTGTTGATGTGGATGTATGCGTGCCTGCCATGCTCTTTTGTCTTTAGCTCTAGTTGGTTACAATGGTATAACTGTTTTGATTCCTCGAACTGATTATGGGTTTTTCTAATGATGAGGAATGTCAATTTGAATTTCATTCTAAAGGAAATTCAATTTTGGAATGAACAATGTAGCCTATTGCTTTGTTGCTCTCCTGTCCTATAAAGGAGATTTGATGGCTCATTGTTAAGGGTTGTTTTTTTTGGGTCCAAAGGCTTAGAATAGGTACAATTAGTGTTAATGCAGAATTTTGAAGGTATTATGTAGGAAATCATGCTGGGTTGGGAATAGTATGAAATAAGTATACTATGCTTTTTTAATTACTAATATCGAAAGAAATCTAAAAAAATTAAGACATTTTGCTCTCCTATGTATGGGCCATGGATTATGAATGGATTTATCAAGGGTTTGTTCATTCAGTTTCAATGTAGTTGAAAGTGTAATTTTTTCTCTTTCTTTGACTTAATGTGTTAATCAAACGCTTGAACACAAATTGCATGTTTATGGTTATATGCTCAGGATTCACTAGGGAGTATTGTTTTAATATACTCACAAATCTCATGGTAGGAAAGCAGTATGGTGATAAGTTTAATTTCATCTTAATTATGTTTTATATGACTCCCACCCAATGGATGAGGCACTGGATAGTATTGGTAAATTCCTTTCAGGTATAGGACTATGACTCTAAGCACGGTGATTCAATACCCGAACATTTTATCAAATATCAACTGCTATCTCTTTCTGGGATATAGATCTTATGATAATTTTTAGTCTCCTTGCTTTGGGATATCTGTTATTATTCTTTGGTTTTGCCACAACCAGGGTATTAATGACTGTCTATTAGTGTTAGTGGGGACTGCATCTGTAAGAAGAAGTGTTCTTACCAATCATGAAACATTCTTATGAACACACTTGGGTTTACTCACCTTGGTTTCACAGAGCCAAAAGTGTAGGAGATGTCACTCTTTGACTGACTCTTGTTAGTTGGCCACTAGCTTTTGCAATTCTTTATAATAGAGGTTGGCTACCTCTTACATAATTGCAAATCCTATGTGGGAAGAAACACCAACAGATTGTAAGATATACACAAAATGGATCTACATTGAAAATTTGGTAAGAAAATTCAAGCATATACAATTGGTAGATGCAAAACCAAATAAATGTGAAATTGTGGACTATAATGATTGTAGAATATACATAATGGATTTTTTTAAAAGGTTTTAGAAACTTTCAATCAAATGCAATTGGTAGATGCATAGACAAATTTCACAACCTTCACCAAAATCCTTGTCGATTTCCTTAATATGGGAGATTTGGAACAAGGTATAGACATCCATCAAAGCATAATATGAAGATGAATTTTCTCAAATGTTGTGGTTGTAGACTCCATTTTAAAATCTATGTAAAATGTGGGAGGATAGACAAATCTTGTGAACTATTTGACAAAATATCTCAAAGAATTGTAATCTCATGGAATACACTCTAATTAGAAAAGTTGTATCACTACCCTCATAAAAATCTCTCAATTTGTTTTAGTTTCTATTGTGTTACTCAATTTGAAACCTAATTGTGATACATTAAGTTCATTGTCAAATTGTCATTTGTGTGTGAATTTTGTCAAAATCCAAAATGATCAATTATTAATAAAATCATGGATCATGTAATATTGGGATGGGTGGCCTCCTAGGAAGGCCTAATGCTTCATCTCTTTGAGAATCATTTAGATGCAATGAGTGCTAAGTGGACCATTCATTATCATGAGAGATGGGTTCTTGTGAAACACTACTCATGAAACATGGGTCAATGAGTCTGACTTGTAAAACTACATAATTGAATCCTGATAACAATATCAAAATTTGACACAATGTGAAAAATACTTCCTACTTGTCAATAGATCATGTTGTCAAAACCTAGAATTTCAAATTATGATTTTTTTGTAATTACTCAATAGATCATGTTGTTAGTTGAACCTGTTGGCATTTTTTTACTGCAACCCACATGTGTTTCCTAGAAGCTCCTATGAACTCACCACATTCAATAATAAAAGACTAGGAGCAGTATGGCCAACTTAATGAGAATAGAAATAAGGCTAATTCTCCTACACTTCGAACTCTTAAAATCCAAGAGGGTATTCCCTAACATGTGCTCTTAACATATAGCATTTAAACAATTCATTTAATTTGCACATAGGTAAGCAATAGATAAATCCCCAATTAATGTTAAAGGATCAAATCCTTCAAGAAATTGGCTATTCCTTAAAAAAGAATCATGTCCATTTAACAAAGAATCGCAAACTTCACGTAAAGTAAATTGATAGGAAATGTTTGAGTAAAATATCCTGATGCCATAACACAAAACATATGAGAATAAAACGTAATCAGAATTCCAGTGCCATATCCCAGCGCAAGGAGTTAAAAGAGAAAACTGAACTATAGGGTAAATTTCATTTTGAACACTTATGATCTATTATGAATTGGATTGCAACCCATGTATCTATACCTAAGTTTATTACTCATTTATGAATCCTATTTGTTATATTGCATGAATTTACTGGTTAACTGAAGCATTTAACCGATCCTTTGAACCAGAGTTGTAGTTAGACATAATTCACAGTAAAAAACAAATGAAAATCAATGAAAATCATCTTTGATGGATATTTCATTAATAATCCATGTAACATAACACAATAGGAGACAAAATAAACTCCAAATATTCACAAGTTTGATACAAACATGCTCAAAAACCCCATGATTAACAAAGTTCTTCAATCTAACTCAAAACTTTTTAAAACCTAGACTTACAATTCATACTCTCTATATTACTAAACTCTTATTTCTCATATTTTGGATATTTCAACCAACCACTCTCTCAGCCAATAATTCCCTTTTATAAAACAAGGGAGCCAAAAAGCTTCAGGTCGGAGAGTACAAATGTCCATTTGTAATTGGACTGCTAAGTCCTGATTCAGTTACAATTCTATTATGTGAGTAGAGAGCATAAGACAAAGATCATCGTTAGTTGATAAGGAGGAAAGAAAACATCGCTCCAAAGGTCGCTCCCCATACATCGAAGGCATGCTTAGCCATTATAGTATTAACTCCACCTCAACATCCTATACTTGGAGTCAAAAGGAGAATGCAATTTTAGAATATAATATCTAAGGCCAAACCTGTATTATACATGACCAAGTTGCAGTTCTCAACTATAACACTCATAATTCCAATTCATTAGTGAACACCTTTTTCCATAATTCAAACTCCTCCTCGGAAGGCCACTAGAAAGCCACAACCTGATCAACCTTGTTTCGATAGGGAGCATACTTTACCATTATCGATGTGGCCTTTTTATCAAAGTTCTCTAAGAAACTTATAACAAAAGAAAAATTTTCCAATGTATTCTCTAGCATGCGGATGTCAACATTTTTGCATATCTCATGTGTTTGAGACATCATTATATTGTTCATTTGCTCTTTCCAAACCTACAGGGGTTTGACTTCATCCTGACTATGTAAAATATGAGGCAATGAGGTCAGGTCCTTTCCATCATACACATATTTCAACAATTTAATCTTGGATTCCATTGGGGCGGAAAATCCCTAAAACTTCTGCTCAACAATTCCTTTGACCAATTGATATGTTGCAATAATAGTAGGATATTTATCACCATGCTATTTTTCCCCTACTGCCATGAATTTCAACTTCTCCATTCTAGGGCTCCATTTTTTTAGCAATGAGATGGCCAATTCTTTATCCCTTGGAAAAACTTTTAGTGCTTGCAACATTAGGAAATAATTTGCATGAACACTATTTAGCTTACTCTGGACCATTCTGTTTAAATGTTTCAAAATAGTGTCCACTATCACTACATTGTTTCTCCTTGCTGAATCACAAATTTGCTTTACCATCTCCTTATATTCTTCAACTTAATGAATCAGTTTCTCCCTAGAATGTCCCCCTCCAGGGCTAGTAGCCCTCTCAATAGCGATAGGAACTTGTTCCATATTATATGGAACAATATCCAAAGACTGTGCTTATGCAGGAGGTTGAGACTACTCTACTAGTGGGTCGTGAACAATGTGGCTAGAACTGGCTTGCTTTTGAGATCTCATGGTATCCATTTGTTGCCTCAATAAAGCCAATTTAGTTTCTAAGTCTGCTACCTTTTGTTGACTCTTATTATATTCAATAATAATGTCATTATATTGGCCTCTCTGAGTATCCCACTCCTTGGTCAAATCTTCAACAGTTGCTCTGGTGAATTTGGCAACACTCACGACCATATCAGCAGCTTCCAATGTTGGGGTGTCAGCGACTCTCCTCACAACCAAGTGACCACTGAAGTTAGAAGGTTCTACAACAATTGGCTTTTTAGAGCTGGTGGATGAGGACCAAATTGCTAATGCATCCCATTCCTCACTAAAGGTCGATCCCTTGAGTGCCAATGTAGCCTCCTCTTCAATAGCAAGAAGTGGCTTATTAGCCCTTCTTATTGTGTCAAACACCATAGCATCAGTGATATCCCATTTAGGGAGTAGCAATACTCCACTTTTTTGTACCAATTCCCGGCCCTACTCTGGTGTTATTGCTTTGACTTTTTCTCTCATCTGTTCCCTAACCTTAGCTTGAATTACCTTCTCTAGGAGCTTTGGATGCAGACTTCTCTCATGTGCCACCTTCTTAGCATATAATGTAGTATGTGCTCTCCACACAAAATCTTTAAAAGCACTGGTTTGAATAAAAGAGTCATCCATCATGAACTCTCTGCAGGCTTCTATTTTGAAGTCATCATTGCTTATTATTCCTTTGATTTCATCTTTTCCTAACCTCAAAGAAACTGTACCCGAACCTGTTGCAATGTCAATTGGGTCCAATGGCATCTTAGGATGCATTTCATCTGGAGTGACAATAATGTCATCATCCTCATCACCATCACAATCAACAATCTTTACCCTTTCAACCCTCTGCCTCTTTGGTGATGGTGGGAAAGCCTATTTTGAAAAACTTGGAGGAGAATCCAAATCAACAACATTTGGTACTGACTGCCTTTAAGAATATGGTGCAATATTTTTAGCAACATCTTCAGCCCTACTTCCCTTTCTTCTAGAAAAAACCCTTATCTTCTTTTGGGGTTGATAAGTAGGCCTCTCCTCTTCCTTTACCTCAGGGTACTCCTTGATGGTTTTTGATTTTCCCCTTTCTTCCACAACCCTTTCATCTTTCAAAACCCCAACCAAGCTCTCAAAATTATCAATAACATACATTTCCCTGCTAAAGTCATCTTTAGCATTAGGTATGGGATTGAAACCAGGTATTTTCTCCTGCTTACTTTTTACCATTTTAGAGTAGGCAATGTATAGTGCCTTTCTATCATCTTGTAATTCCAAATCAAAAATATTTCTGATGATGTCCTCAGGAAAGTAGAAGTTGTGGACAAAAGCTCCTATCCGATGTTTTGCCTTCATTTGAGAGAAAAAACCCTTAGGATCATGATTCCTGGGGTGCATAGTCCTTAGCCTATAAGGCCCAAGTAATTGATGCAACTCCTTCCATCCTCCCCTTGCCATAACAAAATCGGCGAATGCTGTATATTCAGGGAAGAAAGAACCTTTCTTCTATTCAACTGGTAAGTGTAGTTCCTAAGCGCCCCCCAAGTGCCTCATGATTTCCAAAAATCCAATTCTAAGGGGCACCTCCCTTGGCAGAGCCTTTGGATTGACATTAGTGCCAAAAACCCTGAAAACTATGGTATTACGATAGGGGATAATGTCTCCCCAATTGAGCATTATGTTCAATTTAGGCCTTCTCTCCATCGGCCTCAAGAAGTCATGAATTTCTTTTGGGATCCTTGGGGGGTCACAAACTAGAGCCTCCCTTAATTTAGATCCAAAGACATTATGGAAAGTTACATAATCAAACTTATGATCATGCATGTCAAGAATCCTAGTCCAATATTGGACAAGCATTTCAATGTTTCTTTCCTTCTTCTTTAATTCCATATCTTTTTCGAATGCAACTTGACCCCTATACATAAACATGTGGATTAACAAGGAATACCATATAAATCCAACCCATATCTTCACCTCCTTTAGGGCTACCAGATCCATGTGCATCTTTTCTACCAAATAAGTGGCAAAATCATATATTACATTAAAACTTGGGTGCTGGAGATTTACTGCCATATACATAATATCGGTAGGTAAGGTTTTCTTTAAGTTGAATCCTAGAACTTGACATAAAGCACAAACAGTCTTCTTGAAATAACTAGAGAAATAGTCCACATGAAAAGGTTTAGGCTCATTCCTACCAATTACTACCTTCTTCTAGTTTTTTCCTCTTCCTGAGACTACCAAATGAGGTATTAACAAGGATGTTCTGAACAAACCCCTAGTATTTCTATATTCTTGTTTGAAAACCTCCAAGTCGATAGGAACCATATCCTGACTCCATTCGTGCAATTTGAAAATCTCTACAATTTCTTCTTTGGTTATCTTAATCATCTACACACCAGCATGTGTTCTGACAATTCAGGCCATAGGGTCATATCTAGTAGCAATGTCCTTTAAAAAATCTACATCCATATAAACATTAGGAACCACCAATTTACCCAGGTCTAACCTCTAGGGGTTACACAAAGGAACCGACAAATTCCTGTTCCCAAACCAATTGGAGAACAACTACCACCTGATGTATGGTAACTCGACATCTTGAATTACACATTGTTTTTCTGTCAATCCTTCCAAGATTTGAGACCCATAGAACAAAACCTTTCCCTCCTACTTCTTGCTAGTAGAGGGTTGTAACAAATCAATAATATTTTGGGATAAAGACTTGGTAGTGGTTTCAGAACCAGAACTTCGGGCCTTGGGTGCCATTTATACTAGACTAATGATAATTTGAACTATGGTTTTCTTATTTTCAGATAGCAAATAATTACAATTTTCTCCTTTAGCCTTAACAGAAAATTCTTCAATATTCAAAAAACCCTAGCAATTATCTAGACAAGCTCTAAAAGCGAATCTATTCAATCAATTCTTCAAGAACAAAAATAGGAAACAATCATGAATTGCCCAGCAAACAACAATAAAATATTTTGAATTTACAAGAAATGGCATACGTGCTACTTACAGTTTCAATTGTAGAACATCCAAGGCAGTGAAATTGAGAAATCCTAACCACAACTTGTTTCACTCGATACCAAGCAATTCTTCCTCAATGTAGAGATACAAAACAAAAATAGTAATTCACAAATTTTATCATTTAATTATCCAAGCAAAGTCAAACTCGGCCATTACTATTCACTCGCGCAAGATAAAACGGCTATAGTACAATACCAATTTATTTTTAAATACGAGCCATTGTTCAAACGCAATGTTGGCCAAGAGAATGGCTTAGATTTAGTCAAAATAGTTTGAAAATGCCACGTTCTCCCTCTAGTCACCAAATGGATAGGATATTCACCTACCGGGCACCACATCAACACAGAAATGGGCCCCACCTTTGTTATCAGCATTCAGCATCAGAGTCCACGTGTCACCAAATCGCACACCTCACAACATTATTGAAATTGTAGTTTTAATTGTGTGAGGTCAACGAGGAACGACCACCATGCATCGATACAGAAACAGTTGTCGGCATCAACCTTCATCATCGATTAGCGAGAAAAACTAGTCCCCACCATCAAATATGATAGATGGCAGAATTTCGCATGCCTCGCACCATATTTGTGACATTAGCAGAAACCTTGCGAGGTCTACGAGCAATGGTCAAGATTTAAATCACTTCATCCGACGGCCGCGCAATCTGCACACGCAAAAAGGTTATTTCACCTAACTTTTTAATAGTTGTTTTATTTTGCAGGGGTTTCTTTTAATGACCATCAATCTTCCTACGATTGATACTAACCACTCCCCAAGATCTCATGATGACATCACCGCTGGTTGTTTGGCGATTGTGATATCACGGGCGAGTACCACGTGTCCCAAGCTGTCGATGCCAAAAAGGGACTAATAAAGCGTTTAATATTTGTGTCAGACTTAAATACATTATAAAGTGGGTTACTAAAATAGCTACAAGATGCATGTGCTCGAGATCGACAGTGATGTTATAATCTTCATAAAAATTTGCTCGACGGTTATGTTTGGTGCTACTAATTGCTGTGTTTTTAATTACCATCAATCTTCCTATGATTGATCCTGATCGCTCCCCACGATCTCATGATGAAATCACCACTGGTTGTTTGGTGATTGTGATATCATGGGCGAGCGCCACATGTCCCAAGCTGTCGATGCCGAAAAGGGATTAATAAAGCATTTAATATTTGTGTCAGACTTAAATACATTATAAAGTGGGTTACTAAAACAACTGCGAGATGCACATGCTCGAGATCAACAGTGATGTTATAATCTTGGTAAAAAGTTGCTCGATGATTATGTTTGGTGCTGCTGACTGTTGTGTTTTTAATGATCATCGATCTTCCTACAATTGATCCTGACTGCTCCCCATGATCTCGCAATGACATCACCACTAGTTGTTTGGTGATTGCGATATCACGGGCGAATGCCACATGTCCCAAGCTGCCGATGCTGAAAAGGGATTAATAAAGTGTTTAATATTTGTGTCGAATTTAAGTACATTATAAAGTGGGTTACTAAAACAACTGCGAGATGCATGTGCTTGAGATCGATAGTGATGTTATAGTCTTGGTAAAAAGTTGCTCGACGGTTATGTTTGGTGTTGCTGACTGCTGTGAGTGAGCATGATCACTGATGGTAGGAATCAATGGTTGCCTGCCATCGCATGATCCAAAGATGCAGGATGTTTAGTGATCGCAATATCACAGGCGGGTGCCACATGTATTCCTTTGGCGCTACTTCTGTAGTGGGACCTCGATGCTAACATGGAGATTTCATCAGCCCTTTTGAAGATGGTCGTTTGATGATCTAACAAAAATAAAAGATCAATGGTTGAAGTTTAAATTCGCATCAAATGTGATTGGAGCCATTGGGGCAGCATGCAAATGAGCTTTAATGGCAGATGAGATGTCTACTACCTCAATTCAATCGATATAAAGTATCTTCTCTTTTTATATCTTCATCACAAAAGCATTCAAGTATTTTCCAAGTAGTTTAGAGCTAGAGATAAAGTTTTTCGAGTGATCACCGTGAAGTTTGGTTCTCTGCAAGGCACGAAATCGCGTGAGTTATTTTCTAAGCTGCTGGGTTAATTTGACTGTGTCTTTGTGAAGGGTTCTATTGTGCTGGTGAAGGGGTTTTGTTAATCATTGTTGTAGGGTTATTGGTTCATTTGAATTATTGGAATTGCACAGTTGTGTTGTATTTTTGTGTTCTGGGTACCCCTAGTTTCTTCTGGCACCATCGAAGCAACACTCTGGCCATGTTGATTATTTGAAGAGAAACTTTTATGATGACTTCTTGGATCAACTCTCGTTGTCAACAAATGATAGGAAGAGTGGTTTGGTTTTAATGAATGGAAAGACCCTAGGCGAAGGTCTACTGTGCAAAAATTATAACATTGCAGATGCCAAGATTCCTATGACTGGTCTTGAAATGTTTAGGCTATGGTATTGATAGCAAAACTTACCTCACCCCTTCTCTAATGCCTGGAGATATGACATGGAGAAACTAATAGTGCCAAATGTGTTCCTTGATGTTGACTTGCTCAGAGCAGTGGCAGCATGGTATGATCCTATGACAAGGGTCATAAGGGATAATGATGGTGGAATTATTCTAAGCCTAAATGCAGATGAGATTTGACAAATTTTTTATTTGCTTGAGTATAGCCCTTTCTTAGTCCAAATAGATTTCGAGGAGATGAAAGAGGAGTACAAAAGGTTAAAGCATCTTTTTAGATTGAAGTTACTTCCTCTTCACCTAGCCAGGGCATGCAGTTCAATAATTCTTATTAGCCCAAATGACCAGGAGCCTTTCAAGCTGAGTTGTTTTGCTAGTCACTTCTTGGCAACATTTAATTCATTGTTCTAGATTTTAGGGTTCAGCCCTAATACTATGATGCCAGTTGCATACATGTTTATGGTAGCCTAGATTCAGCATCCCAACTTCTCTGTGGTATATACTTTGTATCATTCCTATCAAAGAAGATGCATGAGGGTTTGATGAAGCTACATGTGGGGGATACTAACACTCCTTTTTTTTGGCACTCATTTTTTCTGCTACTCCCTATTGATGCATATGTTCCTGTACAAGAGTGTTGTTTTCTTCTCAGAAAAAATGGAGTTGAGGCAGGAGGTGAATAGAGAAATGTTACCAGTACAGGTGTGGAGTGCATATTTGTCTTACAACAGGGGAGGTGCTAGCTTTGTGTAGTTTGATAACTACTTTGCCTCCAAACTCAGGGCTCGGTTGGTGGTAAATGTGCCAAGAGTCCCTAAAAATTTGCATGACTTCCTCCAACCAAAGGTGAGGAAGCCTAATTTAAAAGTGTCTCACAATCGGGGTGATATCATCTTGTACCATGTAAGCACTATCTTAAGGGTGTATGGTTTCCAGGAAACTCCTCATATCCTCTCCTTTAATGTACCATCAAGGATGGGGTTTGCCGAAGTAATGTGGCAACTAGGTTGTATTCATGAGGACAACCAAACAAAGAAAGGAAAAGGGACTTTGTTCCCTGATTACACTGTTGTTTCTGATTTTGTCTGTTCCAAGGGAGGATGGGTCCACTTCGGAAGGTTTTTTGATGACTTCAATTTGAGGAATGGTCCTAGGAGACAACATGACCCTAAGGGATTCTTTGCATTGTTCATATAATGAATTAAAGGTGGAAAATTTGCACATGAATTCAACTTTCCTGAGGACCTAATAAAAAATGAGTTTGATTTGAATAGGTAGGAGTTGAATAAAAAAAATGGATTGCATATGAAAAGCTGCTAGCTATAATACATAAAATGGATCCAAAATATGATCCGTTAATGGAGTTCACTCCATTTCACAAGAGAATAGAATTCTTAATGGCTAATTTCAAAAATATCATGGGCACCTTGATGACCAAGAGGGTCAGTTTGGAATTAGATTTTGGTATAGAAAGATTGGATGTGAGGCTTGAAGAAACAAGGCCAGCTTATCAGCCACCAATTGATAGGCCTCTATACAAGAGAAAGAGGAATGTGAGAAGTGATGAGGATGAAGGGGATAAGAAGGGAAAATAAATCATGCAAGCATCATCATAGTTGGGTCCAAGGATCAGAGCACCCGAAGGGATAAGGATTGTGGATCTAGCTTCACCACCAAGAGGTGATCTTGCAGTGTTACCATCAGAGCCAAGTCCTAAGAGGTAGAGAGTTGAGGAAACACAAGAAACTCTGATGGATGAGATAATTGTCACTGATCAAGACATGCAGGTTGGTATCCCTTCCCCTCCTAGATCAACATAATTGGTACTTTCTGACATGGATGTAAAGGGGCAATGTGTACAAGATGCCAGGATGGAGGCTTGCAAGGCATTCTTGGATGATGATGCATTTGTAAAGACTCCTATATTCTTGCAACTAGTTTGGAGGATGAAACTAGAAGAGTACCAGAACAAATGCAAGAGTAGGAGAGAATCGAGAGGTCTGAGTAGGAGAATGATGATGAGGTCAAGGCCGAATTAATAGAAGAATTCAAAGGCATCAATCTTGAGGAGGGAAGAAGACTTGTGACTCAGGCTGGTGTCTTACTTTTTCCTGAATGGGACATAGCTGCTGTGGTTGCATTCAATGCTATCTTACAGTCCAAGCACCCTATCAAAATAGTGAAGAAGAGTTTAAGGAATCTCTGCAAGACTCTTCCTTCAGTGAGGAGTATGAAACTCTGGCCATATGGGCATTGGCACCCTAGGGCAGAAAGCCAAATGTAATTGATATTAGCCCACACCTAAGGGGAGGGCTAATCATCAAGAGAGCTTCTGAAACTTCAATAATAGAAGCTACAAGCTTGATAGTAAATGTGGCCAAATTGGCCCAAAAGATAGCTAAGAGAGAAGAGGTTGAAAAGAAGAGTCTGATGGATAAATACAATATGATAATTGCAGAATATAGTAGGATGTAGCAAAGGAATGTTGAGCTGCAATCTAAAGTAGATAGGTTGAAATATGGGCAGGTGGGAGAATCCTCTAGTGCTCTTGGTATCAGAGCATTACCTTCTATTACATGATTAGTCCTCCATACTACTCCAATTATTTCAACTCCGGGGTCCCTCATCCAAGCACCTACTCTTAGTCCTACACCAGGGCTAGTTGAAGAAGAAGTTGAATATTCTATGGATCCCACCAAGAAGCAAATGTTGAATAGGATCACAAAATTGTAGGCTTTCTTAAAGGCAAGTGAGGATGATGCAATTTCCAAACAAATTGAGGTGGTTGACATAGTTTTGAGGAATTTTAATGAAAAGGTTCATGGTAAATTACCATCTGTACATTCTTTGTCTTCTTTATTCTTGGATGGAATAAAAAATATCAATAGGGATCGAGAAATAGTTTTGCCTTTGGCTGAGAAATGGATCCCTAGGGCCAACGATTTGGATATTATGTACAAAGCTTCTAGGTTTGATGTGAACAACATGCCCCAGTCATTGAAGCCTACTAAAATCTTTGTAAAATTATTGAATGGATTCTAGGACCTACCTGATGATTTGAGTAGAAGAATTAGGGAGCTAATAAAGAGCTTTGATGACTGGAATGATACATTTTTTCTAGACATTATTGATGAACAAGGAAATGTTAAGACATTGCAACAGTGGTAGGATGGGGTAGAAGAAGTTATCAATGAAAAAATCAAATCGATTTGTGATGATTCAAACTATGATTTGCTCGTAAATAGTATGGATAAGATAATTAACACCAACACATTCTTAGAGTTTTTTGAAAGGGAAGCCAATCAGGTTGTAGTGAAGTACACACCTTACAATACTAAGGTGAATGAGGTCATGAATTTTCGCTGGACAATGGATGAAGAGTATCAGAGATGGGTGGACAAGTACTTAACCGAAGAGGAGTAAAACAATGTCTATTACCACAAGATGGATGAAGGAATGCCAGACGATGATGCAAACAATTCTAGAGACAACCACAGGAAATGATTTAACAATGGACAGGGCATGTGAACAAAATGAGAAGATGTTCGAAATGGAGATAGCCATAAGGAATGCACTGGAGGATGCTGATACACACAAGTGGCTAGCTTACCAAGATTATCTATCAAACATCTATTTATGGATTAATAAAGCATAATTTCTAGTTTTTTATTTTTGCTAAGCAAAAGATATTTCTCAAAGGACGTGCCCTTTCACAATTTTGATATATTTATATCTGTTTCATAATGTAAAACAAATATAGGCGGATAGGAGAAAGATACAGTAGATAGTTTGTAATGAAACTTTCCTTTAAAAGACTCAGATGCATGTATAAATTTTGATGAAGTTAATGAAGATGTATGAACTTGTGGCTTAATCTTGGTATCAGTTGTTTGTGGAATTATACAATTATCTGGTTGTCTTCGTTTTGATGTTTTTCTATTTTTTAAATGGATATATCAAGCATATATATATATTCAATTTATCGATACACATTTGCTGTATTTGTGTTATGTGATTATTTGGTTCTTTCAAGTAAAATTAAACCCTTCTAGTCAATCACAGTAACTGAAGAGTATTAATTAGATCAATAAGAAGAATTGCATAACTAGGATTGTCATTCTATCTCAAGTAGAGTATGTCAGACATTTACTTGCACATTTATACAAGTTATAAACTACATCTGTGTGCCAAACACTTTGAATTATTACCATCATAGATTACACTTTTATATATCTTCATTAGACTCCATACACCCAACAAGGCAGTGGTCTCACGCTTTCATCTTTTGGTTTATCCATTTTATTTTTTACATCTATTAACTAAACATATTCTAATATAATTCAAATATAATTCAAATTAAAAATATCATAAATTAATTATGTAACCACATAAGTCAAATATAATTCTATCAAGAAATTAATATCAAATAGATAATACAATCATATAACTCATACATTTCAATGTCAGTGATCTTCTTCTTCATCCAACTCTTTGTCTGTATCATCCGATCTAGATTCAACATTGTAAGGATTGGTCATATCATCATCATCATCATTGATATCAATTTTGATAATGTCATCATCCACACAGTTATCATCTTCATGAACATTAACTCCGACATCATCATGATATAGTTCCTCCTCTTTGACATCTTTGTTAGGCACATCATCAACTAACTATTGATCCTGATCATCATCTACATCATCTTCTATTTCTTCAGTATCTTCTTCTTCCACCACATTATACTTTACCAGCCTTCCTCTTGGATCATGTCTAACAACATATGACCAACCTGCTTTACTTGGAACCTCTGAGTAAAATACCTGCTCACATTGGCTTGGAAGAACATAGGGCTCATTTCCAGCTCGCTCAAAATACCTTGTATTAATCATGGTAAATCCATTATAATGTTCAATAACAATTCTCTCGGGATCATTTTCATTCAATCGTAGCCTGTACCATAGGACAAAAAACATAACTAATTTGAAGGACTTAAAGTCACACTCAAGTATATCATCCAAAATCCCATAGTATTGATTTTCTCAGACTTCTAGATGAAACATTAGTCACCTGGAAGACTCTAGTTATCCCAGAATCACAAGTTTTCTTCATGTCATCCAACTTTTTAATTTGAAATTTACAACCATTGCACCACATGGCCTTGTGGTGTTTCACCTGCAATATGTCAAACATGTAAAATTTATTGCAATATTGTTAGTTGATAAACATATTTATTCTTGGCCGAATGTATGCAAAGAAAAAAATCTCAACATATATATACATCCATATAATTGAAAATAATTAAATAATATGGTTGATTAATATATTTATACATACCTGTGTAACTCTTAAACCATATGCTAAATCAATTTCCCTTGGTGTAACATTGGAATCTCCATTATGATGAGCTTCTTTAACCAATGAAGCCACACATTCCCATGTTAATGCGCAACCAGATTGTTGACATCGTTCAATCCATACCATTATCCAATCAAGATTTTTTGCAACATACAAATGTAGTGCATCCCACTCTCGACCAACTGTATAAAAAAAAATTAAAATTCACAAACGACATATAATTAGTTAAATAAGTACAATATACATAAAAACCAAATGTAAAATATATTCTAATTAATCTCCAAGACCATCTTATAATTACCTGTCACTTTCCTCAATCTACCTTTCCCCATCAGGTACTCCCCTTCGAATTTGTTAATGGAGTTGGGATCCCAAATACGATCTACATGGATCTTTGCTACAAACTTAGGAAGATATTCAGTAATGTACACCATGGTTAGGTATACCATGTGTTCCTCCACCAGAGAACCCTCAGGATGTGCTCTTTGTCTAACCAAAGCCTTCAAAAATTTCAAGTGGCTCTCAACCATCCACATTGACCTTGTGTGTACAGGTCCACACAATTCAATCTCCTCAACTTGGTGTATGAGGTAGTGTTCTTGTGCATTCAAAAATGTCGAAGGTAGACACTTTTGCATTTCACACATTAGACGAGGAATTTTTCTCTTCCAATAATTTATATCTTCTTCATGGATTGCTTTATATGACAACCATCTACAGGTGATTCAAGGCACAAATATATTAACGAGATTTAACAAAAATATACAATGAATTGAACAAATATCGCTTCTTACCTCATGTATTTTCCAAGATCATATATAACTTTCTTGACATTGTTGTCGAAGTTGTCTGGGAGAGATAGAGGTAGAACGTACTGCAACAATTATAATATGATCTTTTCATTTATATTTTTCCAAAAATAGTAAACATAATACACTGAAAAGTACATGCAGTATACATATATATATATATAATATACCAGAATAATTACCTTAATGAAGGTATGCCAATCATGTATTTTCATCCCTGACCCAAATCCACCTTTCTTTGTTATGATATTGTTTATGTTCACAACAAATCTTGTGGGAAATAGAATTTTTCGTATGACTTGTTTTATATCATTGCCTTTTTGCTCCATTAATAACCAAGGAAGGGAACTTATATTAATTTGGTCTCCATCTCTATTTAATTGAATGACATTTTTCATTGCATGACTGGCTTCCTCAATGTCAGTACAAATTTTGATAATTTTTTCTTTGTCATGCCTTTCATCCAATATTTTCCATAATTTTTCTGTCATATTCTTTCCGATATGCATTGTATCAAGAAAATGCACAATTTGTATCTACTCATAGTAGGGCAACCTACTAAATTGTCTAGGATAACTTTTCAGTCCTTGTGGAAGCCAACCATTAATTCCTTGATGACCTTCATGAAGCATATAAGTTAAATAAATTAACAACGACAATCATTGTCAACTACAGCATGAGCAAACACAACATAATATAAAAATATAAATTCAAAACATATCATAAATGATAGATAAACAATTTTATCCAATGTATAAACTTGACAATTAATTCTATTATATTCCAATTTCCATAGGGGAGGTGTCATTCTTCATGGTTTTAATGTAGTCTCTTCTTCCCCATTGAAAAGATGTTTTTCAGTAGTTCGATACTTATGATTTTTGTGGAGGAAGTGCCTATACTCATCAAACACCTACTTTCCTAAACTTGTTGAACGACGAAATTTCATCTTTGGACCACAAATTTGACATGCAAATTTTCCCTTTGTTTGAAGAACTGCAAATCATATATAATTGGATTAAATATGTCAATTCTTATAATTATATATAATGAATAGACTATTTAAAAAACATGCATGATATCTACTTCATAAAATTATATATCATTAAAGTCATGTAGTCGAACGATATAACATACCAAAAAACTGTGTTAGCCTTGGGGCATCATGAATTGTCCATACAAGCATTGCATGGAATTCAAATTGTCTTTGTCCTATTGGTCTAGATACGTCATACATAGTCACTCCATTCCATAACTTTAGTAACTCATCGATAAGAGGCTCAATATATGCATTCATATCTTTAACTTGGTACTTACCTAGTAGAATGAACATAAACATTACATAATTATTATAACCATTTTACTAATATTACCCATTTTTCACTTACGGGTTCAAAAAGGGTAAAGTTTGTTCTGAACCAAAGAAGACAAGCTGCATCTTTAAATTTCACATTCAATTACGTGAATGAAAAAAATTACAAGTTTTGCAACTACAAATTATTTCATTCATATATATGCTTGTTACATAGAAAGTCAAATATTTCTAAAAAAAAATGTAATCTTTATTGAATATGATAAGATACATGTGTCTCACACAACAAGTCATGAGACTAACTTCTCTTTGATGCAAATAAAGATAAATTTGTACATTTATAAATGAAGAAAGCCATAAATAAACATGTAGTAGGGATGACTAGTCATTGCCTAAATGACTGGTTGAGGCTTGTCTCGCTTTGTTGTGTCCTCGTTGCTTGTCCTTCCTAGTTCCCGCATGCTCTTGTTCCTACAATAGTTAAACAATGTGTTAGAGTTATACTCTAACCAATGAGAGGTCAAAGCTATACATGCTCATTTATGATTTCCATATATCCATGCATCAATTTATCTAATGTGTGTTAGTTGATCAATGAATTCCTTGGGTGTTTGTTAAGGATCATTTGGTCAACGTGCACATGAGGGATAGTCATTTTTTCTAGCTTGTTTGTTTCTTATGCAACTACAAATGTAGATATGATTTAATCAAATGAGTGGGGTAGAATGAGTCTCCCACAAGGGTTGAGCCTAGCTCATAGTAAAATGTGCATATAGGAACATAGATGTAAAAGAAATAGATATTATGACATTCACCAATAGGAGGTTTATCATGATATACCATATATGACAGATCCAAAACAAGAAATTTTGATATCTTAAATACATTTTTAATGGATAAGGAGCCTTTTTTCAGATTGGATGCAACATTAATGCTTGACAGTGATAGGGATAGTTGGTGCAAGAGCACCCCATAGTTCATCTAGGAAGGTTGTCTAGAAGGTTGTTACTTGGAAATTTGTTTTAGATCAAAGGTAGCATTCTCTTTCTAATTCTTGAGTTTGTGCCTTAGAGACATTTCAGAACATGTCATGTGTTAGTGAAGGTCATGTTGACCATTTGTTAGATTGTGGTTTGGATACAAGGATGGTTGAATACCTTTGTAGACCTTCCTAGGTGTTCGTTCTTTTAAAAATTTGACAAATAAGGCCTATTGAAAAACACACAAGTGGCCATGGAGTAGTTAGGTTCGAGATCAATTGTTTTAGAAACCTTTTTCAGGTGTGTTTCGACCTAAAAGGAGGGTTGGAAGCTTTTGTAATGCTAAAAAGTTCATGAATACCAATGTGGACACTAAGAAGAACATGTAATTTTTGTGTTTGCTTTGAATTTGTGTGATCAGGAGTGATCATGGCACTGTGAGTAGATGTAGAATGTTATGTAGTTGTGCTTAAAGCTTTGTGTGGTAGTAATTAGGAAGTGTGTTCAATTTTCAAGTGTGGTTGTAGTTTGTTTGTCTTGTTTGTAGGTTGTTGTTCTGACTGATAGACTGTAAATGATGGAGTCTTAGTTACATTCCCACTATACCTTATGTACGGGCCCTTGGGAATTGTGACTAGGCTCCATGTCTATAAATAGATTAGAGTTAGGAGTGGTTAGGAGTAAGGGAATCATGGAGAAAGTCTTCTCCTAGGCGAGCTTGACAATGCCCGACTAGGAAAGATAGGAAGTGCAAAGCACTTGGTTTGCAGGGGTGACCTTTCCCTGTCAAGTCACGGTGTGGAGAGGGCAAGAATCAGCCTTGCAAAGGCATAATATGGAGGAGAAAGCTCCACCTATCCGTCTGATACTAGAAAGCCTGAAACAGTTGTAGGAAGGTCAAGAAATGGCCTAAAATAGGCCTAAATTGCTAAATGGAGGGTTATGACTGTGTACGGTCAGGTGAGGATGAAGACCTCTAGAATATTTGAGGGATAGACACAAGGATCAGGAATCCAAAGAGAAGCTCTTGTGTTATTTGGAGGACTTAGGAGTTCTAGCTTGTTTCCTTGGAGAAAAAAACCTAATTGGAAAGCCTAGAACTAGTGAACTAAAACCCTAGGTGAGGGTTTGGTGAAAGCGATGGACAAAGGAAGCTAGGTGGAGATTTTAGAACCAAGTTGTGATGGTGTGAACCTATTGGAATCATCCCCACACCCCTGCAAAGATCAAATTGAGTGTTGAGATTAGGTTAGCCTTTAGGGAAGATTAAGGGCTAAGGGAAGCATTGAAGCATTGCACCAAGGTTGGCTTGGTAGGTTAGAATTGAGATGGTAGTGGGGTTGGCCAGAAGAACTAGGGGTACCTAGACATGAAGAAGGTCCTAAAGGTTAAGATGGTTAAGACACCAAGGAGATCTTGCTAGCAAAGATCTAGAGCATGGAACAGTGATTGTTCCATCCAACCCTACCCTATTAGATTGGTATCAGAGCAAGTTAAAGATTTGGGATAGAAACTTGTATGTCAAACCTTGAATCCAATGGTTCCACAACCATGGTGACAAACATTGAGTTGGAAAATAAGGTCGAAGATCAAGAGGATAATAGGAGGTTGAGAGAAAGACTAGCTCAACTAGAGCAAGCATTGAGCAATGTGCAAATCAAGGCCGATGAGGTCAGTGATAGATTGGAGGGTAGGGTACCAAAGATTCAAGAGGTTACAGAGGAAGAAAATACCCCTAAACTTGACCCTATTCTACAAGAGGATCCTTTCTTGAAGGCATTGAAAGCTTTGAGTGGGAATGCACTTGAAGGCATACGACTATTTAGTGACAAATTGGAAGCTGATCTAGTTCTGGATTGGATAGAAGGCATGGAGAACCATTTTGAATGTGATGGAGTCACTAAAGCATAGAAGGTGAAGGTGGCCAAGTGTAGATTGAGAGGATCTACCTTGACATGGTGGAAATTCATTCAAATAGAGAGGGAAAAGGAAGGCAAGAAGCCTATTTCAACTTGGAAGGGTATGGTGGCAAAAGTGAGAGAAGCATACATACCAGATGATTATGAGATTTAGTTACACAATAAGAGACAAAGCTTGAGACAAAGAGACCAAGATGTGAACACTTAAACTGAGGAGTTTCAAAAACTTTGTATGAGGTCCAATTTTTTAGAAGATGAAAGTCTCAAGGTGGCTAGGTATCTTAATGGCTTGAAGTGAAACATCCAAGAGGAGATGACTCTTCTAAGTCCTAAGACAATACACCAATGCTACCAATTAGCTATTAAGATTGAGGAAAAAATCAAGAGGAATCATGATTAGGCTTCTAAGAGTAGAGGCAAAGGCAGAGATCAAAGAGATCAAAGAGGATAGAGAGGTGGCTACCAAGGTAGAGGAACTGAGCAAAGAAACCAAGGAGAGTCTAAACTCACTAAGCATGGAGGTGAAACATCTTCTAGAGGAGGTTATGGAAGAGGTAGAGGTTCTCAATGAGGATCAAATAGAGGAAGAGGAGCAGGCAGGAGGAGTTCATATTTTGCTACTATGAAATGTTACCACTGTGGGCAAGTAGGACATCTAGCTTATAGGTGCCCGGAGAAAGCATCTTCATCAAATACTGAGAAGAGAGTGGCATATGATCAAGAGGACACCATGAGTACTAAATCACTAGAGGTCAGTCACATTGAAAATGAAATGGGGGAGAATCTGATGTTTAGGAGAGTTTTGATTAGACAACCAGTCAAGGAAGAACCAAAACAAAGAAGAGCTTTATTTAGAGTGAGATGCAAAATACTTGGGAAAGTATGTAAGGTTATTCTGGATTCAAGTTCAATAGATAACAACATCTTGGAAGAAGCAGTAAGGAAGTTGAAATTGGAGAAGGTACCCCACACTAACCCCTACAAAGTAACATGGTTAAATAAAGGGCAGAGTGTTCTTGTTAATGAGCAAGTAACGGTGGAGTTTTCCATTGGAGGGCACAAGGATAAACTGATTTGTGATGTGTTACCCATGGATGCATGCCATCTACAATTGGGTAGACCATGGCAGTATGACAAAAGTGCCATGTCTGATGGGAAGGAGAATACTATTTCTTTCAAAAAGGATGGGAAGACATTTAAATTGCAGTCACTGTCAGAAGAGGAAGAAGGACAGTCAAAGACACCTAGTGTTTTGTTAAGTAGTGGAAAGGAGTTCCTTAACAACCTACATCAAGGGGGTGAAGGATATGTGATCATATTGCAATCCAACTAAGAGGACAAGACTGAGAAAACAGTCATACCCAGAGTAGTCTAGAAGTTTCTTGAGAAGTATAAGGACATAGTGAGTGATGGTGCACCTGCAACTTTACCTCCAAAAAGAGCCATTAGTCATCAGATTAACTTCATACCTAGAGCTTCATTGCCTAACAAAGCAGCCTATAAGCTTACACCGGATCAGAATCTAGAGGTAGCTAGACAAGCGCAGGAGTTATTGGATCAAGGATTGATTAGGAAGAGCATCAACCCATGTGCAGTACTAGCGGTCTTAGCAACCAAGAAAGGAGGCAAGTGGAGATTATGCATTGAATCTAGAGCAATCAATAGAATCATAATTAGGTATAGGTTCCCTATTCCTAGGATTGAAGACTTGATGGATTGTCTTGGAGGAGCTCAGTACTTCACCAAGTTGGATCTCAAGAGTGGTTACCATTAGATCAGAATCAAGGATGGAGATGAGTGGAAGACAATATTTAGGACAATAGATGGGTTGTATGAGTGGAGATTTATCCCATTTGGCCTCTCTAATGCCCCTAGCACATTCATGAGGCTCATGAATGAAGTGCTCAAGGACTTTAAAAGGATATTTGTGGTGGTATATCTTGATGATATAGTCATCTTCAGCAAGATGGCAAAAGAACACCTAAAACATGTGGAGTTGGTTCTTAGAAGATTGTAAGAAGAGAAGTTAGCCATCAACTTAGAGAAGTGTGAGTTCTTTAAACAGGTGCTTGCATATTTGGGTTTGTAGTGTCCTTAGGATCATTGAAGATGGATCCAAGCAAGGTGGAAGCTATCCTAAACTAGCCTACACCAACCACAGGGACAGAGGTAAGAAGTTTCCATGGATTGGCTCAATTTTATAGGAAATTCATAAGAAACTTTAGTGGCATATGTGCACCAGTCCTAGATACAATCAAGGGTGGTTTAAAAACTAAGTTTGTGTGGACTCAAGAAGCTGAGAAAGGTTTTGAGAAACTAAAACAAGAAGTGGCAACTCAACCTATTCTCTTATTACCTAGCTTTGATAAGTTGTTTACTATGGAGTGTGATGCTAGTGGAGTTATAGTAGGAGGAGTGGTTAGTAAAGAAGGTAGGCCCATAGATTTCTTCAGTGAAAAGCACAATGAAGCTAAGAAGAAGTATTCTACCTATGACCTAGAACTTTATGCTTTAGTTCATTCACTTAGGAAGTGGAGGCATTACCTTCTACCCAAGGAGTTTGTGGTCTTTACTGACAATCAGGCACTTATTTGTATCAACACCCAAGAGAAGTTGAGCAATAGACATTTGAAATGGATGGAGTACATCCAAGCTTTTACTTTCACCATCAAGCACAAGAAAGGACAATTGAACAAGGTAGCAGATGCATTGAGTAGAAGGTTGTTGATAGTGCAAGAGATACAGAACAAGAGCATTGGAATAGAGAGTTTCAAGGAGCTCTATGGGGAAGATGAAGATTTCTCTGAGGCCTACAAGGTATGTTTTGACTTTGAGAATCATTTTCATAGCCAATACTCAGAATATACATTGCAAAGTGGATTATTGTTTAAAGGGAATCAGTTATGTGTTCCAAAAGGGTCAATGAGAGAAAACCTCATCCAAGAAAAGCATAATGGTAGTCTTAGTGGACATTCTGGCATCAACAAGACATTAGAACTAATGCAAATGTTCTACTATTGGCCTAAGTTGTCAAGAGATGCCAGGAGGTATTTGAAGCAATGTGTAGTGTGTATGAGAGCTAAGGGAGGAGTTATTAATGCTAGTCTATATCAACCCCTACCCATTCCTAATAGACCATGGGAGTGTGTTAGCGTGGACTTTGTGGTAGGACTCCCTAAGACCAAGACAAGTTTTGATAGTGTCTATGTGGTGGTAGATAGATTCAACAAGATGAGTCACTTTATCCCTTGCGAAACCACTCATGATGCTAGCTATATAGCTCACCTTTTCTTCAAGGAAATTGTAAGGATCCATGGATTGCCTTTAAGTATTGTTTCAGACAGGGATGTGAAGTTCATGAGTCACTTTTGGAATACTCTATGGAGTAGATTAGGTACCAACCTGTCTTTTGGATCAGCTTACCATCCTCAGACCGATGGTTAAATAGAGGTGGTTAATAGGGTGTTAGGTAACCTTCTAAGGTTCCTAACCAAAGAGTATGGACAGACATGGGACATGGTTATCTCATAGGCTAAGTATGCTTATAATGATAGTGTGAACCGGACCACATGGAAGAGTCCTTTTGAAATTGTGTATGGAATGCACCCAAGAGGTATATGTGAGCTCAAGGATCTAGGAGCTATGGAGTATAGGAGTGGACATGCAAAGGACTTCAATCAAACCATGAAAGAGATTCAGGAGCAGGTAAAGAAGATAGTCACTGAGGCTACTCAAAAGTTGAAAGACAAGGTAGATATGTCAAGAAAGGATTTGCAATTTGCAGTAGGAGACTATGTCATGGTTCACCTTAACAAATCCAGATTGTAGAAGGGTACATCAACCAAATTGTAGATGAAAAGAATAGGACCATGCAAGGTATTAGCCAAATATGGGAAGAATGCATACAAGGTGGAGTTACCTGTAGATTTAGGGATTTCACCAATGTTCAATGTAGCAGATCTGATCAGGTACAAGTGATTAGTCAATGACATGGATTAGACCAGTAGGGAGATATTCAAAGATGTCAGCAACATAACCTTACCTACTCTAGACAAGCTACAAGTAGAGAGGGTTTTGGAGTCAAGAGTAAAGAATTCTACAAGACATAGAGTGTATATGGAACACCTCATCAAGTGGAAGAAAAAACATGAATCTAAGGCTACATGGGTGGATGAAACTCAGTTCAAGAAGTAGGAAATTGAACCATCTCTACTCACTCCCCACATTCTTTAATTTCTATGTAGAGGGGGAGAATGGTGAAGGAGCACCCCATAGCTCATCTAGGAAGGTTGTCTAGAAGGTTGTTACTTGACAATTTGTTTTAGATCAAAGGTAGCATTCTCTTTCTAATTCTTGAGTTTGTGCCTTAGAGACATTTCAGAACATTTCATGTGTTAGTGAAGGTCATGTTGACCATTTTTTAGATCGTGGTTTGGATACAAGGATGGTTGAATACCTTTGTAGGCCTTCCTAGGTGTTAGCTTTTTTTAAAATTTGACAAATAAGTCCTATTGAAAAACACACAAGCGGCCATGGAGCAGTTAGGTTTGAGCTAAATTATATTAGAAACCTTTTTAAGGTGTGTCTCGACCTGAAAGGAGGGTTGGAAGCTTTTGCAATGCTAAAAAGTTCATGAAAACCAGTGTGGACAGTAAGAAGAACATGTAATTTCTATGTTTGCTTTGAATTTGTATGATCAGGAGCGATCATGGCACTATGAGTAGATGTAGAATGTTATGTAGTTGTTCTTAAAGCTTTGTGTGGTAGTAATTAGGAAGTGTGTTTAATTTTTAGGTGTGCTTGTAGTTCGTTTGTCTTGTTTGTAGGTTGCTGTTCTGACTGGTAGACTGTAAATGATGGAGTTTCAGTTACATTCCCATTGTACCTTGTGTATAGACCCTTGGGAATTGTGACTAGGCTCCATGTCTATAAATAGTTTAGAGTTAGGAGTGGTTAGGAGTCAGGGAATCATGGAGAAAGTCTTCTCCTAGGTGAGCTTGACAGTGCCTGACTAGGAAAGACAGGGAGTGCAAAGCACTTGGTTTGCAGGGGTGACCTTTCCCTGTCAAGTCATGGTGTGGAGAGGGTAGGAATGAGCCTTGCCAAGGCATAATATGGAGGAGAAATCTCCACTTATCCGTTTGATACTAGAAAGCTTGAAACAGTTGCAGGAAGGTCAGGAAATGGCCTAAAAAGAGGCCTAAATTGATAAATGGAGGGTTATGATTGTGTACGGTCAGGTGAGGATGAAGACCTCTAGAATATTTAAAGGATAGAAACAAGGATCAGGAATCCCAAGAGAAGCTCCTATGTTCTTTTGAGGACTTAGGAGTTCTAGCTTGTTTCCTCGGAGAAAAAAACCTAATTGGAAAGCCTAGAACTAGTGAACTAAAACCCTAGGTGAGGGTTTGGTGAAAGTGATGGACAAAGGAAGCCAGGTGGAGTATTTAGAACCAAGTTGTGATGGTGTGAACCTATTGGAATCATCCCCACACCCCTACAAAGATCAAATTGAGTGTTGAGATTAGGTTAGCCTTTAGGGAAGATTAAGGGCTAAGGGAAGTATTGAAGCATTGCACCAAGGTTGGCTTGGTAGGTAAGAATTGAGATGGTAGTGGGGTTGGCCAAGAGAACTAGGGGTACCTAGACATGAAGAAGGTCCTAAAGGTTGAGGTGGTTAAGAAACCAAGGAGATCTTGCTAGCAAAGATCTAGAGCATGGAACAATGATTGTTCCATCCAACCGTACCCTATCAACAGTGACCATGCCATAATAGAGAGTAACTAAAACATGGAGGACTATATAATGAAAAGATAGCTATAACAATTGAATCTTGATGGGATAGGTGTAAAATGATAACTTGATTGCTGGTGACTGATATTTGATAATAGTTGAAATGGGACTATTAGGAGCAGTTGGGAGCATTCCTCTTGACTTTGTTTTTCTTACATTCAAATCATGAATAAGTGACAGTAGAGAGGGTATAATTTTGAGAAATCAATTAATTATTGGAATATACACATAAAAAAAATAATCATAGAGCTTTCCCATATTTTTTAGACAATGATCACATATATAGTGCTAATCTAAATAATAGTAGATGCTCAGCAGAACAATGGCCACCATACCAACTAAGGCAATAAACTATGGGCCACAAATGATGTGCATGCTAAGTCCAAGTTCTGGTTTTTTTTTGAGAAAGCTGAAGAAGGTGGAGAGGAGTTCAAGATTATGGGGCTGAAGATTATGATGCCTTATGCTCCTACTGCATATAATCCTTTTGGCCTCCAGCACAGTGGGGTGCATATGGTTACATGGCTTTTGGTGGAGGCATTGTCCCATTCATGGGTTATGGGCCAAGTCCCTGTGACACATCTTTTGGATCAAGGATGCCATCTGATATGTATGCAGCATAGGGTTATATGCAAATTTTTGTTCCTCCTATTCAAAGGGATTATATTGATTATGGTATGAACACTCACGATGGTGGACGCGTAATGAGTAGAGAGGAGTTTGAATCTAGAAAAGATGATCTAAGGAAGAAGCGAAAACAAGAGCAATGACACAATAACAAGGATCATGCAAGGGATATGCCTGCCAATGGTGGTGATGTGGTTCTGCCAAAGCATAAATTAAGAATTTCATCACAGGAAATAGCTACCCTAGCAAGGGAGGACAGAGGATTGAGTTCTAAGAGGCATCAAGAATATGCACCATCACAATCTCTTAGTTCTCAAGCAAAGAGAAAAGCTGATAGGGACGACTTTCAAATGAAGGAGGGTCAGTACTCCACAGATGGAAAATTAGATTTCCAGGTCATTTCTGATGTTGAAATGAACAAAACATTTAAACCAGGCTTTTCCGGAAGGGTGGATAAAAGGCAGAAGGGTAGTGTGTTTTCACGGATAAGTTTTTTAGAAGATGCCAATGGGCAAGCAAAAAAAAAAAGATGCTGGCAGCTGGCTACAAGTTCAAGATATGGAGTCAGCTTGCTACCCGAGGCCCAAGCTACCATCACCTTCTCTTTCAAGATGCACAAAGAAAAAGAAGTGCATGCAGTGCCTTCAAAGTCGAATATGCCAGACTTGAAAGAAGAAAATATTAGTGAAAAAAAACACCTTTCAATATGCCATAGCAGATCAAAAAAAAATCGCTCAACAAAAACTCTAGAACAATTGGAGGGAACACCAGAGTCAATAAGTACAAAAGAGCTTTTGTCACAGGAAAGTGCCCCAATGGTTGGTGAAGAAGTTCAACAGAAGCCTGCTGGTAGTGAGCTAGTGAAGAAGAAGAAAAAGAAGGGAGCTCGGCCTATAGCAAATAACTAATCCTCAGGTTTCTTAACACAACCATGACCGAGGATAGAGCACAAGGGATGCGTAAGTAAAACACAGAGGCTCACCATTGGTGGCACAATTTATAGCTTTTCTACAAAAACACAAGAGAATGGAAAAAATGAATGCTTATGAGGAAATCACCTGAGTTCATGCACCATAGATCTGTTAGATAGGGGTCTCTGAAACACCGAAATCTCCAACATTTACATGCTTGAAGACCTTCTTTGAAGTCCTTAGTGTCGGCGGCTGTAGCTTCCTCAAGAATTTTCTCAACAACAAATGAAATGACTTAACATTTTTGAGGCTCCTCCTTTTTGCTTTAAGGTTTCATTTGCCCTAACCCAAATGGGATATGTGATTTTTATCACATATTTTAAACTTCATTTTCCATTATCTAATACCTTCGTGGTATTTAGATTTTATTCTAGGTTAAAACAAAAAGATGAATGAGTTGGCTTTGTGACTTGGTTTGGTCGAATCATAGGCTTTATGAACTTTGTAACTTTTTTGATTTGTGAACTTTGAGTGTTAGTGATAGTTTATAAATCACTAAATCCTTAAATGTTTCTTTTAATTCAAAATGGGGTGGTGAGAAGTTTTTAATGTATGTTTATGAGAGAAGATGAAGATATGTTTGATTTGCGACTTGGAGGGAATATTGGTTTTTAATGTATGTTTATGAGAGAAGATGAAGATATGTTTGATTTGCGACTTGGAGGGAATATTGGAGCACTTCTTATAGTTTGAAAAAATATGCCATAAATGGAGGGGAGTTATGAGAGGTTCGCAAACACAAGGAAGGTATCTAGGGAGTGGTTCACCTTTGTAAGAGTGAATTTAGGCCTTTTTGGCTAAATTTGAGGCACTTTTGGGAAGTATTTATGTTTTGATTAAGTCTTGTATGACTTTTTCAACCTTTTGAAGCCTTTTTAAAGATAATCTAGGGGCTAAATTTGGGGGTTTATGGTTGCATCTAACCGAAGATGCTTGGGTTTTCCTTTTTTGGTGGAACTGTTTCGGAGCTTGGCTACTTAGCCACTTTTGTAACTCTTTTGAGAGTTAGTTCTTATTTTGCAGTTTTTGGGAGTTAGTGATTTTGGAAATCCTTTCTCAGACTCGCAGATTTTGTAACTCAGTTTTATTGGAAGGTTGAATACATTGTAGGTCTTTATCTTATTTTGTAGAGTTTTTCTATCCTACTTATTGTTGCAGTTCAATGTGTTATTTGATTGATAAAGAAAATATGAAGTGTTGTTAGAACATTTTGTTATATAAAGTTTGTATTACAACTTTTCACCTTTCTATAAGTAGTTTCTAGTGCAGGTTGTTAGCTATGTTATGCAGATGTTCAAGTACTAATTTTTGAAATTCATCTTTCCTTTTAGTGGTTGTATCATTTGAACTAGTTAATGAAATATTTATGCATTGGGGCCCATAATAGGTAGTGATATTATTTTTCTCTCTGTATTTGAGATTAAGTATCATTAGTAAGCCTTCATCTTCATTTAGGTTGATATCCCTTAGTTAAGTACATTTCGAGCTTTAAGCTTTGATTTTATTTTTGGTTATCAGTTCTTTTAAATTTAAGTTTCTCTCTCCCTTTTCTTGGAAGATTCATTAGTTTAGAAGTGTGAACCAGCTAGGAACCGGCCTTATCCGGAGATTCACTCCAAATTTTAAGTGACCCACAGCTTAGGAGTGATTCCATGTTACCTTGAAGTGTCAATTTTCTAGGAATTTGATAGGGTGCAATTTCAGGAGTTAACAACTACAATATATATAAATTCATGTACATGACTATTAAATGAAAAAAATATATAAGTCATTATGCAACAAATAAGACAAATGAGATGCTACTACGTTTAATAAAATTTATGTAAACAAATACCTAGAACAATCATTGCCAACATTATGTGCTCCCTCTTTATTGACATCCATGGAGGAATGTTATTGTTGATAACAAAAATAGGTCACACCGAGTAAATAGATCTCAGCTCTCCAAATGGATTGACACCATCCGTTGCCAATGAAAGCCTAAGATTACGAGGTTCTTCTTTAAAGAGTGGCCATTTTTCCTCCATATCCCTAAATGCAGAACCATCCACAAGCATTTGAAGAATCTCATCTCCACTTCTATTTCATGCATGGTAATCCATAAATTGCGCTAAGCTTTCACACCTAAATAATTGTTGCATTCGTGGAATAATGGGAATATAATGAAGAACCTTGCGAGGCGCCTTTTTTGTTAGTTGATCTGTTTGATATCTACTGATATGACATTTAGGGCATTCTGTTGCAAATTCATGTTGTTTATGATATATAATATGATCATTGGGACATGCATCTATTGCTTGATACTCCATTCCGATATCTTTCATAATGCTAGATAAATCTCGGTATGAGCGAGATAAAATATTTGATGGTGGTAAAAAAAATTCACCAATCAATCTACAACAAAAAATAATTTCTTAATATAAAGAATATTAATGGTACATACTTCATCCTTAATTTACTAGCGATGAACTAACAACAATTAAAATAGATGAAAAAAGATGACATATATGACATACCTTAGCATCTGTGAGATTGCTATGTTGGATAAACCATTCATAACCTTCAATTTCACCAGCAACAATACAACAGAGAGAAGAGTTGTTTGGGATCCTTCATAAAGGGGCTCGTATGCCTTCTCAAGTACAGGTAAATCATAAACATCATCAAATTCATCTCGATCAACATGATCAGATGTGCCACTACATGTTTCATGGATCAATGGATTTGTACCATCATCTTCAATTGTGTTTTCTGGCACATTATCATCTTCTTCCATAGGATCATTAACTTCATCTTCGATATTCACAGCTCCATGTTCCTCCTCTTGCAAAACCACATTCTCCTAGCCATGATAATTCATATCGTGTGCCCTAGGGCGCCCCACCTTTATAATAATGACAGACACAAATAAACCATGATCATGATCAAGTGATTATATATATATATATATCAAATGTTAAAACAATATAAACATTTACAAATTCAATCAATATAAACACATATAATGAACAACTTACCAATGGATGATAATCATGCCCCCCTTCAATGTGACCATGTTGCCTACAATGTTTCTCAGCTGTTGTGATTAAAAGTCTTCTCATCTTTAAGCCCTTGCAATTATTGGAAGGACAATAACATTTCCCATCACCCTTTCTTTTCAATATATCCCACAATCTAGCAACTATCTCTTCATTTTGTTCTGGACTAATATTATCTGACATAATTTTTCTTTACCAAGCTTGAATATTTAGATCTTCAAAAACTATCAAACTCACACTCCAATAATTTTTAATCATACACAGGTAGAAAAATATAATAATTAAGATATTTTACACACAAAAAAATTTGGCATGCAACCATCCCTGCAAAAGAGAAGATAGTCTGAAGTTAATGACCCCAAAAAACACTTTCAAATGATAATTCTAAAAATTATTAAATTCTGATTTGACTATGAATTCCAGCTGTTAGACTCCTAAAATCAGAATATTGAACTTGCACAACAAAATCTGGAAATGAAATTCTCAAAATGCAACTAATAGGCCTCAACAATTAAGGCCTACTCAAGACTTCGTGAATTCACTGCAAGGTTTCCAGGCCTTACCTGATGATTTCAGCAAGAGGATTAAAGAGTTGGTAAAGAGTTTTGATGACTAGAGTGACACATCTTTACCAGATATTGTAGATGCCCAAGGAAATGTTAGATCACTGTAGCAATGGTAGGATAGGGTAGATGAAATCATTAATGCACAAATCAAATTGATTTGTTATGACTCAGATAATGACATGCTGATGAGTAGTATGGATAAAATCATTAACACTAGCACATTTTTGGAATCTTTTGAAAGGGAGGCGAATCAAGTAGTAGTACTTAACTAAACAAGAATAGGACAAAGTCTACAACGGATGAGGAATATCAAGGATGGGTAGAAAAGTACTTAACTGAACAAGAATAGGACAGAGTCTACAATCGATAATTAATAGCTCAACGGTTATGGTTATAAAAAATTTTGGCTATGTCTTGGTGGTAGTTTTGGTGCAATTTTTTGAAGTTTGGCAAATGCAACAATTATTCTCCAAAGACTTAGCTATTGTAACCAATTTTTGAAATGTCATAAGGCGGTCTAAGTGACCAGTGATAGGTGTATTTCTGGTCCGATGCTTGTTGCTTCTTCATTTTCCCTATAAGAAGGATTTCAGGACCAGAAATATGGGTTAGCAAGTTGGATACCTTTAGGTTGAGTCTAATTGAAGTTGCAGAGTGAATTTGTAAAGAGCCTGATATTATAGTGAAGATACCATTCTTAGGTTTGGTGTCATTCTGTTGTAGGTTTTAGTTTCATGGCTACTTAATTTTCAAGACAGTACTAGCATCTGAATGAAAATTACTCATTTCAAGGTCATGTATCTCCATTGTATGAATATATTATTATCTCGAATGAAATGATCAAGGGTTATTCTGTTCATCTCACTGTTATGGTGTGTGTAATTCTCATTTTGGCTTTAATTCAAGGAATTAATTAAAATTCTTGAGTGAGATTATAGGTGACTATGTTCATATAAGGATTTGATAAGTAGTATTGGGTTACAATATAGATTGATGGTATTGTAAGGTAGTATTATCTAAGATTTTATATGCTGTGTCTAGAAGATAAACTTGGTTACAGTAAAAAACAACCAACGCCTTTGATATTATCTAGCTATGGCTCTCAAATCTATTGAAAATTGATCATTAGGGTTAAAATTGAAACCTGGCAAATATAATATTTGTCCAAATCCATCAAGAATTTTCCATCAGTTATAAACAATTCCCTTATAAAGAATTTGTGAAGTCAGGTCTAAAATATGGAAATGAAATTCTAAAAATGCACAAGACTAAAAATGAAATCTGATGAGATGTTGCTTTAAAATATGATTTTCAAACCTAGAAGTACAAATTTGACTTCACAAATGAATTCTAGAAAAAGAAAATGACTACCCTCAACCTGGTGATATCTTCTTGAGTTTCTTCTTATTTTCCCTAAGAAAACCATCAAGCAAAAAGTTGTCACAATAAATAGTCGAGGTCATTTCAATTTATGCCTGCCACAATTTAACTTTGCAGGTTCGTCAAAATTTTGCCAAAATATCTTCGTCAAAACGTAGATGAAAAAAATGGTTTGTCGAAATTCTAACAACTTCGACGGAAGGTTTCATCAAAAATTGGGGTCAAATGAGTTAGTGCTAGTACTAATACAAACATTCTCACCTTCCAAAACATCCTTCTTAGGTTCCTACAATGAATATTTATCCATTATTATGAACTTTAATTACTGCACATGTGTTTTTCCTTCTTCCTCTCATCAAAAATTTCTTCTTTTCTTCATCCCTTGTATCTTATCAACTCATTCATCCTTTACTCCATAAAAGAGATCTCTCTTTACAATATACTTCTCTTATTAATTCACTTTTATTGCCACATCATCATTCATGGGTTGTAACCATAACACTATAATCTACCCATCTTGGCTTATTTCAAATAGTCCCCATCACTCTTACTAGAAATTCTTATGAAATCATAACTAAGAAGAAGAGGTCTCACTCCTCTAGATCTCAGAATAATTAAACTATGCCTAAACTTCTAATCGGTTCGAATTAACCATCAAAGATTCAACCATACTAGGGTTATCTTTTCAATGCAATAGGTTCATATAATATAATGCAACCTAAGCACAAAAGACTCAAGGCTCGAGTGTTGAACCTGAGTGATCTGATTCCAAATGTAAGGACTAGAAGAAAAACACATTTACTAATGTCATCCTTTAGTTTCCAAGATAATTTAATAAAATAAATTAATAATAAAAAGGTGTGGAATAAGGAAAATAATTTAATTACTTTCATCGCTAGATTCAAATGGAAAATAATACATCATTGAATCAAAGTAAATTAAAGCAAGGTCATGCCTTCATTAGTTATATCCATGTAGGCTTACACAAGAATTATCATCTTAGCAATACATTTAAATTGTAATATTGTAATATGGAATTTAAGGAAATAGGAAGATCAAAAATGTATCCACAAAGAAACCATAACACAAATATTTTCATGAGTGGAAAACCCTCTAAGGGATGAAAAAACACTCATAAAAGTTCCTCACTAGCTTAATGAAATGCCTTTCTGGAGGTGCCTTACTGGCTACAAAATCTTAATGGTTAAAATATGCCTCACTGGCAATGATCATACTATCTCATTGACATGACCATTCATTCCATATTTTTGGATATCATGATTATCCCACATAATCATGAGCATAAGGAAGTTCTACAAGTTACATAAGTCTATAAGCAACACTTTAAAGTTTCACCAATGCATCATCGTTGCTCCCAAATATTTGCATATAAGACAATTCTACCTCCAATGATCTCTCAAATGTCACACAAATATGCTAAAAGCCATAAGCCATTCATATAAAGCTTCATGAATGTAATTCTAGGCCTACTAGATCACACCCATTCCTATGCAATAGGAATGCTTACTTCTAAGCTCAATGATTCATAGTGGTTTTATCCATAAGAAAATAATACTATAAAATAATTAAGATGGTAAAGCTCATCTATGTATGAGAATACATATATAAGCTAGTGACTATATACATAAGTATACATACTTAAACAAATAAATCTCAAAATCAACTAAGTGACGAACATTCCTAATTTCTTTGTATGTATATAATGACCCATAATTCATGAGAAACGTCCATCATTGAAACTAACTTTAATAAACTAGGGTATGACTCAACATTCATTTATATTTTTAATTCATAACGAAGCATCCACAATATCATTTAACTAAAATCTACTAAGTATAAAAATTAACATCTATTAATTTCCACACCGTATTTTACCCATTGAGATTTGAAAGAGATAATGTTAATTTGCTTGCTAATTTAATGATCCCATAAAGTAAATAAATACAAGATTCAATTCTTTCTAGAAGTAATTCTCTACCCAAAATTTATTCAATGTCAAATTAGTTTTTAAAGACAAAAATCACCCATTCCTTTTATTCACTATATATATACATCTATCATTATTAGTTTCCATAATATAAGCTTATAAACCAAGTCCCTATTTAAAGTACCATTTTATTCTGTTGAATTTATCTTAACCACTATGCAAGAAACACTAAAGAAACTCACATACCAACAAAGTATTTCCAAGAACATTTGCACATTCCAAGTAGGGTAAAATTAAATCATGTATATAACATTAACTACCCTTAAGAACTCAAAATAAATCCAATGAATAGAAGGAATTAAATGCCCATATGAAAGTCTTTCTATTTTCTCACAAATAATCCAATGATTTGTTTCTAATTTTAATGGTTTAACTAAAATTTATAGATTTATACTTTCAGGTCAGAAATATATTTACATTTAAGAAAATAATACTTACCCATTCATGAATACACATAGGTATATATTCAATAGAATATATACCTTAACTCATGAAATAAAATAGAATATGATATTAATATGCATATGATAAAAAAGTAGTTCTATTTCTCCATAATGTTTATTTTCCTACTTATCTTCAATAAACCAAACATCTGATTTAAACTTATATGGGTGAGCTTAAGATGTAAGATTTATGCTGACTAGCAATGAAATATTGTTATAGAGTTGAGTAAACAATCAAAAATATAACTTGATAATTTCATAATCACGTAAGTATTCATTTATATATATGTATAAATATAATTCCACATATTTACATAGATCTACAATTTTACTCACAAATTTGGTGATAAAATAAGCTAAAAATAAAATAAATATACACGAGGAAACCAGTCAAATACAAAAATAAATCCAATCGCATAAGAGAACTCGTCCTTTCACTATCTATCCATTACCAAATTCTAAGCATTGCATTCCTACTCAATGTTTTTATTTTAATATTTATATGTAAATATATTTGTATATAAATTTATATCCAAAAGTAAGTTCCCAGAGGTCAAATGTTTGTTGGAGTGATCACCTAACATATGTTCCTACTGGCTATTATTTAATTTCAATTTACAAATTTATATATTTAAATCAATTGACCAAGTGTTTATATATATATATATATATATATATATATATATATATATATATATATGTACATACACATTTATACTAGTATATCACCTCTGAAATAGAAAGACACTTGAAAGTATGATAAATATATAAAAAAAATTTAATATATATACAAGCAATTCCTATGAGTGGCAAACATGGAATTAATTGCTAATTTCAAAGAGTTTTGAAATTTTTAAAGAGAAGTACAATTTACATTGGCTGACGCCCCTCACCCCTCCCCTCCGCCCCCCCCCAATTGGGAGGCACTTCCCATGGAGGGCCCTGCCTCAACTGTGCAACTGTCTCCCTATGGGGAAGGGTGCAGCTGTAAGGGCCTTGAACTTCCCCTTTAAAATTTTATATATAGACCTTCAATAGAATACAGTGATTCATTAGTATATAATGATGGTATTATATATTTAAATATATATATATATATATATATATATAAATATATGGTATTACCAAAATCTGAATCGATATTTTTAATCAAAAATACAAACGAAAATCTCCATCCAGTGCAAAAATATTCAGTACATGGAATTGCAGAAATATTTATATATATTTATATGTATATATATATAAATTGATAGAAAGAATGTTCATATTGTATGGCTATGATAATGAATTCCATACAACAAGCACTCAAATAGATTGACTTTGCACAAACGGGTTCAAAAGAAATAAAATCTTTTCACAATAAATTCAATTTTTCACACAAATTGCAATTGAAATACATTGGAAGGGATTTAAAAACTTGGAATATGTTTAAACTAGGGTATCCTCTTCTTTCTTTCTCTTTTCATGTTTTTGATCTTTCTGTAAATCACTTTTGAAGATTTATTTTCCTCTTCTTCTTCTTCTTCTAATTTTTCCTTCGCTCTCCTCTTTCCTTCTTGCCACTGTTTTATTTTACTATGCTCCAAAAACTCTACCCAACATCCATTATTTTTCTTTCAGTTATTGTTCTTGCAGAAAATTAAAGATCAATAATCCATGTTGTGTTTACATTATACTTTTCCCCTTTTAAAGATTTCCTTTAGTTTTAGCAAAAGCCTAATCTTGAAAATAAAAATAATAATGTTTATTTTCCATGCACTATATTTATCCTAGCTATTAATAAAATACCATTTCTTATTAAAAAAAATTGAATATCTATTTTGAGTAATTAATAACAGAATATCTTTATTGCAATTTAAATATTTATTCAAAATAGTTAGCAAAGAAGTAATGTTTAATTGCAATTAAAATAATTATTCTAAATTGCAAGACATTATCATTTATGTGCAAAAATAAATTCTCTATTTAAATATAATTAATTATTTTATTCCTTTGCACTTTTATTTCAACACAATTTAAATTAATTGTTTATTGTAAAATACGAACAATAAAAATAGGGGTCATGACAACTAATGCAAGATTTTAAGCCATTGAATGTGAATTAACCAATGCAAATCCTAACACAATGTTAAAGCAAGACAGATCTAGGATGAGGATGCACTCCAAATCAAAATTATTATGTTCTAAATGAAGGTTCATTAAAATGGAACAAATGATAAATTTGTTGTGAAGGGGATAGAAATGATGTTTGATTAAGTGCTATCACACCCACTTTAAAGGACTTTGCTCAAGAATAACCCTAGAGATCTCAATGAAAAATGGAAAGAGATCATGCAATAGGGCTATCCTAGGAGATGAATATGATCTAATCAGGGGTTCACCATTAGGTTTAGACTTGGAAAAGATAATGAAATGCTAGATGAAATGCAAAACCCTAATTTAATGCAAACTAATACTAAATGACCTAGAAAAGTGAATAAAACAATACGAAAACTATAAAAAATAATGTGTGTAGCTAGAAATCTAGAGAAGGCTAAATAGAGATTTGAAACACTAAATAATCTAATTTTACAGTTGATTGGGACTCATTCTTCATGTTAGGTGAATTATTCTAGTTTTGGAAAAGTGTGTGGGAATAGGTTTGAGATAAAAGGGTATCTAAATCTGCAAAATCCTAAAAACTAACTAGAACTAGTACTCATTTAGCAAAAGTGGAAAATCAGTCCAGTTGGGGTTTTCTACAACTTCAAAGGCTGATACTACTCTTTTTTTTATGTTCTATCATTCTTGATTTTTTTTGGATCCAAATCTCTGATTTGCAACCTATAGGTCTTCTCCAAGATTCTCCAAGGATTGATGACAACTTTGGAAACTTTGAGCTCTTAACAACTTTTATCCAATCTTGCTCCTTGGTAAAACTATAACTTAGACCCACAAATCACACACAAAGGAGAGTGGAAAATGTTGTTGGGTTAGTTGATAGGGGATTACACTGGTCAAACCCCTTTTTGGTAACTAAACCATGAAATGAAATAAAATAGGAATGAAGAATGATGAATGAACAAATGATGGTGTTGCAACTCACTAGACTCTTCAATGAAGTGTTGCAAATATTCTTGAGATGGTTGCAATGGATGTGGTCCTTGGATATTTCTTGAATGATGATGATCTTGATTGAAACACTTGCTTGAATCATAAACCCTACATCACAATTGTTGGCAGAATAACAAACATGACTTATGAAATCCTTGACATGATGATTGATGCTTGAATGCTCCTCTAAAATGCTTGATATTCAGCCCTTGAGTGCTCTTGAATTCTCTTATGAATGTCTATTAGATTGTTGGATGATATCTTGAATGCTTGGAATGTTACGGTGAGAATGAGTGAAAGAACCTTATTTATACTCAATTGTGCAAAACTTCAAAAAATTAAAACACTACAAGCTGACATAAGGTCTAGGAGAATAAAATACCACTTGAAATTTGAATTAAATTTTATTTTGAGCCACACAACACTCATTTTCCCAAGGTGGCGAATGAGTGCCATCAAACATAATGTATGGGAGAAATACTAAAAGTTCTTAGAAATGTGTGAAAACTGGTTCGAGGGAAAAAGATCAAGGTGGGACCCATTGCCCTAAGGTGGCGAATGAGTCCCAAATCCCTAAATTTGGTCCTCACAAGCTAGAAACACCTTAATTATGATTGGTTAATGATTGGTGTTGGGATTATCCTCGAAAATATGCAATAAATAAGGCTTGTGCATGCCAAATGGGGCCAATTAAAGAATAAGAAAGTCCAATTATTAATGAAAAACATAGAAAAGTGTGAAAGTATGTTTCAACACTTTATAAACCTCCAAATAAGGCAAGATTAAGATTAATTTTTTTAAAAAATAGATTTATTAGGTCGGTAAGACCTTAGAAAAGTGTGAAAGTGTGTTACAACACTTCACAATACATTAGTAAGGTGCCATTAGAATCCATCAGTTCACAAGGGCTCAAGACCTAATGTGAATGTGTCAACTGCATTACAACATTAAATAAAGGAAACATTAAGCCTAACTCACAAGGAGGGCCCAAACAAGCCAAAAAAAGTAGAAGGGTTACTTTTTTAGTTACTCTACTTCCTTTTCCAATGAGGGTTATAATACATTTTCCCAATAAATTAGGCTCCATAAAAAAATATAACTAACTACCCTATTATTTTCTTGGATTCTTGTCAAACCTCTCATTGTCATGCAATTCAGAGGATGCAATCAAAGGTAGCTAAGTTCTTACACTTACACCTAGTGAATTCCTTAATGGGCATCCATACTCTCTATAGGATGATAAAATCTACGGATGCTTACAACAAACAACTATTAACATTGTTAGTTAAATTAAGCAAATCAAATAGAATATCCCTATGAAATATCTAATCATGTTCAAATATGCAAACTTAGATAAATAGAACAAAGACATGAAAGCACATGAAAAGATGATTAAAACCTTATCTCATAGTGGGAGTGGTGCCCCATGTGATGTGGAAAGGATTCCCTTTCCCACCCCTTGATAAGAAAGAATGCCAAGATGATGATGCTGAAAATGCAAGAGATTATGCATCAAGCTGGATAGTGTAGTGTTGTTAAATTGTGTTGTAGCTAGTTGTATTGTTGAAATTCTTTGCATTTATAGATTCATGGCTGGAAGATTGAGGGATTTTGATGAATATGGGATTATTCATGAGCCAATGACAAGATGCCACTTTTCAAGATGTGAGAGGATGAGGGTTGTGCACATTTTGGTCAATGTGCCAATTTGAAGATTGAATTTTGATGAAATGGCATGTTTAGGAGGGATGAAAGATGAATTAAATGCCAAGCTGACTTGTGTAAGAGACATGTAAGAGACATGTAAGAGATCTTAAATTCTTTGTTGGATGGACAAGTCATGTGGGAGGGAAAATTCAAATTGGGAGAATATTCCCTCAAAGATGCCAAGTTGGAGGAAATTAGAAGAAATAGTAAATCAAAGAAATGATTTATTGGTGCAAGTGGGTGGGTTAGTTTAAAAGTTTAGATTTGACTCAAGTTGAGTCAAAAGCTAAAGACTGGGTGATTATGATCAGAGGTTAATTAATTCAGATTAATTAACTTGGAGTATTTTAGGGGTTTTGATATTTGATTGAAATAATTTTGATTTATTGAATCAAATAAGAACTTAAGGACTTACTTAAATAATTTGATTTATTTAATTAAATACGATGAAGCTAGGGAATTAATCAATAAATTGTTTTAATTGATTAATAGAAGAATTCGATGTTAATTAGAGTCGATGTCTATTTTATGTGTCTACATTTTGCTCCTCTTTGAAGTAATGTACTTGTTGCATTGGTTCAAAAAATGATGCCACCGACATCGAAATTTTTTAAAAAACTCTTTTTTTGGGATGTCCCAATGGAAATAAGTATGTTAGTACATTGCCCCCTTGAGAGATTGAGTGAAAAGACTTGATTTGAGGTCTATCTCGTGACAAAGAGGTTCAAAATGGATGTATGGAAGGTTAGACTAATAGATCTATATAATAATGATGATGTAAATAAGATGTTCTAAGATTCTTAGAATAACAAATCTATATTATTTTAAACATATTAAATGATTATGCCAATGAGATGGATGAGATGCATGATGTTGTCCTATGATAATATGACATGATTATGTACGATGAGAGAGATGGGACGTTTAAAATTTGTCAAATTTCTATCTAAATTGGGCACCACTGGTTACTTTTAATAGACTAGAGATCTAATATTTTTGGTTTAGGGTTTTTGATCCCTCATGAAAAATTGATTGGTATCTTTCAAAACCCTCACGTTATATTTCAATGTTGACTTGCTATTGAGGGTTACCGGTCACTTAATTTGTTTAACTGAGCATTTCTTTCATGCTCTTACTGACCCCTTTCACCCGACCTATCAGTCTCTTATTTACCACTTGAGCTTAAATATTTTTGCCACCGAAGGTTTTTCCAGCCGGTCCCACTAGAATATTCTATATGTTTTATGCAGCTTGGTGAACCGTCCGATCACGGGTTTGGATCTAGACCATTTCTTGCAAACCTCTCAATTTTTCCTAGTGATGTCACTTAAGAGGTGTGAGGTGTGCAAGACACTGCCATCTGTTATGTATGGAGAGGTGGGGCCTTTTCCTGAGGTGCCAACAGTGACAAGTGGCCATCATTTCACTAGCAAAAATTTTTAATGATGGGGATTAATGATAACCACCCCTAGTAGGCCTCACACGATCAAATTAAATGTCCCAAAAGTACCATGAGGTTTGTGAAAAGGCGACATGTGGCCTGGCTCTTGAAGAAATGGGGCTTGGTGGGGCATGCTGCCCGATTGCAACCTCTTGTTTTCATGGGTTGTGATTGGCTATGATATTTCCCAAGCGGTGATGTGGATTTTCAACAATCATTGACTCGATCTGAGTCGTCCAAATTGCTAGGTTTTCTCCACATCAACAGTTCAATTTCAAAGCATTACTGTTCATCCGTGTGAGGAGATTTTGTGATCTACAACTTGTTTTCATTTATGGCGCAGGTTTTTGAGTGGATTTTCTCCTGATTTCCTTGCATGCGAGTGGTATCTTCCTGATAAATACAATGATGGGTTGTACGCTTGGAATAAATTTTTTGGTGGCAATATCAACCATTAACCATTCACGTGCTCGTGCGAGAATTTGGGCAATTAATATTCATTGCATCGGATTACTCTATAAATACCTACTGAATTGCTCGGTATTATCATTGCATTTTTTGAGTTGATTTTTTTGCAGGTAGTGGATTTGTTCATAGTTTCTAAGCTACACATCTTCAATGGACAAGTCTGAGGTGCGCCGAAGTGCCAGAGTAGGTGCAAGGAATTTGTATGAAAAGGAACAATGTGCTCCTGATTTTCCTGAGACAAGTACCCAAGGTGTGGGCAAGCGGTCGGGGCACTGTAATTCTCCTGTTGTGCTCTCTTCGAGCTCTAGTGGCGATGGGTCTGAGACTAACTAAGACTATCACTGTTATCTTGTGGCCATGATCAAGCTCATGGGTGTTGATGAAGAGGTCCTTGCAGTTTCACCAATAATTGCAATGGCACTGTGTCGAGTTGTTGGGGTTAGTGTTGATGTGGATAGAAAAAGGAAAGTGGTTCCACCTCAAACTAAAGTGAGAACCAGAAGCGATTGCTTGTAGTGGGTCCGTGTGTTGACTAAATGATTTCTGGTGCTAGTGTGTGTTGCTCATGGGTAGTGTTGTTCTATTGGTTCATCTTGTGGATGTGGACATGCACGTACGTGGCACACTCTTTTTTGTTTTTTCTCCAACTGGTTACTGGGTGTAACCATTTTTTGATTCCTTCAATCATATACTGTGTTTTCTAATGATGAGGAATATTTTTGGAATGTGAATTCGAATTTCATTTTCATTTTAGTGAAATTCATTTTGAAAATAGCAATGGAGCCCGATGCTTGTTGCTCTCCTATTTTATAAAGGAGATTTTATGGCTCATTATTAAGGGTCAGATTTTTTGTATCCGGAGGCTTAGTTTTTGTACTATCAGTTTGTTTATTGTAGGTTTTTTTTTGAAGGTATTAGGTAGTATGTTTTATCTGGGGTAGGAATATTATAAAACAAGCAGGATTTGCTTATGTCATTAAAGATATTGAAGTAATAAGTAACAATCTATTATAAAAATTTCTCTCCTGGTTTCATGTCATGAGTTATGAATGAGTTTATCAATTATATATTCATTTAGCTTCAATGGTATATTGGAGTGTGTACCTCATTTTCCTGCTTTAACTTAATGAGTTGAGTAAATTGCTTAAAAATGAGTTGCAGATTTATGATGTTGTCTTCAAGATTCCTTAAGGAGTATTGTTTTGATAACTGAAAATCTCATAGTGTAAATCATTATGGTGATATGTTCATGATATTTGGGTTATGTTTTTTGTTACTCTTGCCCAATGGATGAGGCACTGGATAATTTCTTTAGGATCCCTATTTGAGAGTACAAGGTTGTAGTTCTAAGCACAGTGGTTTAAAATCTGAACAAATCTAATATATCAAACCTTATCTCTTTGGAGACGTATACCTTATGTTAACTTTCAGTCCTGTTGCTTTTAAGATAATTTTTGGTATTCTTTGTTTTTGCCACAACCAGGATAATTGCTATCTAATTGCATTGGTGGGGACTGTATCTGTAAGAAGAAATGTTCTTGCCAGGTCATGAAATATTCGTATGAACACACTTAGGAAAACACTCCTTAGTTTCACAGAGCCAAAAGTGTAGGAGATCTCAGTCTTTGACTTAATCTCGTTAGTTGGCCACTAACTTTGTTAGTTCTTGAGTATAGAGGTAGGCTACCTCTTAGGGAATTACAAAGCCTTAGCTGGGGATGTTTGGAAAAAACACCAATAGAGAGTGTGGATGCAAGATGGATGCATTGTTAGCATGAAAGAGGATAGAAGAATGAGAGGGATCAACCCTTGAATCTAAGAAGATGCAAAATTCCAACAAGTCTATGAGTCATTGAGACTTTATTGGATATAATGATGAATGATGATGATGCATTGCTTATCTAGTGATGGGAGAAATAAAGAACATACCCTTCTTTATGTTTTCTAACACACATAGGTACGATGCATCAAGGTATAAAGAACTAGGATGGCGTTGCACCTAGTGTGATGGACTTTGACTCAAAAATCAGAGAGGAGTTCTCTTGTTCACACTTGACATACATAAACCTTGCTAGGACGGACCTAACAAAGCAAGTATTCACCAAGTTATATTAAAAGAATGTCCAACAAGCACACAAGAAAAAAAAATGATCATTTCCCCATTCCTTTCTCTCTAAACCTCTTTTATCTAGACATCATCAAAAGGTCATTGGAATGAGTGCAATAAGATAAGTCAGAAAGACCAAGATAAATTAAACAAACAAGCTAATGTTCTTCGTACTCCTAGACAAGACTAAAGTATGGTGATACCTGATGTCGATGTCCATCATAGGAAGGTCGCATTCCTAGGACATGTTGTGATCAGGGTTTTGATGAGATTGATTGGATGATAAGCTATTGATATTTCGAGTTGACCAACTTGTTGACTTTGGCGATTAGGTGTTCACTTTTGAACCTGCCAGACTTGCTTCTGAATAACTCACCAAAGCATGAAGGTGACGATGCTTTATTATGAGCGGTGATTATTGTGGGTGAAAGGGAGATGAGACAAGAGCACCATTTTTGGTTTTTTCAAATATTTGGATGTTTTTGATGTTTTGAAAATGTTTTACAGCTACTTTTTGACTTTTGAGATGTTTTACAATTTTTTTTAGTATTTTTGAGATTTATGACGATGAGACTAACTTAAAGACCTATCTAGGGGTCTCAGGAGTTGATCTATAGATTAGCCTTGCCTACGTTGTACACGCATAGACCATGTAGTTCGACTGGTGATAGACTTGACTCAATGAAAAGATAGATGGGAAAATCGATTGCCATTACGACAAATGCCTAAAGGATTGACCTAGGGTGTGAAATATATGGGCAAATGAATTCCCATTGCGACAAACGCCTAAAGGACTGACCTAAAATGTCTCAGAGGATGATCAAAGATCAACCTTGCCTAGGTTTAGGCACAAAGATGACGTAGTTCGGTCAACATGTTTTTGATTTTTTTTGACTTTTGGAGATGTTTTAGATTTTGAATGATTTGGATGATTTGTATATGGATATGTGATGATATCAGTGCTCTATTTTGGAATTGTGCTGAAAACCAAGCTAGGATTGATTGATTAGATTGATGGATTGATGATGATAACATTGTTGAGGATACACAACAATGCAAGGATAGTGTTAAGAAACATGAGGATTGGGAAGGATATCCTGAGATGATGATGGATTTGATTGATCAAGATTTTAAAGCTTGATTTGGAACAAAATTGATGATTTGATGTGACACTGAAGTACACATTAGATGCAACTGATATTGATTGTTTGGATGGATGTTTCACGAAAGATAAAGCTTGATAAGGAATATTGTCTTGTCAAAATATGCCATGGGTTAGCAATTTGGATCCTTTGCTCACAAATGCTTCATCAATTTGATTTCATGTTTGCGAATGTTTTGATCACCACATAAGTTGGAGGATATAGATCAAGATTTATTCCCGAAGCAAGATGTAAATATTTTCCCCCAATGTCTAGCAAGGCCATGGGTGGATTCTTGGATGAATGGATACGAATTATCTTGTGATAAGATAAGGGTGTTCAAATAGAGGATTATCATTCGAATAATGCTTCAAGGCTCAGATAACGTTGGTTAGGATGGGATCAATGAAAATGACCCCTGTCAAGATGTTTACCATAAGCAAGTGTAAAGTGTGCACCAAACCTTCATCAAGATCAAGATAAGGTAGATAGATAAATAGTTCATGGATGAATAGATGATATGGCTTGAATGTTGGCTTTGTTATGGATGTGATAAGAGGCTTTCTCCTAAAATGGTGCACGTTGATGTTTGGTTCTACAAATGATGCATGTTTTCTAGGTTTTTATCATGGTGCTTGCCCAAAGCAGCGCCCATGTGGTTTTCACTAGAGGATGATTTTCTTCTTTACTGTTTTCAATCCTATTTCTGATTTTTTTGGATTTTTATATTTTTATATTTTTTTGTATTTTCTAAGAGATTTTAAGCTCATGCTGAACCACCTAGTGGTGCTGATGTTGATTCTTCTGTCATAATGTGCCACTGATATCCTACTTGAAGAAGCTTCCTTTCCAAGATACGTGCACTTGAATGCAACTTTTGAGATTCCTAATCTGCTTTGTTGATAGTAGAGTTAACTTTCTCTTAGTGCACACATCACGATAGAGTGCCTTCTGAATCCTTCTAATGAAGGGTCACTTGGTCAATGTGAGAATTTGATATCATGTGTGGATGGTGGATTTGTTTAGGAATAAAATATGGATTGGTTGATAGTTTGGAACCTTTGACTGTCCAAACTTGGAAAGATGAGCAATGATGGGTGGCTACGGAAGTGTGTGTAGTATTAGGACCAATTGCTTGATATACTTTGTATGTCACTTGAGAAGCCTGATTTTGCCTTTGTGGACATATTTGATGGATACTTTCCCCTTCTCTATTTCGCCCCATAGTTTCTTTAACTAATGGAGATTGATAGGGATAATCATTCTTTGTATCCTTTGGTATCCATATGTATTTAATTTGTTTAATATGCTTCTTAGCTTCTTTTTCTTTGATGAATTTTTTCATGCTTTGATTCAAGTCTTTCTCTTGATGTTGGTGCCAATTTATGGATGGGTGGTTGGAGATTCGTGACATGGCAAGTTGTAGTATTGGCATCAGTTTTATCATAAGGATTCTTCATGCTCCCTATGTTGACATTTTCTTGAGACAAAGTTGCCCCAAGTTTTATAGAGGTATCACTGATATGTTTATATCCCTTGATTGTCAAATAATCAAGGCCTTGATGCTTAGGATTTCCAATAATCTACACTGGTTCTATGATACTTTGTTCATGTAGACCTAATCCTTCACTATCCGTAATCATGAGGTCGAGGGATGTCAGTATGTCCTGGGAAAGACCATTGCTAGACCTTGGTGGAAAATGTTGATCATGCTTTGAAATAAATTCTTGATATATATATCCTCTAACTCATTAGGTAATGTAGAGACATTTTCAATGTGATCATTGGTTGATGGATCGTAGATTATGTCAATGGGATCAAATAATATAAACACTCCTTGAAATAGATCACTAAAAAGTGGCTCTTGATGTATGGTTAGTTCATCATCGGATGGGGTAGAAACATCTTCAATGTGCTCATTGTTTTCGACAATTGTGGTGGAGAGATTGTCAATTTCTTCAACCATAGGGTCAAGTTATGTTGAAATTTCTTGAGTTGGATCATTGTAAGTATTTTTGGTGGTTTTTTATCGTGATTGAAAAGTAGCTCTTGGTGTGTGTTGATTTGATCATTGGTTGAGGTGGAAACATCTTCAATGTACTCATTAATGGATAGATCTTGATCATTGTTTTCAACAATTGTGGTGAGGAGGTTTTTAATGTTATCGCTAGTGGTTAAACTCTGATTATTGTCCCCAATAGCTATTATCTTTTGATCAATCAGATCTTGGATGAGATTTTTGAGTCGAATACAATCTGATGTTGTGTGTCCCTTTGTTTTTTGAAAATCACAAAAGTGCTTCTCAATGTACCCAACTAGTTTCACTATGGGCTCTTGATAATTCACATAAATGGGGATTTTAATGATATTTTCTTGTATTAACCGTTGCATGAACGATTCAATTGGTTCCCCAAGTGGTGTCTATTTTTTTTGTTACCTTGTGAGATTTGCACTTTAAATTGACCTTGTGGCGATTGATTTTGGAGATGTGGTGTTTGATCTTTGAGATGTGGTGATTGAGTTTGTTGTTGATGTAGTTGATCTTGATATCCAATTTCTTGACTTTGGAGATATTGTTCCTGATGTGGTTGTGCAAATAGCTCAACGCTTTGATGACATGGTTCAACCAATGGAAGACTGTATTGATTTTGGGGTGGAGATGTCTCTTGGTGATATGAATCGATGAGTTTTTTTAGTGTAGCAATTTTCTTTCGCAAGATTTTACCTTGAAAATCTTGATATGGTTGACTTGATTGTTTAGCAAGAAGATTTGGAATGCATCCTTGTGGTTTTTTCTTGGGATCATAGACAAGTTGATTCTGGACAATGTTCTGATTTGGTGTGACATTTAGATTTGGCATTATAGGTTGACTTTGAACATTGTTGTGGTTGATAATCATATTTCCTTGATTTAGGTACCTTTGATTTTGCATGTTGTTACCTTAACTTGGATCAATACATGGAGTTTCCAATATACTTATGGGATTTTGAACAACATTGGTTTGATTTGCAATCACATGTATCCCAGAGTTTACCAAGTGTGTATTTTAAATGTTCATGTTTGGAAAAATTATATTTGGCATGTATGGATTTGGTGGGATAATGTTGTTTGGAATAAGACTCATGGATTGATTGTTTGGTTGATAGATTTGTAGGTTTGGACCTGGATTTAAATCTACCATCGGGAAAGGTGGTCGACAACTTAGATTGGGCATACTCACATTCGTTATACTATTGAGGTTTCGAGGAGATATTGATCCCATGCATAAGTGCGAGTTTCGATAATCAATTGGCATTGTGAGACTTGGATATTTTGGCTGACTTGGATTACTCATGATGTATGAGTTGAGTTTAAATTCCATGTTCCTCTTGTGTTTTGACCTTGTTGACCTCTAAGGGGTTTAGGACCAATGATGAGATGAAGAATTAAAAGGGTGAATGATATAGGTGTTTAAAATTTTAGGAACTTTGGATCAATGCTAGACTTTAGGACTTGATTTGATTTGATTTTGATGATAGAATTGTTTGACTAATTGTGTTAAGTCAAACAAGGTGATTTTGGATTGGATAATTTGACTAAGTGTGTTAAGTCAAACAAGATGATAATGAACTTGTAAACCCTAGGAAGTTGTGTTATCCTAGATTAAACTCATACATAAGAGGATAATTTGGCTAGGTGTGTTAAGCCAAACAAGGTGATTTTGAACCTGTAAACCTTAGGAAGTTGTGTTATCCTAGAGGTAAATTCGCTCAAGAGGATTGATAATTTGACTAAGTGTCTTAAGTCAAACAAAGTGATGTTGATTTTGCCTAAAACTCTAGCATGAATGATGTTTTCAAAGTTTCCAAGAGTTTTTTGGTGAGGTGATTTTTGATTTCACTATTTGAGGGATGGATGAAAGTGATTGACTTGATCCTAGATGAACCTAATTGGAATTGTTTACTAGACCAAGATATCAAAGAAGATGATTTTACCTAAGATTATTTCAAACCAAAAGATCGATGTTCACATGGAAAACCATAAGGCAGAAGATTGCAAGCACATGTGAGGGGTTGAGTTGTATTTTATCTTGCTTAGATTCAATTCTTTTTACCACAAACACTTTCTTGAGTATGTTTAAAACTGAATGTCTATGTCTTAATTCATTTTTATTCCATAAGGTCCATTATGTGAAAATCAAGGTTTCAAGAGCATAGTTCCCTAAGTTGACTTTAGTGAAAACAAATGATGATTAAACCTAAGTACTTAGAAACCTCTAAGGATAGAATCCCTAGGGCAAGCAAGAGCACTTAGATTTTTCAAAGGATATTTGTTTCCTCCAAAGGGTTTGAAATTTTGAATTTTTCTATGAATGTTTATTTTCAAATGTTGTAGATCCAAACAAAGTGTTTTGATTCCATTGACAAGCACAACCCTAGGCTAAAAAGACAATATTTATTGGGTTCCCACTTGGATAAATCCAGCTGCACATATTCAATGTGGATGATTAGATGCTTGACCACACAGGCTTCCCTTTACAGTGCACTCACTTCTCGGATCAATCAAGCATCACTACCCATGAATCTCCCATGGCATACTTTTCATCTCTACAATAGAAACACATGTATATGTGGGGTGGCTTCGAAGGACATAACCTTTTGCACCAACAAATAGATAAGATTTTGGACTTTTCTAAACAAGGGGTTTTAATTCAGACTTTCCATTCATAGGAGTTGACCCATGTAGTGAGAGACCATTGCTTCCCTTCTCATCGAAGCCAACCATGTGATACTGGCTTTTTTTCTTGTACCCACTTTTATATCCCAACTGGAAATACACTTGTCCTTAGTGTGTTACCAGTTGGATCACTCCCTTGGGTGAGTACTTTTTCCCACAAGGCAAACCCTCTAAGATAAACAAAAGAGAGCAAACATATTCGTACTTCGATCAACCTTCATTTAGAAACAAAGGGAGAACACATGCAATAGGTTTACTCACACTCACAAGATATTTTTTTTCAATTTTAAATACCCAAATTGAAATGTGGAGGCAATCTTTTATGCAACTTAATGTCACCAAAAAGGATTTTCATTCTCAAGATTACCGTGAAGCGCGAGAGAAGCACATACGCATTTTTAAATGAAATTACTTTGCAAAAAATATTACAAGACACAAAATCACATGTTCATTTCAATCTTCAAAGCAAAAAATGAGTTTTTAAAGCCCCAAAACTGAAATGTGAGAGTTGTTTGTCAAATTTTTAGAACCCAAATTGAAATTTAGTAAGTTTCTAAGGTTCAATTTTAATCCAAATTTGAAAAGATAAAATCAGTGACTGATTTTAAACCCAAATTGAAAAGTGAGTTGGTTTAAAATAGAAAATGAAAGCAGAAAATGGAAGCCCTAGATTGTAACAACAAGCATTAAAAAAATCTTTTTCAAGTCTTAATTAAAAAATTTCCAACTCCAATTAGTGTGCCTTTATTCAAATCTGATGCTCAACTCCAATGCCAACCTACAAACAATACAAATTATTAGAAAATAGGATTTATGATATTTCAAGGAATCAAACATGATGAATACATCTAGAAAGAATCATTAATCAAATAAATAGAAAACTATATTTTGGGATTCCTTGGTGCAGATGATGATATAGATATTATTTTTGATTTCTTCAGGAATTTGATAAGAGATGTTTAAATTTAGTCCAAGAAAGCTTGTTTGGCTCTCACGCATCATTAATTCATAAAGTCACAACCAACAATACTTAAATTTATTAAGTACAAAGACACTTAAATCTGCACTTAAATCGCATTAGTATGACATGTTAGATCTCAAACAAATGTTTGAATGATCTAGTGAAGTATCCACCCAAATTTGTAAGTACAGTGCCAAAAAACAAAGATTTGGATGTAAAGCGTAGTGCACAAAATATTTTACTATCACAAAGTACAGCATTATAGAATATACTTCTCCGGCGTAGCATTTATCCCCTCATATACAATGTTTGTTAGGTTTGTTGTAGATAGATCTATTACATCAAGACATTAGCATTCACCATAAACTGATTGATTTACATAATTTAGAACATTAAAGAAAAGAGCTGCTAGATCTTCAAATGTGTGCTACTAGGAATAAAGATTTGTATAAGACAGCAGACTGTGTGTGCCAAATGTGAAAGGTAGATGTTTATATTTCTCTTTTAATCAACACACTTTATTCTCAAACACTTTCAAGGAAATATCACGATGCTTATCATTGTCACACCAACTGAAGATAGACTCGTACACCTATGAACAACATGTTGGGCACAAGAAAACAAGATTCCAAATGTATAAGATACAATCTTGAATGCTACGGAAGTAAAAACAACTCTTTGAACACCCTAAAGACTATAGTTGAACTAAAAACCTGACAAATATGATTCACAGGACAGAGAGATCTTGAAAAATGATACATAAAGATTGATTGTTGTCCAAATAGACCCAAAGTTTGGTGCAACACTAAATGATTTTGTTGAAAAGGCTTTAGATACTTTCAAGCTGATGTAATTAGGAGGCGTAAATTCAAATTCCTAGATCTTTGCGAGATTGCAAATGATCGTAGGAGCTGCGTAAAAAAAAATTTGTTGAAAAGGCATGAGAAACTTTCAATCAAATGTTGCTTAACAGGCGCAAAGCCAAATTATTCAACCTTCAACTAGCATTTTCCCTTTTCCCACGGCCATCTATGGTGTGAAGCCGAATTCTACAATATTTTTCAAAATACTATGATTGCAAGGCTTTGATCAACATCCTCCCTTCGCCTGTGGCCATCTCTTCCTACGCCGAAATGAAAGCTTTGGTACAGGGTGCGAACATCCATCAGAAAAAAAATTCTCATACAGTACAATAATTCTAGGATATGCCCAAAATCGGTTTGTTGAAAAGGCTTAAGAAACTTTCTAGCAAATGCCATTAGTTGGTGTAAAGCCGATTTCAACCTTTGACCAACATCCTCCATATATCAAACCATAATGCATCTCAACAGTAGACTCCACTAGCTTATTTCCATAGGGAAATTTTGTCAGATGTTAATAGTTGGAAATGTTGCCACAACCCAAAGCCTTGATCTTCTTCTCCTCTTCTTCCAAGGCAGGATCTAAGCAGTACGTCCTTTCTTATGGCGCCGATATGCAAATCAATGGAGCAACTTACTTAAGGACGATGTTGCTATTTTCCCAGTTGCAAGCAGGCGAACTGATATGATGTGACTATATTTGACAAGATGAAGGTGCATTTTATGACAGGCAGACTTTATAATAGCAGTGAATAATGTAGAAGCGGTAACAAGACAGTGAACTATATGGCGCTAAACTATTTCACATGGCATTTAAAGTAAAGGCTTGTTCAATGCGCGAACTTGATGTTGATCTAATGCAACTCTTCAAAAATATGATTCTGTAAAACAATAGTTCTTGAGTGCACGCATTAAACAAAGCGACATCTAATTTGGCTTCATTCGTTGTAGCGTATTCTATTTATGCAATGATTGAAGACTAAATAAATTTCATTATGATGGCAGCAAATATTCAACGAAATAAATGACGAATTAAACAAAAAATTTTACAACAAATATTCGATTAATCAATGCAAATTTGTGTACCAACACCACATCTCATCATTTACTGTCGCTTAAAAAAAAAATCTGGAAGATTTGATTTGGTGGAGGAGAATGAGTATGACAGAGGCGAATTCAAAGCACTTACCTTGAGTATTTAACAGATTACTTCGGCGTGGTACAAGGTATAAAAAGCAGATGATACTATTGATGGTTGATCTGGAGGTGAGTTGAATGGACTGTGAAGGATGTTGGATTCAAAGTGAAGAAGACTCGTATGACAGGTGTGCAAAGTGGGGATGTAAGAAGAAATTTTTCAAAGGTTATAGTTACAAGACATATTGAACCGACCAAGGTGCTGAAGAAAGTGAAAGGCCCAAGTAAAAAATATAGAACTATTGCCATACATTCCTTACAACTATCTCACATCCAAATAGATCCAAAACAAACACTTCAAAAACCACATACCTATCTTAGAAAGGACTTGAACGACGTTTAGCTTTTGACCACTTCTCTACCAAAAAGAAGGCTTTTATGCTTTAAAACAGTAGCACAAAATATTTTCACTAGAAAAACCAGCACAACATAAAAATTTGTGTACAACTATACATATAAATTTCCAAATTCGAAAGAATAATGTTCATAGCATTGTCCTCCTGCAAAAGGTAATTCAATAGCAAGATTATATTGGTAAGTGAATATCATTACCCTCCTTCTAGCACCATTTTTAGGATGCTAAAATCTGCAGATGCTTACAACAAACAATTATTAACATTGTTATTTAAATTAAGCAAATCAAATAGAACATCCCTATGAAATATCTAATCATGTTCAAATATGCAAACTTAGATAAATAGAACAAAGACATTAAAGCACATTAAAACATGATTAAACCTTTATCTCATAGTGGGAGTGGTCCCCTGTGTGATATGGAAAGGATGCCCTTTTCCACCCCCTGATAAGAAAGAATGCCAAGATGATGATGCTAAAAATGCAAGAGATTATGCATCAAGTTGGATAGTGTAGTTTTGTTAAATTGTGTTGTAGCCAGTAGTGTTGTTGAAATTCTTTGCATTTATAGATTCAAGGTTGGAAGATTGAAGGATTTGGATGAATGTGGGATCATTCATGAGCCAATGACAAGATGCCACTTGTCAAGATGTGAGAGGATAAGGGTTGTGCACATTTTGGTCAATGTGTCAATTTGAAATTTGAATTTTGATGAAATGGCATGTTTAGGGGGGATGAAAGATGAATTAAATGCCAAGTTTAATTGTGTAAGAGACATGTAAGAGACATGTAAAAGCTCTTAAATTCTTTGTTGGATGGACAAGTCATGTGGGAGGGAAAATTCAAATTGGGAGAATATTCCCTCAAAAATGCCAAGTTGGAGGAAATTAGAAGAAATAATAAATCAAAAAAATGATTTATTGGTGCTAGTAGGTGGGTTAGTTTAAAAGTTTGAGTCAAAAGCTAGAGAATGGGTGATTATAATTAGAGGTTAATTAATTCAGATTAATTAACTTGGAGGATTTTAGGGGTTTTCATATTTGATTTAAATCATTTTGATTTATTGAATCAAATTAGAAGAACTTAAGGACTTAATTAAATAATTTGATTTATTTAATTAAATACAATAAAGCTAGGGAATTAATCAATAAATTTGTTTTAATTGATTAATAGAAGAATTCGATGTTAATTAGAGCATATGTCTATTTTACGTGTCTACACTCTCTTATTGTGAGTTCCTTATATTTGGTTTGTCATTTCATGTGAATAATAGAGTAAATGATAAACATACCATGCCCCATTTATAATAGATAGTTCCTCCATCCTTGAGCACCATTCCTTACTAAATGCATATTCTCCCACATAATTCATGAATGCATTTAATATAATTTATTTTATTGAGCATGTAGTGTGAAATGGTCCTTTTTATACATATGTGACAATGGGTGGAGTCTTTCACCATTCACTAGGCATTATTCTTTCTAGAAACAAAAACTATTTTTTACAATATTTTGAATCTTATGTCCAAACAATAAAATCTAAGGATGAAAAATATTGGATTTGTGATAAAAAATAAATTAAAACCATTTATTTTAATTTATTAGATGTATAAACCATCTTGGTTTTGTATGAAATTTTCATATGGATGGTGTGCATGCGATTCATCATTTTTTAGTGTCTAGTTATCAAAAGTTTTTATATTTTTATAGTTGATTGTACTAGTTTAAAATTAAATATTTTAGTCAATTATTGTTGTGATCTCTACTAGTTGTGTTATTGTTACAACATATTATGATGTATTTGACACTTCATTATAAATCTAATAAAATTTTGGACTCTTTATTATAAATTTGGTTCATTATTACTATTGTAAAAATTATGAAAAATATAGGTTTCTAAAAGGTTTATTTTAAATTTATAAATTTGGAAATTTATTTATCCAAGATAACTCATTGAGGTTATTAGAAGGCCAAAGTAAAAATAGACTATTTAGAAATTTAAGGGAGAAACATATTTCAAATAACAAATATGAAAATGTTTATAAATTTCATTTTGGATACAAGATTTCCTAAGATGTTTCTCTAGGTTGTAAGAAATGATTTCTTCCTAATTTTTAACATTATCACTTATAGTAATAGTCTGGAGGCATGCCCATCGAGTAAACATATTTTTAATATCTAAAAGTCTATATAATATGTTCAGTACATTCCTTCCATCCTTCGACATATTGATAAACAATTGTACCAAACATAAATAGATATTCTATCTAGTGATCTTTTTTTTGAAACATTTTGCTAGAACTTCATAAGTATTCATGATTATTATTCCTTTTATAACCATTTTTTAGATAGTGTACCTTATATTTGAACTAAAATTTATGAAGGCACAAAATTTTATTTATTTTTCAGTTATAGTATTTATAATTATTTAACCCTATAAGAATTATTTATTGGTATGCTCACCTAAATAAAGATGGGATATCAATATTCAATTTATTGGCTTGTAGATGTCGATATCTACTATTTATTTTGTGTCGTTCTTTCCTTTTAAAAATGTTGAATTATTCTTCCTCTCTAATAATCTTCCTAAAATGTGGGCTTTGAATAACTTGGATGATCTCTTGTGAAGGGAAATTCATCTAACTAAAATATGACAATGATGAGAAATTAATCTTAGAATTCGCTATATATTCATTACAATCATTTTATATATATAGACATTGAAGGGAAGATTGTTTATAATTATATTTGTTATGAAATTTATTTTCATTACTCCATTGAGCCGAATGCTCCAATCATCTAAGGTTCAAAAGAATCACTCATATTAATTATTTCAAACAAATATCTAAATCTAATTTGAAGACATGACAACTAATCTATTATATATATGTCTACAATAAAAAAATTATTTCATTCTTGCATTTTTATCAAAACTCGTTTAAATCACCAATTTAATTAATCATTTCTATTAAATTATATTTCTTGAATATAAATATGAAAAATTATTTTATTTTAAATTGTTTATCCAATAACTAATTCATATATTGATTTTCTATCATGAGAAGTTTTTCTTAATACTTAATTCTAATTAGTTCCTATCCACTGACTTATATATCCCACTCTTCAACAATCAAATAATCAATAACAATTTTATAAAATAACAGTAATAAAAAATAATGATTATCTTACTTGACAAAAATTTAAATAAATAAATATATTTTAAAAATAACTATTATTTCTATTAAATAAAATTCCTATAAAACATAGGAAATTTCATTCTAATTTGAAGACAATTTATAACTAATCAAGAAGCCGGTCAAGAATAGAGTGGATAGCAACTCCACCCTGGAGACAAAAATCCTATTTTTAATAAGTTTAATCTTTAAAAAAAAAAAAAAAAACTCTTAATCTTCCTCGTCCCTACAACTACATCTCCTAAGAAACAAATCGATTACAACCTTTCTAATAAAACGCCCATTACAGTCCATATATATTACTTACGCTCTGATATGCTTTGAAGTGCCAGCCAATATAACAATCGGCCGGCATGATGAAAATCTATATTAAAAACCTGCAGCGCATCTACGTACCCATAGTCGTGGAGACTTCAGAAACGGTTGCAACTCTGAAAAAGATAATTTATGATTTAGAAGGAATCCCACCAGACTGGCAAGAACTGATTGTTGAGCCAAAGGATTCAGAAGAAGATGAGTCATATTTCCCAAAGTTTCTCCCATTTGGAGAAACCAAGTTAGAAGACGCAAAAACTCTCTCCTATTACGACATTGAGGAGGAGCAGATAATATCTCTGGATATTCGTATGCATCACTCAAATGAAGACACTGCAATGGAAGTGTTTATCCGTAGACCAGGTTACCCACGCAGGCGTGCAGATATGATAACTTTATTGGTGGAAAGTTGGTGGACAATTGGTTATGTGAAGACCATTCTAGAATACTTCTGTTTGCTGCGGGTTAATGACCAAACCTTAAAGTTTGAGTTTAAGGTGTTGGATAATAGCATGACCATTGCTGACTGCAATATTGAAAACGGAGATCAATTGGAAATTGCCAATGTAAGTAATGACGATCAACTTTTGTTCTGGTTCAAGCGATTCTCCTTCTGGGTCAAGCGATTCTCCGCCACTCCTCCTTGGTCCTTCGTTTTTAATAAATGATTATATAATATTTGTGTTTTCTGAGCCGCTTATCAAAATCCAGAGCGAGTCGTTTGATTATATATATATATAATGAATCATAAATCTAAATGATCTTGTCAATCTAGCTTTCTAAAATGCTTCAAAATATTAATGTTGTTGTGATTTCTTGTCACATGAGGAAAATGAACACCAAACTTACGATTAAACAAAATTTGGGTATACATGAGAGAATCCCAATGATGAAGAACAACCATGAATAATTTACTAACATAGGTAAACATCAAATAGTTGTGACAAACATTGATAATAGATGATGCATAAATTGAAGTATAAGTATTTTCTAAAATGTTTCAAAATGTTAATGTTTCTATGATATCTTGTCACATGAGCGAAGTGAACTTCAAGCTTACTATTAAACAAAATTTTGGTATACAAGAGAGATTCCCAATGATAAAGAGAAACCATGGATGATTTATTAACATAGGTAAACATCAAAAAGTTGAAACAATCTTTGATCATAGAGGATCCATAAATTGAAGTATAAGTATTTAATGGGGACACGAATGTGGAGATGATGGATCGATGGATGACACAAATGGAGGTTTACATAATTTCAATACATTCAATCCTCAATTATAGATATGTTTTTTCTATTTCAAGCTATATTCTCATGCTTTGATAAAGTATGAGAGACATTACATTTTATTGCAAATGAGGAAAGCTCCAATAACATTTGAAATGAGAAGACTTTATAGAGTTATGGAAGAAACAATTTTATCCAACATAATGATATGCCTTTAATCATATAGTATGCATATTGTTATGAGTAGTTTATTTTACACTACATTAACTCTTAATTAATCTATATGATTATTAACATAGTATTTCTAAGGTAGTTATGTTTGTTTGGGTGGTATCCAAGCTTTAAGTATGGTATATATAGGAGGTAGAAGTTATAAATTATTATGGTATTACAAATTATGTTCTTTTTGGAGACTTTTGTGGATTTTTCACCATTTAGTAGCCTATTATTATCAATTATATGTGACATAATTGTTATTATATTCTTCTCTTGTACATTTTAGTTAACTTAATATGATATTAAAACATGGTTTTGGATCCAATGGTGCAAGAACTAAGTCATTTTCTCTTTGTTTTATTAGGAAATAATGCATTCAACCCACATTCTTAATCCATATCCTACATAACTACATGAGAGATAAACATGCATACAAATAACCATAATGCATAGATCAAAATAGACAAGCCACAAGATAGCACAAGATATACCTTGGAAAAACCCTTAAGTAGGAAAAACCTAGCCTCCAAAAGCATCCATACTCCATCTATTATTGTAAAATTGAATAATACAAGAGTTACAATGAATACCTCTAAAACATCAAGCCTCTCTAATGCCTCCTCCATGTTTTCAACCATGAATCCACACATTCCATGTCATGCTTCACATATGCAGTCCTCAAAAAGACTCAATAGTGACAACCCACTCACCCATCCGACCTTAACTATTAAATATGTGCTTTCTTTTATAGGCTCAAGTTCACACAAACACAACCAAGTGGTAGGATAGAACCATGTACCACAAACCATGTGAATACAAAACCTCTAACCCCTTTTTTAATATTGGGTACTAAGTTTTCACCTTTTAAATATTTTTCTACTATTAAATCATTATTCCATGTATCTCACACATTAAATAATAATACAATGGGGTGAGTATAGGATCGTGGGGGTCAAAACTAGGCCCCTAAGAGGGAGACCTTAGAGGGAGAGAGAGAGTTAGATCTAGGTAGGGTGGGAGGGAGAGAACTGAGAGAGATAGGGAGGAAGTGAGAGAGAGATAGTTATCTAGGAAGGGTGAGAAGAATAGAAAGAGGGAGAGACTTGAGAGAGAAAGGGATATAGGGAGAGATATATTTTAGAGAGACAAGAAGTGAGAGATAGTTATCTAGGTACAGTGGGAGGAAGAGAACTGAGAGAGAGGGAGAAAAAGTTGTCTAGGATAGGGTGGGAGAGATATACATAATAGAGAGATGGGTTTGGGAGGGAAAAAATTAAGAGAGGGAGACTAAGAGAGAGTTTACTAGGTAGGGTGGGAGGGATAGAGGGAGTGAAAGACTTGAGAGAGAGAGAGAGATGGTGGGAGGGATAGATGGAGGGAGAGACATGAAAGAGAGGGAGAGTTATCCAATTAGGGTGGGAGGGAGAGACATGAAAGAGAGAGGAGGGTTGGATGGATAGAGGGAGGGAGTGGGAGAGAGGGGGGTGGAGTGAGAGAGTTGTCTAGGTACCTGGTGGGAGGGATAAAGGGAGGGAGAGACATGAGACACACACACACATAGAGACCTAAGAGGGAGGGAGAGAGAGAGTTATCTAGTAAGGGTGGGAGGGAGAGACCTTAAAGAGGGAGAGGGAGTGGGAGGCATATTTGGATGGAGAGACTTAAGAGAGAGGGAGAGAGAGAGGCAGAGAGAGAGAGGGAGTGGGAGAGAAGGGGTTGGAATGAGAGATAGTTGTCTAGGTAGGGTGGAAGGGATAGAGAGAGAGAGAGATAAAGAGAGGGAGAGAGAGTTATCTAGTTAGGGTGGGAGGAAGATACCTAAGAGAGGGAGAGGGGTTGGGAGGGATATTTAGAGGGGTGATCCCACAGTAATGGGTTACATTTTTTTGTCAAACTTGACATTTTAATCAACATTTTTCACCAGATCTTCACTTTTTTACACCTATAGCAGCTAAACCATTAAGAACCCTTCCTAAATCTTATAGTTCCAAAGTTTTTTCTATTGAGGAAGCTAAAAATTTGGATAATTATTTTAGAGACCAAATGTTTAGTGCTTTAATTTCTTTTGAATTGAAATATTTTGGTATGGATGTTATAAGTAAAGCTCACTACCTTTAAAGCTAGCAAGGTAGAGAGGGATGATGAATTAGATCTAAATGATCTTAATGAGGTAGAAGAAAATTTGGTAAGGATATTGAAAAAAGGCACTAGAAAATACAAAGGTAAGCTACCCTTTAAATGTTTTAAGTATGGAAATATGGGTCGTTATGCTTCTAAATGTCCAATCAAAACTGCAAATGACAAACATAAGGATCAAAAAGGTAAATCTATTAAGAAGATTTATTATTCTAAGAAAGACGATGGTGTATCTAATGATGAGGAATCTGAATAACCTAATGAGGATAGTAATGAATGCTTGCTCATGCTCTAGAAATAGGTCACAATCTTGAAGGAGCTATGGTGATTACTTTTCATGTAAGAGAGGAGAGGAACTACGAGATAATTGATAGTGGATGCTCAAATCATATGAAAGGTGATAAGAGTAAGGTTGTTGAACCTCAAAAATATGATGGTTGTCTTGTTATAATTGGTGATGATACATCTACTAAGATATGTGGAAAAGGTTTGATTATTTTTTATGGCAAGAATAAAACATATGGTGTTCTTTATGTCAAGTGTCTCCAACATAATCTTCTAAGTGTAGAACAAATGTGTAGTAGAGGATACAACTTGGCATTTTAGGATGATGGTTGTGAAATAGTAAAATAAAGATCTATAAATTTGGTCACTACTAGAAGGACAAAAGGTAATGTTTATCAGTTCAAAGGTGGTGTTGCTAACTGCTTTATGTCTGAAATCATTGAAATTTAGCTATCGCATAAAAGAAGGGGTCACCTCAATTTTGATAACTTAGTGAAGATCAGTTCTACTGATGTTGTGAGAGATATACCAAGGATTAAAAGTCTTATTGATGCAATCTATAAGGAATGTAAGTTTGGAAATCAGACAAAGAAGAGGTTGAAGGATAAATAATATTCTGCCATAGGATGTTTGGAGTTGGTGCATAAATATTTATGTGGAATACCAAAATAAGAAGCTCTCATGGTGACAAGTATTTTATGTTGTTAATTGATGATTATTCTAGAATGACTTGGGTGACATTTCTCAAAGAAAAGTCATAAGTTCTATATAATTTTAAATTATTTAAATCTATTGTTGAGAATGAAATGGATATGAAAATTGAGTGCTCGAGGTTTGAAAGAGGTGGCGAGTTCACCTCCAATGAGTTTAATATATTTTATGAAGATCATGGGATAAAGATGCATTTGTTAGCTCTTACGAATCCTTAGTAGAATGAAGTTGTGGAGAGGAAGATCATGACACTTCTAGAGGTAGCAAGGACTATGATGGAAGGGGAAAATCTATTGGATGTGTATTAGGAGAATAAATTCATATTGCAACCTATATTCTTAACAGAGGTCAAACACGAGTGAACAATTCAAAGAATCCCTATGAGCTATGATATGGTAAACCTCCTACCATGAAATATTTTAGTGTTTGGAAGAAAATGTTATATCAGGAGACATGAAGAAACCTTAGGAAAGTTTCATTGAACATCTGATGAAGAAATATTCCCTAGATACTCTACAAGAAGCAAGGTATACCAGTGCTACAATAAAATATTAAAGAATATAGTTATGAGTACCAGTGTCAAAGTGGATGAAGCACCACATCAAAGTTTAGTGCTAATAGAAGGATGTGAATCTAATGAACCCCTTACAGTGAAAAGGAAAAGGATGAAGAGAAAGAAAAAGAGATGGCAGTTGAAGATGAAGAAGCTTAGAAAAATATCTCTAAGAATCCCAAAAATGTGCAGAAGAATCATTTTTAAAATCAAATCAGTGGAGACAACAGAAAATGTTTGCTGACAAGAAGAAAATATTCCATGATAGAGGAATAGATAAACTTTTGTTTACTTTCAGAAGTAGAACCAAAACCTATAACTAAGACATGTGAAGATGAGAATTGGATTAAACCTATGAAAGAATAGTTGGAGAAGATAAAGAAGAATTTGACTCGAGAATTGGTCCCAAGACCTACAAACAAGAATGTGATAGGAACCAAATGGGTTTTGAGGAACAATTTGAACGAAGATGGAAAAGCTATCAAAAATAAGGCTACGCTTGTGTGTAAGGGTTACTCACAAGTGGACAAAATATATTTTAAAGAAATTTTTTCTCCGATGGCAAGGATGGAATCCATTAGGATGTTTTTGGATTTTGCATCATATAAAGACTTGAAGGTTTATTAGATGGATTTAAATTTTTTATTTTTAAATGGTGAGTTGGAAGAAGAGGTGTACATTGAACAACCCAAAGAATTTCAATTATTAGATGATGTTGATATGGTCTACTGATTAAAGAATAAATTGTATGGACTCAAATAAGCTCCTAAAGTTTAGTATGCAAGATTGGATAAGTACTTATTACAACAAGGATTCAAAAAGAGTATTGCAGATAGAAACCTTTACTTCAAGGTTGAGGGACAAAAAATCTTGATTGTGGTAGTGTATGTTGATGATATAATATTTGCAGGAAATGAAGGTATGTGTAAAAAAAATTCCAAATGAGATGCATAAAGAGTTTGAGATGTCAATGTGTTGGGAGATGAATTTATTCCTTGAGTTACAAATCAATAAATCAAAAAAGGTAGTTTCATTTCAGAATAAAAGTGTTGGTGTTTTTTATGGTAACCAAGCTAGTCTTCATAATTTCCTATGGACATTTCCATTTCCAATAATTAGCAATCTAAAGGGACTGGTCAATGAACGAGTAAAAGCTGCAAAACTTCCACTCCTGCACTTCAGGCTCCGTGAAACCCAAAAGGGTAATCCCACAATGTATATTCAAGAATTAATACTACTAATATGTAAATACATTTCCAACATAAATAATTCTCATATAACCACTCAAAAATGTAATATATTGAAAAGGTATGCAATCCTTTTAACAATATACTACACTTGGAGCATGAGAATAATGAAACTCAACATAACTACAATAGTAATTCTTTCAAAAGATTTGTAAATAAAGAGTGATTTTCTGATGAATTGACCCAAAACGTGTATTGAATACTTTACTTGAACTATTACCTTAGCCTAAACATGGAGTCAACAACAATCTATACAACCTTATAACAATCCTTTATATAGCAACACACAAGTTTCAAGAAACACTGCATTATAGTATTCCCATATTACATTCACAACCACCACTTCTTCACATATCTGAGCATATAATTTCTATGAATCAATAATTCTTTCAAGCATTTATACTAGTTCATTGAACTAAATAGAAAGAAGGAAATCACACAACCACTAAAAAACAATGCAGATGAATAACATGATCCTTGATTATATTATTCATGATTCATAAAACACATACAAAGGAGAGAAAATGGTTATGAAATTCAAACCACTTTCCTTCGTATTTTCTATTATCAACATCACATATACTATTGCAGACTTAGAACCTAAGAAAAAAAGAAATAATTCACAATATGCTTTGTATTCCTCACACAATTGACTATTTCAATTGCAATGCAATGAACACATCTTTCTGGTCTTTAATTCCTTCTTATAGAAATGAAGGAGCAAAACAAGCCACGGACCATAAAGCACACATGTCATTCTTCTATTGGACCGTTGTAACAAATATTCTCTTTTTAGTTACACTCGAGCATTTAGGTGGTGGGGATGAACATGAAGCAAAATTATTCTTCATTTATCACTAGAGATTCAATCCTAACATAAAAAGGCATCTTTTTTTGATACAATAGCCACAAATATCCCTCGCGTGCTCAAAAAAGTTTTCCACTAGCACACCTAGGCAGCAAAAGTTGAAAAATTTAAAAAACATGTATAATAGAGAACTGATTTATGCACATCAGCACTGATACCACCACTACCTTCCAAAATGACCTGAGAAAACAATATTTTTCAATATTTCATCTAAAGCCTAATCTGTACTATTTTTAGGCTATGCATTATTGTTCTCCTGTTCATCGTCATCCTCTTACAAAACTTACTCAGTGTATTTATTTAACCATGTGATGTACACTTCCTCATCTAGCTATTTTGTATCTAGAAGCTTCTGCACCTTTGTATTATACTGAGTATACTTTTCATCCATTAAGGATCTAGACTCTTTGACAAAAGCATCAATCCTTGTTTCAAATTCCACCATTATATCAATGTGGGGATTCAACATGTAGTAATCACTTGCAGTTAGTGTCATTTTTGATGAAGTGAGCATCTCTCCCAAATCACACTTTCAATCATTGAAGGACCTCTTTTTATCCTTTTGACTTAATATCTCAGGAATTTGACACTTCTCCATTTCTTTGAATGCATTCAATTTTCTCTAGAGTTGCAACCCCAACTTCCCATGAAAATTTGTCATCCCATTTACCAAATCAATCATTTGCAATATTTCAAGGATGTTTGTAGGTGCAATAGGATCTTCTTCCATCTTAGGTATCATCTCTTTTAAATCACCCAAGCTAGTGCTCCACTTTCTCTAATCATTCATGAAAACCCCTTGAACTTGCAAGTACTTAATGTTAGCTTCATGAATGCTCTTATAACTAGCCCATACATCATTTTCCTATTGACCAACTTGGTCACTCTATATCTTAGTGCATCTTCAAAGATATCATTGGCCATCTTAACAATTTCCAATTTGGCCTTTTGGATATTTTCCTTTTCTTCTTTTAAAATCTTATTCAAATTATCAATTCTTAAAGCTAATGTCTCACGATCCTGCATGGACATATCAAAAGAAGAAGAAGAAGATGTAGGTGCAAAGATATTTTTTACTAAACAATTAGCATGGAGAGTGGCTTTCATTCTATTCATTTCATCAAGGGCCTTGTTATATTCCTTAGCCAAGGAATCATACTTTTTGATTTATCTATGCAGTATCAACACTAAGCATTGCAACATGGTCAATTAATTTAGTAGCCTGGATAGGCGTTATATTTGTAGCCCATTTCACCACTAAATAACCCATGACCTCTTCAATAGGTCAATCCACCTCATGCTTTCCAATATTAGGTGTCATAGACCAAATTACAAGTGTGTGCAACTTAAGATTATATCTAGATCTAAATACCTCATCTGCCATTTGTTCCTTAGATATTGAAGCTTGAGGATCTCTTCTTATAGCATACAATGCAATAGCTGAAGTGATAGTGCATCCTAGTAACAACATTAGTCCACTATTTGCAACAATTTTCCTAGCTTGAGTAGGGGTGATACCTGCAATTTCAGCCTTAATCTTGTCCTCCTTTGCCTTCTCAGCCTCTTCTTGCTCAGAAGGTTCATCACTAACCCTAGCTTTCTCAATCCTTTCTTTTATCTCTTTATATATTTGTCTAATCATGAATTTCTAAAATTCCTTAGATTGTACAAACTTACCATCCACAAGGAATTCATTACAATCCTTGATTCCGAGATCATCATCAATTGTCTTATCATAATTCCACTGAATTATTTTGTATTGGGGAACCTCAGAATCAGTAGTATCTTTAACATTAGGGGACTTCTTCTCCTCCTCTCCATCATCAGGCACATGTTCAGCCATTTGCTCTATCTCAGTTTCTTGGACATCCTCCTTTTGTACAGATTTGCAGGCTACTTCGGGATATCCATAGCTTGGGACTGTTGTGCCAAGAGAGCTTGTTCTCTTTCAAAATCCTCTTTCACCTTTTTTTTTAAGTCGCCACTTTGATAATATCTTAATTTTGTAAAATCCTTTTCAAAAAGATTCACAATTTCATCATAAGGACTGATATAGAAGACATTCTTCCTTTTAATTCTCTCTTCAATATCCATGATGAATTTGCATTCCCTTTTCTTGGCTATAACAACCTCATCACTTGTCAAATTCCTTAGTACATCATCTAAGTACAAGACCTGATGACCAATCCCTGATAAACATTTCTCTCTTCTTCTTGTAGAAACTAAACCCTATGGGTAAAAAATCATAACCTCATTAATAGGTAGCCTAAGGTTATTTAGCACAATTCCAAACTTCTGATACCCCTCGTGGGTAGTGACTATGAAATAAGCAAAAGAACATTGAGGGTTGACAACACTACCCTCTCCGGGTATCCTAAACATTTCATAGTTCATAAAATAAATTTTCCACATTAGCTCCATGAAGGTGAATCAGTTAGAAACATATAGAGGCAAGTGTTGCGGTGCCACCTTAGAGCCATAAGCTTTGATTAGAGTATAATCTGAGTGCATAAACTAGTCTACCCAATTATGTTGTTTGTCTAGCCCCATCACCTCTCTTGGATGCATGAACTTCATGATTTCCGGGGAAAGCCTATGAACAGGTGCCACACCTAAATTTTCAAGAATACCATATCTAATAACATTTGAAAACATTAGGTAATTAGAATTGGTGCAATCCTAGTCCCAAATATATGTCCACATTTGAATAGGTAGAATATTATTTTCATTGTCCCTCATTCTCAATTTCAACTTATTTTTCCAATTATAGTCACATTCAAACAACAACATATGCATCAACAGGGAATAATGTGGAAAATGTATAGGAAAGACCTCCTTCAAATTTATAAAATCGTAATGCATCAAATCCAAAATGAAAGAAGCATAATTGAAACAAGTGTTCTGATTATTTTTCCTTTAATATCAATAGACATTACTAATAGGTCTAGGGCTATCCTTGCCTTAAAACTTTGAGTTAAAACCCGATTCAGGAAATAATATGTATTTTTGAAATAATCCTCAAACTCCTCACATTCAAAGGGCTCAATATCCTTGAGGGGAAATTCTTCCTTGATTCTTCTATGTCAAACCGGCAATTTGTTCCTATATGCCTATGTTTTTTTATCATATTCACCATATCACTTAACTCGTTTGGTTTCCACAGTGCAATTAGGATTCAACCCAAATACTTCTATCATTTTATCCCCTTTTTACTTCAAGGACTACACTTCCATCTTCACTTTTGATTTTTCTATCTGAGGGGTCATAATGTTTGGAAAATTCCATCATTATATCTACCTCTACAAATACATTGGGCACTACTAGCATTCCAAGGTTCAGTCCCCATAGGTAACATGTCAGTTTTTTAGAATATATCTTATTAAAGACATACATGAATAATTGCCACCCACTCTAGGGCTGAGCCAACTCTCCAATTTCACCAGCCATGTTGATCAATTGGCTAGTTACATCAACATTACATGTGGCTCTGTTACCAATTTGAGATCCACACATTTTTACCTCTCCAGTAGCACTCTCAATAAATCAAGCTTCTGAGTATTTTTTGTACCTCTCAACACTCCAGACACAATAGGGGTACATGGTGTAGGTTTTTTCACTACAGGTGGCTTAGGGTTTGTTGTGGATGTAATATCTTTGGTCTTGAGTCTTTTAACTCTCTTATGCTTTGGTTTTATTTCTATCCTAACATTGGATTCGCTAGGCTCTATCTCACTCATACTTGCAGGGTGATGGGACTAGGGTTTATAGTATTCTTAACTGAAAAAGGTTCACTTGATTTCTTTGAAACCCTAGGTAAAAATTACAAGGCAAACAATACCAAACCCACAATAATATATATATATATATATCACTTTAACAGAAGGTACTCAACCACTAGATAAACCATAAGCAAATTATCTCTTAATTCCTTGTGACAATTCAAGAAGCACAACTCAACACTTTCAATTATGAAGAGATGTTCAATTTTCTTACCCGTGTGAGTGACTGACATCAATTGTTGTTGCAATTTCCTTGTTGGGATCCTTCACACCATTTCTTCAGCTTCATGATTTCTTCATTTCTCCTAAACAACTCCAAATGTGTAGGGAGCAAACCAACCACCTTCTTTATGGTTGAGAAATAGAATGTATCATCATAAATGTTTGATAAAGAGCTTGTGTGAGTGAACTGACATTTAGCTGTTCATATTTAAAACCTGGTTGTAGATCATTGTGCTTTAAAACCACATCAATGGTTCCCCTCCACCTCTCCACTTTCTTTTCTCCTTTAAACGATGCCCTCACATGCTACCACATTGTTCTTTATGCAGGAGGCATCGCTTATCACTGATACACTTCCCCATTCACAAGTATTATCATTGATGTTCCCATTACCACGATGAAATCGCATCCATCCAGTCAAAGTATTGCCCTTGAGTATGTTCCTCTTCTCCATCATGCATCGCTAATTCATGGTTCATTCTCCAGATCACATTAGCGATGGGTGAAGGGGATTAAGACATGTGCACCTACATGAAATTCAATGGCACAATATACATCACTCCTAAGAGCACTTCAAACCAGTGAAAACACATAATTGCTCATCACTCTTTTGAAAAGAACCATCAATATTTATCTACGATGAGCGATGGAACACACACCAAAGTCATCACTCATCGCCCATTAGAAACATAAACCTTATAATGCATCCACGATGAGCGAAAACAATGAGCACAAAAGATCATTGCATATTGCCAATATAGAATGCCAAAAATATGAGCAATCAATGATACCAAAAGAATTACCGATGACAATGATCATCATGCATCACCAATTCAACTTTGGACATTTTAAATAGATCCATGATTCACAATATCAAGGAGAATTCATCTCATCACTCATCGTGAATGTGAGCTCACAAAGTAAAAATGGATCAACTATGAGCAATATGGGACTTTTGTGAAGATAATGACCACCTGGGTGCAGATAAGTTTTTCTTAAAGGAGGGAATCGCATAGGTTTATGATTAAAAGGCCTTAAGGAAATAATATTGTCTGAATATAAAGTGGAGTATAAATTGCCAAAGGAAAAACATACACACACCAATTAAAAACCTTACATAAAAGGAATTGAAACAAAAAACTAAGTTGTTATGGCTATCCTTTCAAATCATGTCTCATTTTTCTCTAATCTTAAGGATCCTCAAATTAATGCTCTTAGATTTGTATGTTGGACATGAATTCACAAGATGACAACCTAAGAAATGAGAATATTTATGAAATACAAAGCTACACATACTTAGACCCATATTGATGTGTGTTTGTCTACTTTAGTGTGAATTTGAACCAAATTCATCCTCTCACTAAAGTGGGGGCTAAATGTGGAAATGGAGCAAGTATCCCTTTACTTTATTTTGTTCTTTGGGACCCTCCTTGTTAAACTAGGATTAATGCTACCTTTATTTAGAGTTGTAATGTGCTTGAAAAATTCACATTCGGTCATGAGCCCTTGTAAACTAAACAAACTTAATCCTACCTTATTTGGAGTATTGTAAAGTGTTGTACCACACTTTCACACTTTTCTATGGTTTCCATTAATAATTGGGCTTCTTTATGCTTTAATTGGCCTTATTTTGATGCATCCTTTTGAGGATGCTACCAACATAAATCAACATCTTATCATAATTTAGGTTTTTTTATGTTGTGTGGCCTAGATTTTATAGTCTGGGACTTATAGGCCACCTTGGGTGTCTGAGTCTTGGTGGAAGCCCTAAAATTTTCCCGATTCCACCAAATTTTTATGATTAAACCCTGATAGTCATTGCCCTAGGATTATGGTTTTACAAGCCATTCATGTTCACACCCTTGTTTGGTCCCTAGCTTCTATTTTTGAGTTGACTAGTTATGTTCATTTCCTGGTCTTTGCTTAATCCTTCATGGCCTTAAGTATTGTGGTTTACCGACCCCATTCTCTCCTCCTCCTCTCCTTCCTCTCAAGCAAGTTAGGGTTTCAGATTCTAGGTCAACAAGACATCTTTTCTAAATCATTCACGGGTTGATTGCTGCAACAAAACAAGATCTCTCATCAAGACAAGGTAACTTATTCCATTATTCCATTGTTTTCATATTCATTCTTTACATTTCTATTTCATTTTGGTTTAGTTACCTGAAAGGGGTTTGACCAAGGAAAACCCCTTAGCCCTAACAATCAACATTCTTCTCTTCCTCTCCTTGTGTGATTGCAGATTCGGGTACTTTGAAGATCTTTGAAGGAATTGAAGACTTATTAAAGACAACCTCTTACATGCAAGGTCAAATCATCCACCAAAAGTCACTCTCAAGCTTAGATATCAGAGTTTCAGAAGTGAAAAATTATGAAGAACCAGGGTGCAAACCTAGGGCTTCCATTTCCCCTTCGAAAATTCTAGAAATCCCAAATAGGACTATGGCAACCTAGTCCCTCTAAATAGGTCTTTCTATGATTTTGACATTTCTTGACACCCATTTGCCAGAAACAAGCTCCAGACTAGTTTTGGGGAATCTAGGACTAGGTCACCTAGATTGCCACAAGTGTCCCTTTCAGGTTCAACATCAAATCCAACAATATTTCAAGCCCCTACAAGGTTTTAGGTACACACTTCTTCAATATCATCAATTTCTGTAATAGTTTATGCATATTTCTTAGGTTATTTCGTATATGTTTGCATATCATCATGTGTTTTCTAGCATAGTTACATTTCATAGTTTATTACATTCATAGTTACATTTAGATTAGCTCTATTTTTTGTTCATAACATTTAGGGCACTCCACACACACATTAAAATTATACCCCTAACTCCCCCTTTGAATGAACCCTAAAATGAAAGAAGTGTGAAAGAGAGCCATTCATCCAAAAGTTAGCGTCTAGGGTGAAAAACCCTAGAGGCTCACTGGGGAATCCTTTTTCCCTTCTTCATTTTTGGTGGTTCAATTTGGTGAACCCGACTCTCTTACTCTCTTTTTTGATTCTAACTTTTTCCCCATCCTAGGATTAACTTGCATTGCATCTTTCAATAGCTAAAGTACCTCCTAAGGTTTCAAAATTTGCATTAGTGAAAAGTGCATACTAGGTTGCATTTTTGCATTTTTAATCATTGCATATCTATGAAATTCTTCATTTTCTTGTTAGGTCTACATTGCCCATACTAAAACAACCTGTATCAGTTCAAAACACTTGAAAGATCTCCAAAAATTCACTAGGACTGGTTCGCCATTTTGGGCATCCTAGACCCTTTAGGCTTTTGAAACTGCCCTTTACGGAGCTGAAAACCCAATTTTTGAGATTCTTTTTGGTGCCATTACCTACCTATAACAATAGGTTGTGTTTCTATTACATGTATTTTATTAGTATTAGCATAAATTATCTCATTTTCCTGCATTGTACATTTTCAATTTTGCATTTCCAAAGTTTCATTTTCAGATCATTGATAGTGTAATTAGAAAATTGCCTTCTTTGTAATCTGAAAAGTGTTTTTCCTTTTTAGTATTTAAATAGCATTTTAAATTCTTCAAACATGTTTTATTCATTTCTTTCTAAAATTGTAATGAATAAGTTAGTAAATAAACATGTTAATCATTCTTTCAACACATTCTTTAGTTATGAGAGTCTAGAAAATGACAACGTTTATAATTGTCTTGAACATACATAACCCACTATCTCTCCTCTTTGTGAGGATGATGTGTTAGAAGTAAATACAAACATAGATAATCATGATGATCGTAATTGTTCCTCTCTTGATACCTCTCCTTCTAGTGACAAAGGTATCTTGTTAAAAGAAGGTACAATCATTGATCATCATGACGGTCTTTCTTGTTCTTCTCCTCATCCCCTTTGGGAATATAGTTTAACACAAGAACATGAAATTATAAACACATTTCTAAACATAACCTTTCCTAGTCTCCCTAACGATGATGATCAACCTTTCCTTTCTTCTAATACCCCTCCTCGATGCAAAGAGAACATGTTGTGGTTAGAAGATCCTTCTCGTAAGATTCATAAGACTCTAAACCCTCCCTCCTCATTTTAAAATCATAATGATTCTTCTCTTAATCCCTCGTCTTCTTGTAGTGAAGCATGTGATGATCCTCTTCTAGGCTCTTCTACTAGAGTAGGTCTTTTGGAACAAGACAATGAGATCTTTGAGATTCAAATAGCACACTCTCCCAATCCTTCCTCTCATCATAATTCTACCATTGATAATTTCCTTAATAATATTATGCCCTTACAAGAAGATGTAGAGCCCCTATTAGACTCTCCTTCCCAAGGGGATGTTAATATTATTCAACCTCAAATTTTCCTCTACCCACCTTCTAAACGTGATTTCACTCTCTCCCCACCTGAGCCTAATGTTTTGCAGTAATTAAGTCATGATACCATTGCTCATACACATTACACTCACAACAACCTGCATTCCCAACCAGCAACCTCCACTTCCTTACCTTCATCCTCTCCCATTCTTCCTACTACCCCTCACTTCAATTCCTTCCTTAGGGAATATGAACTTATTGATCAACTAAGGAATACTCCCGCTAAAATATCTTTATGGGGCCTCATTCAAGCCTCCCCTCACTATCACTACATGATGTAAGAAGCCTTACAATAAGTTCTTGTCCCCTCTAATGAGAAAACACACAACATTATAACTATGATTCAAGGCTTGAACACTGGCATTGTTTTCCACCAAAATGAGCTTCCTCCTTTGGAAGTGCAAAACAAAGTTTAATCCTTCATTATCATATCTCAATACAAACACATAGGGATCATGCAAACCCTTGTTGATAATGGCTCCATAGTTAATGTATGTAGTTTCAAACTCTTGGATAGGCTCCATATTTATAGATCGACCATCCAACCTTCCTCCTTATCCCTCACTAGATTTGATAGTATCACAAAAAATCTGGTTGGTGTGATCACTTTGCCTCTTACATTTGGAGTGGCCACATTAGACCCATTGATCCATGTTATGCCAAATTATGTTTCATCTAACCTCATTTTGGGGAGGCCATGGATTCATGCAATGAATGGTGTACCTTCCAAACTTCATCGAAAGATGAAGTACATCTACAAAAATAAAGTGTACACACTTGACATTGACCCCAAACCTTACAGTGTCTTACACCTTGAGAAAAATAGATCCAAACCCTTCACCACTACACCAACCCAACATGTGGGACCCATACAACCAAATTCCTTTGATGATGGTTGGGGTTCCTTAAACTTCACCCCTCCCCTAATGGGAGAAACCATGACCAACAACAAAGACTCTCCAAATGGTAACGTAGTCTTTTGAACATAAGAATCGGTTGATCCTTCGACAACATCCACCTCAACGACTCTAGCCACCAATGCAAATAATGAACCATCACCTGATCCAAAGAAGCTGAAAAATATTTATGGAAAATGTTATGAGATCATGAAACAACTTGGCTATAGTGGAGAGTTTGTGGTGCTAACGAATAAGGTATCCGCAACACTATAGCGCCTCATATACAAACATCCAATCATGGTCTTGGATTTTGTCCTTTCATCCAAATCGTCAAACCTTCCTCCAACACCCACTCTATCCCAATTCACCCTTCTAAACCAACCTTCATAAGTGATCCTTAGACACCAACAAGGGAGTCTTCACTTAATGCAAATGTCATCTTGCAACCTCCTCTTGATTCATATTTTACACACTCCTCTGAAGGAGTATAGAAAATATCACAATATATAGAGCCTTGTGTAGGTATGACATCCTATACTAAGCAAGACCCTTCCTTGTCGCAAACCAAAGGATCCCCTTCTACACCTAATCAAGAGGGTATCTTGTTGAACCTCCTCAAACAACACTTGATCTCTACCTCCCATAACTCAAAATAAATGTTCAAACAAACATTCCTGTTGTGCTTACCATAGAGTTCATGGTCATTCCACTAATCAGTGTAAGGCCTTGAGTTGTAAAATCCAACATCTTAAGGATTGTGGTGTTCTTCCTTCTATGGGGGCACCTCACTCCTCTAATTGATACACAATTTTCCTCAACCTTGCATTCCCTCAATCCTTTCAGCTCACTCTTGTCCTGCACTCAGTGGGGGCAAGTAGTTAGTTCGCCTTCTTCCCTCATATGTCACTTGTCATGGTCAAACTTGACTTGTTAAACTTTCATGAACATTTTAAGAGCAAGCTTGAGATGTGGATGATATGTCTTAAGTTCAATCGCATGTGACATAAACCCCTCTTCATGATGTAGATTTTTAGAACCATATGACTCGACATAGGGCTTTTTGAAGAAGCTCTCATGTCCCTTCCCTCTTCTTCTTTACTTTAAAGCCATTGCTCATAGAACGGTGTGTAAAAATTCATTTAAAGTGGGGGCATACATCACCACTCACATTTTCATTGTGCGATCCTTTTAATGTGATTCCCTCTTTTGAAAAAATTACACACAAAGTTGTTCAGGATGAGACATCTGCATTTTTCCTCTTTTGCATACAAGATGAGTAAATTTGCACTTTTCCTGTCTTTGTAATATTATGTATAATGTTCCTTAGGATGACACATCGCATGAACAAAAGAAAAATTCCTTTGAACAACATCACTTCCTTTTGTGGCACCTTATCAAAGTTATCACAAGGTGTAACTTTGGCATGGTTTGAGTGGGAAGGCCAACAAGTGGAACAACTTCCCCCATAGCCACCTTTTTGAGTACATACCAACCGTGTGTATGTTTCTCACCTTTTGGGACTTCTCACCCTATGGGAAACTTGATGTTTTGTGGCCCTAGAGTGAGCACATATCTCTTTATTCTCTTGACACTAAACCTTGTCATTAGATGATCATGTATCTCGTCTTGTTGTAATGCATTCACCCTTGAATGTCTTTTGCATTGATGTTGAGTTGACTTAGAATCTTGAATCCTTGGGGGCTTGACCACCTCCTTCATCCTTCCCATTCTTATTATTTTTCATTCCTTTCCATCTCCATTGGGCTAATTTAGTGTGATTCTGAAGAAATTTCATACTCTCACTAAAGTGGGGGCTAAATGTGTCGCCAAAAAGTGTGGACTTTGACACTTTTCACTCATTTGGACCTTTGCCTAAGGACTTTCGACCATTTTCAGCCTCTTTTTACATCTTTCCAAGCCTTGTGACGAAGTGTAGTAAGGTGTTGTAAAACATTGTCACACTCTCTTAGGATTTTCATCACCAAATTAACCCCTTGTTATGCCAAAGTGACCCCTTAATCCTCATACATGTCTTATCTTAGTTTGTTTTTAGAAGACAATCCTGACAAACATGAACAATTATATTTTAATCACCAAAAAACAATGTAATTTTCCCATATGGACTAGGTCGCCACCTTGGGTGACCTAGTCCCATGTGGCATAAATTTAAATTTTAAGTTAATTTCTTTCAGGATTTTGGTCTCTAAAACCCTAAGGTCAGCTTGTATGGTGTTTTTTCGAGAAAATTAGGGTATAACTTGTATAAATCAGCCTAACAACCCTAGTTCCTCATTATGCATCACCCATTTTTCCTCTCAACACACATTCTTCTCTCCTCTTTCTTTCCTTCCTCTCAAGCAAGCTAGGGTTTCAGATTCTAGGTCAACAAGACATCTTTTCTAAAGCATTCAAGGGTTGACTGTTGCAACAACACAAGATCTCTCATCAAGACAAAGTAACTTATTCCATTACTCTATTTTTTTCATATTCATGCTTTACATTTCTATTTCATTTTGGTTTAGTTACCTAAAAGGGGTTTGACCTAGGCAAACCTCTTATCCCTAACAATCAACATTCTTCTCTTCCTCTCCTTGTGTGATTGCAAATTCAGGTACTTTGAAGTGTTGGTGTAACTATTTATTTAATTACACTTTATTAAGTTTACTTAGGTTTTACTTAGGTAATAATTAGTTTACTTAATTAATAAGTAAGCTTTATTTAGTTGAGTTTTTTTTAGGTCAACATTAGGGATATGCATACATTTATTTTATAAAGCAATCCATCTCACTATAATTTCTTAATTCTAAATAATATAAATTTGCACATCTTCATGCAAAGCTCTGCTTTTTTATTATTTTTCTCTTCTATGCAAGGCTTTTCTGGTTTTCATGTTGATCTTGGTTTCTAACATGAAGATCTTTGAAGGCATTAAAGAATTTTTGAATCCCACCCCTTACATTCAAGGTCAAATTATCCACCAAAAGTCACTCTCAAGCCTAGATATCATAGTTTCAAAAGTAGAAAACTGTGAAGAACCAAGGTGCAAACCTAGGGCTTCTATTTCCCCTTCGAAAATTCCAAAAATCTTGAAGAGGACTAAGTCACCAAGAATGGTGAGCTAGACCCTTTGGATAGGTCTTTTTGCGATTTTGACATTTCTAAACACCTATTTGGCAGAAATAGGCTCCAGACCAGTTTTCGAGAATCTAGGACTAGGTCACCCAAATTAGCACAAGTGTCCCTTTCAATTTCAACATCAAATCCAACAACATTTCCATCCCCTACAAGGTTCTAGGTCCACAATTCTTCAATCTCATCCATTTCTGTAATAGTTTATGTATATTTCTTAGGTTATTTTGTATATGTTTGCATATCATCATGTGTTTTCCAGCATAGTTACATTTCATAGTTTATTACATTCATAGCTACATTTATATTAGCTCTACTTTTTGGTCATAAAATTTATGGAGCTCCACACACACATTCACATTAAGCCCCTAACCTCCCCTTTGAATGAACCCTAAAATGAAAGAACTGCAAAAGAGAGCCATTCATCCAAAAGTTAGCTTATAGGGTGAAAAACGCTAGAGGCTCATTGGGGAATCCTCTTTCCCTTCTTCATTTTTAGTGGTTCACAAGGATATTGGAAATAACATAAATGAGATGATAGAAAATAAGACCCAGAGTGGTATTAATGATTTTGATTCCATCCTCACAACTATTGACCTGGATTAGTCAGATTCCCAACCATTAGAGGGATGTAGTGATGAAAATAGTAGTATTGATACTGGTCATGAATGGAATTAGATTGGGAAAGTCATTTACTGTGATAATAATATTACATACAATACCATTTTTGGTGAGGACACTCATGATGACTCAGTAAATTTTTAGTGTAATGAGTTAGGGTTTGGTATTTATACACCTACTCTGGCATATGCTATTGACCAATATGATTGTGTACTTGATTTTTTTGCAGAATCTCCTTAGCTTTTGGATCTCATTATAGGATTATTCCCACCAAATAATGACAAAACTCACCTCGAATATAAATAAGATGTTGACAATGGATCATTCCTTTTTGACATCATAGAGGTTCAGTCTAGTGTACAACAGGTCACATATGATGGTTTCTAGTGTGGTGTCTGAAGTCATGACCAAACTAATTATGAATGTTTTACTTTTCCATCGTAATATGAGGAGATTTGGGTCTTCTAGGCTAAAAAATATGAAAGTGGTGTGCAAAATGGGATTGGGAATACTGATTGGAATGATATGGGCTATTCCTGAAATGCTTGACTCATGGGTGTGACCATTGCAAGAAAGGTAGGACAAGGTTTTTGATAGAGGTAAGAATTGAATGTTCTTTTTTTTGGTGGTTTAGGGCCACTGAACTATGTTAGAGCAGTAAAAGGAAAAGGCATGCAAAGGGGCCAATTATGAGGACCTACTTGATTTGGCTAAATTTTATGCTTCTACCTAAGATTCTGAGATCTTTCTATGCCTATGGGAGGCATACATCCCCAGTCAGAGCCACTAGTGGAACACCTAAAATTCTCTTGGTTCCATTAAATTTTTATGATTAAACCTTGATAGTCATTTCCCTAGGGTTGTGGTTTTATAAGCCATTCATGTTCACAACCTTGTTTGGCCCCTAGCTTCTATTTTTGAGCTGACCAGTTATGTTCATTTCCTAGTCTTTGTTTAATCCTTCATGGCCTTAAGTCCTATGGTTTACCGAACCCTTTCACCTTGCTTCCCGTGTAGCTAGGCAGTCCCTTATAAAAAAAATGTGGTGCACGTTCTTCAAATTTTTCATTAAGTCGGGCTCTAAGTGTCTGCGTCCCCTATCGCTTGTTTTTTTTCAAACTCCCTTATGTAACCAACTATGAACAATGCCCTTTCCTTTCCTCTCAATCGACCATCTTTGGTCCATCGCATGTTCGTTTGTAGCTGTGAGGAAGTAACACCCGATGAACGATGCAGTCAGATCTTTGACCCATCGCTACTTCTCTAACTATCACTAGTTGTCTTTTGTAGTTTCAATTAGAACCCGCAACTACCAATGTCTAAGTCATGTTTTATCATTGTGGCGTAAAACTTTGTTGGTTGGCACCGGTCTATGGAGGGACACCACGCGATGCACGATGAATTAAGTTGATAGCGCCTGAGGGTTTATGTGGGAATGCATCACTGATTCCCTGACTATCACCTGTTGTCCTTTGCAACTTCGCGTGAAACACACGACCACCGATGGGTTGAGTTCCTCCCCATCGCACAGGCTTGCTCTTTCGCTAGTTAGGATGGTTCAGGTAGATTCTGATGTGTGATGAATGATGCAGGTAGTTGTTAACTCTTTAGATCCTTCTATGACTCGATTGATGATTAGTGTCTCATCATTGGCCTTAGTGCTATCATTTGATGGGACTCTCATAGGAAGAACAAACCAATGATGAGTGATGTATTTCAGTTTGTGGCTCATATTTTCCCGCGGTTGCCTGGATCGACGATGCGCATGTCAAGAATGATAGAGTTAGGATACTATCAAATATGTGGTAGTTTTAAAGCACCTCTTCATTATTTCTAAGTATGGATAGCAAAGCCAGTGGTGATCCTTAGTGATCCTCATTGATTGAGTTTTAATCCACGACGATCGATGGCTGCGATGCGACATGCAAGTGAATTATTTTTTCAGTCACGTGAGTGAACCAGGATGGCCATTAATTGTAGCATGCCTTGAGTTCATCTATTTAATAAGGGTCATCCTACAAATTGTTTACTCGTATACTTCTATTAGTAGCTCTGGTTAACTGTCATGAGTGTTGAGATAGTAAGTTTGGTTGCCTAATATTTTCTTGCCAAGGTAGTGTAGTTATACGCATGTTGTTCCTGCTACATTTTGGTGACTTTTTTTGTATCTGCTATTGGTGCAAATTAGATTATTTGCACATAGGAGTTTTCTTGAAGTTGTAGCTGGTATTTTTCTCACATGTCGAGTGCAAAATTCATATTGCATACAAGATGAGTCGAACGAGCTCTTCTTCTACACCAGTGTGTAGGTCATGAGGTCTAAGCTTGCAGGAGTTGTTGGTTTATGAATCTGAAGTGAAGCCTATGGTGGTAGAAGCATCAATCATCCCAAAGTCTAAGAGGAGTACTCGCAAGAGGGCTAGGGAAGCTATTGTCAGATGTGCCTATAATCTTTAACTGAGGACTTGTTTAGAAGAATTAGTCAAGTTTGAAGGGAAGGGACTTGAGGTGTTTGCAAAAGAATTAATGAGAACTAAGGCATACCCTAGGGTTTGTTTTCAGGAACCCAACTCCCTCATCTTAATCAGTGATAGCTCTTCGGAGGAGGCTAAGGGGGTTGGCCTGGGTGTTGGTCATTGCCATGTTTTGTTGGTATCGTATACTGACTCAAATGATGAGGTGGTGGATGCAACTCTGCTTTCTGTGAAGATGCCTGGTGAGGTTGTTCATTCAGTGGCTGACAAGGCTAGATGACACCCATGTGTCTTGATTGCTAGTGCTTGGGTCCTAGGTATGGTGATGTGTCTCCTGATGTGGCTGGTGCAAAGGTTTTTGGCTATTGTTGTTAATGGAGACTTCTCCTATTTTTCATGATGTGTGGGTTATGAGGGAGATGCCTTTTGGAAGGCTTGTGTGGCATCTCCGACTAATGGTTTGGTGCCTCTTCTTTCCTTTTTTTCCTTTTTCTTTCTCGTGATGCGTAAATGAAAATATAACGGTTCAAAAATGAAACCCCACTAGGTGAAATGACCTCAAAACTATCGAAAATGTAACTATAATGATCCCTTTGCTTGTTGCTCCCTTAATATATAAAAGGGATTTCAAGGCTCATTATAGGGTGGTTGATTTTGAGTCCAGAAATGGCTAGGGTGAAATGTTGAGCATTAAAGCATTACAAAATGTATATAGGACTGATTAGGGCATTGTCTTGGGTCTAAGTTTTGTATATGATGCTCTTAAATAGTTTTGCATAAATTGCTAATATTGAAACAAATATGTAACACTGAAGCATATACTCTCTTGTAAGAGATGATTACAGTATTATAAATGGAAAACCAAGTGTCTTTTCATTTTTCTTTCAATGGTTATTTGAATGTATAATTCTATTCTTGTTTTGGCCTAAGTGGCTAATTAAAATACTTGAAGGGAATTGTAGGTTTGTAATAAATCACTCAGGATTTTTATAAGAAGTTGTGTTTTAGGAACTATGAATTATCATAATGCAAGGTACTATGATAATGAGCCATTAATCTTATGATTTATGCATTACTAACTATTGTATGCTTGCCTCCATTGCCGATTGACTAGGTACTGGTCTATCCTCTGTAAATCCTTGTAATATGATGAAATACCCAAAATACCTAATTGTGGATTTATAATGACAACAACACTAAACCAAATTCTATCAATTCTGAGGTGTAGCCCCGAAATAATACTTCGTTCCTAGAAAATGAATGATTATTTGTGAATTTCATCAATACCTTTACTAGATGGTATTTTTTGCATAAGAAGGGAATGCATCTATGTATAATTTATCATCATTGTAATAAAATTCTTGTGAACTCCATTGGAAAATACCCTCCCTGGTCCCATAGAGCCTAAAGTGTAGGGGTTAAAGGTTCAAAACCTTTTACCCATCGAGTTGGCTCTTCATCTATAGGATTCTTGATGATGAAGTTTGGCTACCTTCTAGAGTCTCCTTGAGGTGGAGGGGAAAAAACACCAACAAGTCCCACCTATGATTTTTGGTCTTGACGCTAATTTTACATCTTTCTAAGAATTTTTTAATTTTGTCCCATAAATTATGCCTAATGGGACTCATATGCCACCTTGAGCATATGAGTTGTGCATGGCCCAAAATTAAAATTAATTCAAATTCTTGGTGGGATTTTATGCTCCTAGATCTGATGTCGGCTTGTAGTGTTGTAATTTCAAGAATTTCTAGGTAATTAAGTACAAATAATAGTTTCTTTCACTCATTTTAGACCTATCAAGTTGAATGAGCATTCTTATAGCAAGTTTGAGTTCACAAGAGCATTTAAGGGAATATTATCAAGCATCTTAGAGAATTATTCAAGCATCAAGCATCATGTCAAAGTCTTCATGCATCATGTTTGTTTTGGAGCTAACAATTGTGATGTAGGGTTTTATGATTCTTCAGCTAGAATTTCATTCAAGATTTGTCTTATTCAAGGAAGATTCAAGATATACATCCATTGGAGCCATCTCATACATGTTAATAGCCTCTTATTTGTAGGTTTTGGTGAATTGCAACATCATATTTTTTTCATTCATCATTCATCATTCTCCATTTCTATTTCATTTCATTTCAAGGTTTGATTACCAAAATGGGGTTTGACCAAGGAAAACCCCAATTCACTAACAAAACAACACTTCTCCATATCTTTAATGTGTGATTTTAAAATTTAGCTTGAAGGAAAATTGAAGAGAAAGTTTGGAGAAAGTTTTCAAAGTTTTTAAATTTTTCAAAGTTGTCACATTGCATTGGAGATACTTGTAAGACTTCTATAGGTTGCAAATCAGGGTTTTAGATCTAGAAATCAATCAAGAAGTTCAAAGTAGACCTTGAAGACTATATATAGACTTTTAAGCTTAAAAAATCCCTAACTAGACTAATACACTAGTTCTAGCTTATGAGTCCCAGTTTAGGTCAATTTTTAGGTTTTTATAGTTTCAGATACCCATTTGCCAGATTCTTGTTTCTACACAGAAACTCAAATGTGGGACTAAATCACCTAGTCTAGCATATGATTCCTAGTCAACATTAAAATCAATGTTTTCAGCATTTCAAGCCTCCATTTAGTCGTGTCCAGATTCCTAGGTGCACACATTTTATCTTGTAGCTTTTTGTTATGTTTTACATGCATTATTAGGTCATTTAGTGAAAGATTGCATCATACTAGGTTTAAGCATTTTGATTTGCATTTCATTTATCTTTCCATTCGCTAGCTTGGTGGTGAACCCCTCATTAGTTTACAATTAGACCCTAGGATAGACTTATTACAGTATCTCCTTCCCCTTTGAATAATTTAGATTGAGATCTTTAGGGTTTCCCTTCAATGAGATAATTGGAAACTAGGTTTTTCTCTATGCTCTAAAATACATGAAAGTGAATCCATTTTCTAATGTTTTAAGAAAATTTGAATGTTTTGCATCAAAATGATTGAGTTTGTATATTTTAAAAATATGAAATGTCATGAAATATGAAATTATGCATTGTTGGAAAGTTTCATTGACTTTGAGAATATTTTCATTTTTACATTGGTTTGAAAGCTACACTCATTGGTGAGTGTGAAGAGACTAGGAATAAGTTACTAGAGAGGGTTATATGATTGGCTCACAATATGTCTCTAGTCTGAAGTGGCAAGTATGTTGATCACAAGAGGGGATTCATTTAATCAAGTGATAATTAATGAAACATGAGTAATTAATTAACTAAGATAATGGATGCCACTCTCATGCCTTGAATGCTAGTATATACTATGGATTTTTGGGAAGACATGGTAACTCATGCAGCTTAGGTCTCGTAAGATTAAGTATCCACATCAATGTGAGATGAGTACTAAGTTTTGTGGTGCCATATTTTTGATAATATTGATGACACACCCTAACTAGCTCTATAGCATCATACCATAGTGTCTCATGTATGTGATTGGTTATTACTGAGTTGGCCCAATGGTGATTCTTCTAGTACCCTTGTACTGAGTTATACCATGATGGTTATATACTCTGGCATTGGTGAGTTGGTCCAATTAAGTGTGTGATGTGACATTGATGATTATATCTAATGTGGATGGTGTTATGGTTTTTACTCTAAGTGATGGCATGTACTGGATCTATGACATGATTTGGATGATTGAGTGTTTATATGATGTGCATAAGGAGTGTATATTTTTTGTATTTTTTTTGCCTAAGCCTTCTACCCAATTTTTTGACATGAGTTTTATGTTTGTGGCCTATGTGAGTATCTCCTAGCATAGTGGGAGTGGATAATTTGATTCAATGAGGTCAGGTGGTGTGGTAACCATTTTTCATGCCCTGAGGTTCATTGATTGAGTATAATCATGTTATCATTTAATTCAAATTTTAATTCAAGTAGTTGATGTATATTCTTCATTTATATTATAAAATTATGTTTTGCAACCTCTCTTTTACATGGGTGTAAATTTTATTTCTGAGAAGAGTATTTTTCTCGTTTATGTGTCTTTGTGTTTTTATTGAGCATAAATTATTAATCCTTATCATTATCATAATGTAAAAAGGTGAAAATCAAATTACAAACATTTGTTTTGGTTCTTACAACTAAATTAATTGTCATCTTTAATAGTTAGGTAGCTTGGTGTTGTATTTAGGTGGCTTGGTTAGCTTAGTATTCCTAAAACTCATCCAAAATGTTTTTTAGTGTGCTTGGTCAGACTTGTCATCAATGGGTTCGATTGGTATCATATTGGGGTAGCATATTATCATTCCACGTAAGCTCGAAAATTGCAAATTTTAGCTAAGTGTGTTGGGGCAGCTTTTTTCTATGTTGGTCCGACATCATTCCCATACAAAAAATAGGATGTAAACCTTCTTAACCATGCATAGAAGGTGGTTTTCATAGCTTAATTCAATTTTCAAATCATTTTTATTTATTTTTTTATGGCAATTTTTTTCATTGACTAGGTCTTAAAAAAGCCTTGTCAAGTTTCATCTCCTTTTGGTCCTATTAGTTCCTCTCTTTTCTATGACCTTAGATAGGTAAACCATAAACACAAAAGTTTTTCACCATATTCTTGGGGTCCTTTTGGTTTTTTGACTTAGTTTTCAAGTTTCATCATTAAGGACCTATGCCATTTATTACATAATTTTGTGTGTGACCTTTTGAAATGACCTAATTATCAACCTAGGGTTGGGGAGATTGTTATACTAGTCTTGTGAAGTCTTGTTAAGGTTATAATTTTTTATGTTTCAACTTGGATGTTTCATAAACAATGTTCATAGGTCATGGGATGTTGTGGAGTAGTTTCTTCCCTTAAGTGATGTCACTTTGGAATAGGATGTCTTGGGAAGCATGAGGTTTCTGGGAATTGATTTATTATCATTGTATTTTGTGGTGAGTTATAGCTTTTGGTTAGAAAAATTCTTGTGAAGGTTTTCCTTTATGTTTAGAGTGGTTTAGTGTGTTTTGATGTGGATTGGAGGTTGATGTTTCCCTCATCCTATTTTGGAGTCATGTTGTGATAGAATATGATTTTGGGTTGTAATTGATCATTGTGTGGAGATGTTCTTTCTCCCCTTCTCTTTTTCCTTTTAGTGGATATATCCCATGATTGTTTAGTCTTACAATGTTTCCATTTTTTTTTCAATGGTGAAGTTACTTGTTCTTTTCATTGCAACAATTGTGTGCACATTTTTGTGAAACTATAACATGTCATTTTGCATTATTGGTGTTGTTTTTTAAAATAATTGTTCCATCATAGTTTGTTTTGAGCTTGTCAGCTCACAAAATTACACAGCTAGGTCCAATCACATGAGGTAGAGCTAAACCTAGAGTGAAATTGTTAAGGTTCACAATTTATGATGCTAGATTTAGCCTCCAATTTATTTAGAGTATGAATTTATGCTTAATATCATACTAAAGTAAGGATAATCCAATAACGGTTCTATTATCCAAACATTGAAGAGATAGGATGACATAAAATCTAGGTGATACACTAGCCCATAGGCTCAAAATTATAAATCACCATAATGTAAGGGAAAAATAACTAATACATAAATTAAAATACAACATGACAAACATGCAGGATGCATGATGAAGATAGAAAACTAATAATGTATAAAAAGTAATAATTAATATAAACTTAATTAAAACATAATGAAAACATGCAAAAAAGGGGTATGACAATTAAAGACTAGGAAGATCCATAAAATCTTACTAGGATCCATACCCAAGGTATTGATGAATCACAAGCTAATTATGCTTGATATTTTTGAGGTGACTAATTCAAATTAAAAGTATCACAAGCTAGTGAAGTTCAATATTAACTAAGTGAGTCTTGACAATAAACAACATAGGCTAGCAAATTTTGATATTCACTAGGTGAGTTTCTACAACACTAGTAAATGAGAAACACATAAGGGCTAGTGAAGTTCAATATTTACTATGTGCATTCTCAAGTCAACAATACCAAAAATTATAGTCTCAATAGTTATGATAAGGTTCTAGAATATTATCAATATGCTAAAATACATCACAAAACTCAATGTGTGAATAAAGTGAAGCACATAATGTAATGCATGCCCCCACTTTAAAGTATTTGGTAATGTCAAATAGGAAAAATTCCCGTTAAGGTAGAATAAAACAATATATGCAACATGATAGGCTAGAAGCACTTGTTGGGAAGCCTATGCTAATGATATGTTCTTGACAAGGTTAACTCAAGACAAGGGGATTCCCTTAGAATAAAGATACATTAAGAAGGAAAAATATCATATAACTGATCCATAGATCTAGGGTCAACACTGACTAGAGATAGTATATAATATGATCATGCTCAAAATTGACATTATTCCTTCAATACTTATGAAACTACAAATATAACAAAGGAATGACAAATAAATACAACAAAGATTTTGTGTCAAAATGGAAGAGACCTAAATGTCTCAACACCATGCATCATTCCTAAAATAAATACACAAAACACAACATAAAGATGAATGAAGATACAAATAGATAAATTATATGACATGTTGGTGTTAGAAATAACAACCCAGCTAGACTTTGAAACTCTCTAAGAGGTAGGCAACCTCTATTTTAAAGAACAACTAAGGCTAGTGGCCAACTGACAAGATTCAGTCAAAGACTGACATCTCCTACACTTCTGGCTCTGCAGGACCAAGGTGGGTAATCCTACACAATGTTTAAAACTTAATTCAGCCATACACACTAACAGTGTTTATAATAGCAGATAATTATCAATGCAAAAAACACTAAGGGAAGCATTGACAACTTTAAATTTGGCTGAATTCTCAGCAACTCAACCCTCTCTCAGCCATTGGGAAGTAGGACAAACAACCAACTAAATAGTAAGATTAGAAATGATTTTGCATTTAAAATTGTTTTTGAGATGCACAAATTGAAAAATAGATTAGTGCCAGTTTTGGGCCATGGATTCAAACACATAAAATGAATTCTCTAGCAAGCAGTCTTCAACCAGTTTAACTTGCTAATGCTTTGCATTAACTGTTAGTGCCTTGCACCAACAATCCTTCTCTTGATATCAATTAGATTCTTCTTATCAAATCCCACTTGCACAGCTGAAATCACAATCACCTGCTTAAAGCCTTTTAACCATTTCCTTGAAATAGAACAATGAACAAACAAAACAATATCATGAAACTTGAGATGATAAACTCAAAGACACTTTGTATTATTGAATTTATATAACTGAAAGTGTACAAAAATAGAGACAATCTAATGACATTCATGAATGTGGAAACACCTTTATCATGTTAATTGCATAAACTAGCTGTATTTACTCTTGAATTCATAAAATTACATCTTACAGACTCAAACAATGACTTAGAAAATATAAATCTCTATCTACCCAGCCCAATACAAAAACTCACAACCCTTTACAATGAGAGAATAATAGAAGATATAGAAGAAGAGAAGCAAGCAGGACCAGCCCTAAATTTGATCTGGTGATGCCATCTAGAAGCTCCATTTACCATTGATCATCAACTGGATAGAATATCTCTTCCTTTCTTTGTAGCAACAAACTTATTCCCTCAAAAACAACATCAGCTCATCATTGCCAAGCAACAGAAAACATGCCCATGTGGAGATTCTTCAAATTCACCCAACTGGAAAATGTCTCCTTTCCTGTGCAAGTTCTGTTTCTGCCTTTTTTCACAATGTTGCACTTTATTTTAAAACCAAATATTAAAATTTCATAACTTTAATATTTCTACCTTTGATTTGCTGCAGTTTAATTCCCAACACATATTATCCACTAAAATATCCCCATACCCATTTACTTTTTTCCTGTAGTTAAAATAATATGCCCTTGAATATGAAAGCCCATTAAAATTTTATGGAGCACTTTATCTTCTTGCCCAACATATAAGGCAAATAATTCAATTTACCCTTATTTTATATAATAAACAGTTTTTTTAAAGTAAAGGATAAAACAAATATATCCCTATGCTATTAATCTCTTTCACACTTTAAATATTTGAAATATTTAAAATATTTCACCTACTACTTTTAGGCATTCTAAAATTTCACCAGGCCAATTTATTATGAAAGGTTTTGCTTTTGATAAAGCAAATGAAATTTAAAAATGACGGGCTCCTTTATTCCTTTTCCCATGCACAAGACCTCACCCAGGCCCACCCTATTTTCAATCACAAACTGAGTAACTTCTTGAAAAATATTAAAACAAAGGTTCCCCCCATGCATTCACACACACCTTGTGACATTTTCCATGATTTCATCTTTCCTCTTGCGAGGCTTGCGAGATTTGCCCTAATATTGTTGTTGACATTGCTTGAGCTCTGCGAACCCCCAATAATGGCGGTCATTCTCCACATTCATCTCCAAGTACGGGCTTCTTACCTTTGGCCTAGTGCAGGCCTTCCCTCAACCGCACCCAAGATTCCATGGTCCTCCATCGAGCCCATGAGTTACTCACCCTGCTTGTTCTTATTTGTAGGTGCAGGCCTCTCTTGCATTTTCCTTTAAATTTTCTAAGGGCTTTTCAATAAATACAATTTTGTTTATTTCACTCCAGCCAGCCACGCCTCATACACTTGCCAATTGCATTTTTCTTATGCTCTGATGGATGTCTTTACTTGTTCCAAAGCTCCCACAATCATCCACATGTTTTCCCTACCAGCGCGCAGGCCTCTCTCTCCTTACTGATTTAGCCCTCCACCTGCTCTTCCAAATGTGCGGGCTTCACTTCTTTTGTGCTTTGGTGGGTCTTTGTACCCTTCTCCAAGCCATGCCCACCTTTGCTCCCTAGTTGCCACACTCTAGCTATTAGGTTAGCCTCCATTTCATGGTGCGAGCTCACCTCCACCACTAGTAATGGGCTCCCATGCTGCTATTCCCACTCATCTATCAGTGCCATGGTGATATGGCACGTATCCTTTGGCTGGCTATGCTGGCTTTTTACATGGTGCAGGCTTTCCATCCTTGTGCTGGCCATGGGCTTCCCCTCTTTTAGTCAAGCCCTCCATTTCTTCCTTGCTTGGAAGTTCTTGAAGCCCTATCAACATATTTATTTTGTGCATATTCCGCTCCTCCCTGCATTGTGTGTGCTTCCTTCATGGTTCGTGCCCCAGCAACATTGCTTGAAAGTTTCTAATGCCTTTCAACATACATCCATTTTTCTATGTAGCCTCTTTGTTGCAAGTCGCACCCTCCTTTTCACTGGTTCGATGGAAACAAAGTGTGGAGTTTCTCTTTACAACTGCCAAGTGCATTTGCTTTGAAGTTTCAGTGCATTTTCAACAAACAATTATGTGCATATACCACTGTTGTGGGGTTCCCCTATTGGTGCAAGTAGGAAAGGAAATACCATAGCCATTAGCATTCACATTAAAATCTCTAAAGACTTCAACAAACGAGAATTTCCTCAGACAATTTTGCTACATCTCCCATTGTTGGTGCAAACTTCTCTCCTGTTCAATAACATCATTCATTTGAAAGCACCATCATCATGAACATTTAGAAAAGATCATTAGATGATTGCCCTGTTACCTTTGGAGGTAGTCATGATTGTGCACCCCATATGATAATCTCATCAAATCAATTTACTTGAAGTAATTACCTCAATTATGCAAAGCATGTCGGGCCCCATGTGGGTCCAACTAAAAAAAAAATCATTTTCAAACAAGGTTTACCCTCAAATGGTTCGATACTGCCTTTTGAATACTTCTGAAGTTGAGAAATGAATTGGGTCTACATTAAAATCAGTTTTATGACACTATTTGGAAAATGGTCAAAACAAGCCAGGTTGACTCTAGAATCGGCCTCAAAAATTGGGCAAATGACCTTGTGAAAACATAAAAACTTGCAAGCATATAGTCATTTGACCCAAAAGTATAGTGCAAAAGATTACTCAAAAAAATGTATCATGAGGTGGAAAATATTAACCGTCAAAGTTGCCCAACTGAACCTTCCCGAAACAACAGTTGTTTTGCACTAATTAAAAGTGATCCAACTGCCAATTTGTAAAAATAGTGAATCAACTCCTGACGAGCTGTCGTCAGACATAGTGGAACATTAAGATACCCTAAGCATGTGTGCAAAACGAATTTATTTGAAACATCGTTGATCAAAAGTTATTGACGATCGAAGTTGGCCACTCAAAAAGGCAGTCAGGAATGCAGCTGCAAAAAATAACAAATTGCATTCAGTTTCGATCTACTAAAAATAGAAAATCAGATCATAAAGTTCTAAAAATTGACATCCGAGATCACTTAGGTATGGAGAATATGTAGCAACATTCATTTTGACATGACAGTGAACTGGTTGCGAAAACCAAGCTCAAACAGGAAGCAACTTTGCAAAACAAATAGTCTGCAAACAACAAAACAGTGTCAAAACCCTCTAGCTCCACTTTTTCGAAACTATGTCAAAACTTATTGTGGGAAGCTGAAAGCTGACACACACATTCACATAGGTCAATTTAATATGTTTACAAATGGGTTTTGCACGACAATCAATAGGCTTTAAATTATAAGCCTCCAAAGTGGGTTAGTTGGGACAGATTCATTAGGTGCACTTATGAAAGTGCAGAAGCAAAATTTTGAAATGGGCATCTCAAATTTGCAAAATTTGAGAGTGCTAACATGACATATTCATTTTATTTCTATCCTTGTGCCAACAAGAACAATGGCCATCTAAAGAATACTAAGAAACATAAATACACACCATGTAGCACATCATGGGAGATCATATCACATGGAAGGAAACATACAAAGAAACATGAGTGGTACTACACATGTGATCTAATATTAAGAAAATTGTTTACATCCCAATCTCATTCATCATAAATAGAAGACATACAAGAGGTGAAAGGAAATACAATAAGTGTGGTACAAGGAGAAGACCCAGTTTCAAGAGGATCAATTATGAAGGCTAAAATGCCTAAATAACAATTATAAATTATTCTTAACTATTATAGTAACAATGACAAAAGTTTTGAGAGGATAAAACACTTTGTACCTTGTTGAATTTTTTTTTTTAAGTCACTAAGAACTCATTCGCCCCAAGTGGTGAATGGGTCCCTATTAGGGTTTTAAAAACTAAATTCAAGGTTTTGTTCCTTGATGTTTGTACTTCTAGCTCCTATGTTCTCCTCTTCAAAAATATGAAGTGAATTCAGTAGCTTTGTTTATGTGTTGCAATATGGATGAAAAGATTGTAACTTGACATTTTTGACAATTTTTCTTCAATCTTGTTCTCCACTTGATCTTCAACCTAGAAACCTGAAAACACACATCAAAAGAGAGAAAAACTTGTTGGTTGTTAGAGGATGGGGATTTAATTTTTTTAAACCCCATTTAGGCAATTAAACCTTATGATGAAATAATGAAATAGAAGCATGGAACATGAAACATGAAATGATGATACGTAGGATGATGTCTTGGATGTCAATATGAAAAATAACATGAAGTGGAAATATAGAATGTAGATGTAGATCTTGAACTAGATGTGAAAGAATTCTTGCAAATGGACCTTGAATGCTACATCAACACACATTAGCTTAACCACATGCTTGATGCACTATGCCTTTGACATGATGATATGATCTTTAATTGATGCAATAAAACCTTGATAATCTACCTTTGAATTCCTTTAAGATGCTCTATAATGCTCTTGTTAAAGTTGTCTAATGATAACTTGAACTTGCTAGGTGAAACTATGTGAATTAGCCCTACGTTTATACTAAGTCTAATATTTAGCCTCAAAATTAAAATAATAGAAGCTGGAATTAGATTTAGGATTAAAAGTCATTAAAATATTGCCACAAATAAATTTAAAAAGGGGTATCCTAAGTAAGGAGGACCCATTCACCTAAAGTGGCAAATGGTTCCTATCACAATTTTCTAGGACCTACCTTCGGGGAGGTGAAATAAGATAAAAAAACCTACCTCAAATATGCCAAAAGAGGGGTGTCCTAGCTTAGGAGGACCCATTTTCCCAAACTGGTGAATTGGTTCTAGCACATTTTTCTAGGACTACAACATTTTTAATGTAAATGCTATGCAATATCACTAATGGTTGTCGGGATAGATCCTTGAAAAATGCAATCACAAAACATGGTTATTAGGACCTCCTTTACCACTTAATTAATTAATATCCCTAGATTAGTGTGAAACTGTAAGAAAACACTTTACAACACCCTAAATAAGGCACAATTAAGTACCTTTTATCATTAATTGTTAATTATGAAACTAAGCATGAAAAAGGGTTACGTTTTTTGACACTATAGGCTCAACTTCATGTTTTGGCGAGGGCGCGATGATCGGGAATCATAGGATGATGAGGGTGGATTAGTGGGATGTATTTCATTGAGAAAAGGTTGGATGAAATGATGGTCACTAGGTAAGGTTTTATGCTCTTCAATAAGTTGATGATCTATAAAACATCTTCTTTTATGCTCATTCATAGTTTTATTTATTTATGCATGAATTTTAGATTGTAAAAGGCTAATTGAGGCATTCCTATGGATGGGGAATTAAAGGGACAATGGATAGTTGGGAGACCACCAAATTGTTAGGTTTCAACCTAAATACGTCTTTTCATTTCGGAGGTACAATGTTTATTACACGATTATCTCTAGGTCTTTTCTAGGATGGTAGAGTTGGAACCACATCATATCTACTAGGAGGTTAGGGGAGGATACTCAGTTTGTACTTAGGTTCGTCCACTACTTGTGGGGTAGGAGGATAACCATTGAATTCACTAAATACTAAGGAGCATTTGGAAAGATATTAGTAATGGATAACTTGGTTATAGACTTAGCTTTAAACTTTTTATATGACACAAATAAAAAGTCCTCATGAGGTTTAATGAATTAGATTGGTTGAGCAAAAAAATAATCCAATGAAAAATTTCATGGGACCAAAGGTTTAAATCTGTTAGAGTAAAGTAATTAATTAACTTTACTCTCCTCTTAATATTTCGCCTTGCACACATATTAGTCATTTAATAATTAATATTAATTATTAAATGCACTCACCTTTAGGGTTAGGTTTTCCTTTTAGGTTTTGATCTCCTTTTATAAGGATCGATCTCTTGTATTTCATTCATGCTCTATTTCATTTTTCTGGAATACATCTTGCACATTGTGAGAGCCAAACCCTCGTCTTGTTCTCGTTCTTTCTCTGTGACAAGTCTTTTGCATGCAGGTATTAATCGGGGTCTATGGATTTGCATTTCTCAAATCCTACATGGTATCAGAGCCAGATCTGCTGCAGCTTGTTCAGTTTTTGAAAGGATTAGATATCTAGGTTTGGTTGCATCAGATCTGTGTTTGTTTTCTAGTTTTTATTTGGAATAGGGGGTTTATTTTTTTGGTGCACTTTGAGCTCAAACGGACCTCACCGTTGAGCTTGCAGCATCCAAAAACCCCTATTTTGATATAAAATTCATCAAATTTGGCTTCACGGTGTTAGATCTACGAGGGTTTGATGTTTTTTTGAGGGTTCCTGATCCAGAGCATACTTGCAATTTTGGAGCAATTTCAACCCAAACGGACTTCACCATCGCATTCAGAGTGCCCAAAAACCCCTAAATCGACTGTCAAATCGTCGAAATCAGACATAGTGACTCCGGGAGGCAAAATTTTTTCATTTCTGGGTCGTACGGCCTGGTACGGCACGCAATCCAAAAAAAAATTTAAAAATCACAGAGTTATGGGCGCCGCCGTCAGTTAACCGCTAGCGGTTAAAAACTAGCGGTTAATGCTAGCGGTTAGCCTGACCACCAGGCTTAACCTTCAAATCTTTTTGGAGCAGTTTTGGTATTTTGGTCATAACTTTTGCATACAAACTCAGTTTTTCGAAAACAAAATATTTTCGGAAAGCTGGTTCCGAGCCCGTTCTGATGGTGTATGAATTTCTTCAAAAATATTTAGTTTTCATGCATTTTTTCGCAGTCAAAGTCAGATGATATTTTTGCACTCCGAGGGGCATAACTTGCTCAATTTTGCTCCGTTTTTCGAAAACAAATAGGCATCAGAAAGGTGGTTCTGTGCTCTTTCCAGATCTGCAGTTTATTTCACTAGAAAATTCTTCAGGTACTCAAAGATTTGTCTCATACCAATTACTACTTTTTATTGTTTTTTGGCTTTCAGTTTGTACTGGGGATTGGATTTTTACATTGTGGGGGGGTGTTTTTTCTTGCTTTCTGTCATCTACATCAGAAAAACAGAATCTATAAACACCAAAAAAAAACAAACAAACCCCTTCTGCATCTTCTGTCTAGTTCTGAAAGACCACTAAATAATAATAATAAAAAAAAAAAAACACATTCAGAGCAGTTGAGGCACAATTTACAGCATGGCCGACAGATCTATTGAGCTTCTCACACCGCATAATTATCACACTTGGAAGGGTCGCATGATGACACTTCTTCAGTCTCGAGGGTTATGGTCCTGTTTGGATGCGGTTCAACCTCCATTGACTCGCGCCTTTGAGGTTATGCAGCACAGGAACAATATGGATCAGGCTATGGGATTGATTGCTTTACACATTTCAGACAGTCTCCTGTTTCATCTTGAAGGGTGTCTCACACCTAGGGCCTATTGGACCAAGTTTGAGGGACTTTTTGGCACTATCAACGAGTTTAGAGCATTGCAGATTGAGGCAGAGTTGACTTCACTTGTACCTGATTCTTTTCCCTCCATTGAGGACTTTTTGACGAAATTCAAACAACAAAGATCTCTTCTACAGGGTTGTGGTAAGGTTAAGACTGATACAGAGTGTATTTACCTGATTTTGTCAAAACTTCATGGGAACTTTCAGATATTCTCATCTACCTTCCATTCCACTATGGATGCCTTGGGTGCACGTTTTAGCATGCCTTCTTTTGAGGTGTTTTGTGATCGTTTGACTCGAGAGCAGGCTAAGATATCACAGTTGGATGCTCTCACAAGATCACCACACCAAGCATTGGTAGCACAGTCATATCAGGGGAAGCAGAAGCAGAAACAGAAACAAAAACCACAGACCACAGAGCATTGGAAAGATTCTAGTTCACAGAAGACTTCTGATTCACCTTCTCCTAAGGGGGAATCATCGAAGAAAGATAGACCTAAGTGTGCTTATTGCACTAAGCTAGGACATGATGAGTCCAAGTGTTATGAGAAGAAGATAGATGGATATGCAAAACAGGTTTCAGATTTGACAGCTCTTCTTGAGAAGAACCATATTCATCACTCTTCTTCATCTACTTCAGGCGGGTCTTCTTCTTCACCATCATTCCAAATAGATGGACAGGCCCCACATAAGGGTCATGCATTATGTGCAACCACCAGTTCACATTCATCTAGATGGCTATTGGATTCAGGTGCTTCACACCATATGGCATCTTCTCAGGACATGTTCTCATCTTTCGAGGCTGCGTCCTCACCACACATATTGATGGGTAATAACACTTATATGAGTGTATGTGGGAAAGGTTCTATCGATATTGATGACGGTACATTCAATGATGTACTATGTGTTCCATCTTTGTCCACTAACCTTCTCTCCATCTATCAGATTGCTCACAGTGGGACAGGGAAGACAGTTGAGTTCACACCTGATTCAGTGCACATCAGAGACATTCAGACTGGCAACATTGTTGCAACAGGGACAGTTGATCATTCTTCCCGATTGTATGCATTCACACACTTTGGTCCACCATCTCCCTCTCTTTCTACAAGAGAGCATGCAGTATCTGAGGAGAAGTTCGGTCACTTGAACTTATGTGTTCTTCCATCTGTTCATGAGACTAGTGTTGAGACTTCTACACCTCTTCCTCCTGTTGAGATCACATTTGTTCAGCAGGATACCTCTTCAGTTGTGACTGACATTGTTGCTCCACTCATCGAGCCATCAAGTGCAATTGTTGAGGCCATATCTGAGGATATTCCTTTCCTCATAGATGATAGATTCAGCACACCTGTTATCCCTTCTTCATTGGAGATTACATTTCAGGATCATCTTGAGTTGTTTGATTCACCATTCTATTACTCAAACACTCATTCTCCAGTTCAGTTCTTCAATGAGCATCATCCAGGACTTCCATTTTCACCTCACTTCCAGGGATTTCCTCTTCTTCGACCGTTGGATCTGTTTCTTCCTCCGGGGCGACACATTGGTTTGATCATTGGCACAGGGGTTCTCTCATTCTGGGGGGGCTTTGGAGTCTCCACTCTCTCTCATGGGGGGGTATCTGATTGTATATCTGCATATGTTCTTGAGAGAGTCTCTTGAGACATTTCATTTGTACTTTCTTTTTGCATCTCTTTTTGGAGAGGAGTTTTTTCCCACTGGGTTTTCTCCTTTTCTCCGTTTCATAGAGATTTCCTTGTACTTGGGTACCTGATCAGGCCTAGTTGCCGGGACCCAATTTTACTTTCTTGCACTGTAGTTCTTTTGCTTTCTTGCACTAGTCTGTAGCTGCACTCTTGCTTATCTTAAGGGGGGGTGTTAGAGTAAAGTAATTAATTAACTTTACTCTCCTCTTAAGATTTCGCCTTGCACACATATTAGTCATTTAATAATTAATATTAATTATTAAATGCACTCACCTTTAGGGTTAGGTTTTCCTTTTAGGTTTTGATCTCCTTTTATAAGGATCGATCTCTTGTATTTCATTCATGCTCTATTTCATTTTTCTGGAATACATCTTGCACATTGTGAGAGCCAAACCCTCGTCTTGTTCTCGTTCTTTCTCTGTGACAAGTCTTTTGCATGCAGGTATTAATCGGGGTCTATGGATTTGCATTTCTCAAATCCTACAAAATCCATTATGGTAAATAGCATGTATTTGGTCATCAAATGGGAATTTAAGACATTTATGAATAATTTATGGGATTGTATTCATTGAGATTAACCATGGAAGACCTAGCCTCACATGAAAATGATTTAATTTCAAAATTATAATTAATGGAACATCTAATTTTTTAGGTCTAACCTTGACTAAAAGAGTTATAAAATCAATTTTAGGGCACATAGAATAATCATGATCCCTTTAAAATGTTTTATATTTCTTGTAATTATCTTCATAGAGTTCATGCACACATAAGAATTCATCGGCGATCACATTTATTTTACACATGAGATCAATCAGTATTCCCTTGTGGGTTTATCATTGATTCTAATAGTGATATAAGGAGGAAAATTGGGTGTAGTTATAGATGCATCAATATGTGTGAAAGAAATTTAAAAAAAAATAAAATTTCTTGACCCTTATGAGTTTGGAATTCAATCATGTTGTCAACATTAGATAGATTTTTATCATGTTCTTCATTGTCAATATATTAAAGAAAAATTGTTGAATGGATTGGTAATTGGTTTGCAAATATTTGCAAGTTTTTGTTAGCTCGTGAGACTAATTTATTTCATTTTTCATTAGCACCAACCAAATATATTTGATTAAATTCGATGAGGTCTTGTACTTGGTTCCTAAGGTGCATACATCTTTTTATATAATGTCCAAGTATTGGATGATGTCGGAAAGAGAATTTTGTGTTAAATTTTTGAGGTAAAGGTTTAGTTATGTCGATAGGCCTAATTGGAATAAAATGAATCATATTATTTTTAAAAAAATTGTAACATGATCTCATTGAGAGAATCAAGCAATTTTGAATATTATCTATCTCTTGGCCTAAATTAATATGGTGTTGTTTTAATAGTAGTGACTTGTGTTTCAATGTTATTAGAAGTTTCAGGACTATTTATCTTGATCCTTTTTACTTTTTAAATGATTGATATAAATTTTTTTGAGGAGTGGCTTTAGATTGACCAATACCTAATCCAATGACGACATGCCTTCATATTGACTAAATTATATAATATAATCACAAATGGGTAAAGGATGGATATTTCATAGATAATAGCTTGTATTAAATATTAGGTTTTAAATTTCCCATGAACAACCCATGAATGTTAGAATTTGCAAGACTATAGGAAATTTGTGAATAAAGTGATTAATATTTTCCTATAAAGTATTTTATTTTTTCTCTAGGTGCTTATTTAGAATAAACTAAAACTATTAACATAGCTTGAGGTCCAATGTTTTCTTGTAAATCTTGGAGTAACTCACTAGTGAGTTCTATAAAGGAGGTAAATGAATTGGTTGGTAATGAAAAAAACTAATCGAAGGCCATATATTTCAATGATTAAGGAATATTTTTTGGTAGGAGCACATCTTCAAAAATGAAGTCACAACACATGGTTACTAGGACCTCCTTTACCATTGCACTTTTCAAAGCAATTTATTTCAATATTTTTGTGGTATGGGTGTGTTTACAATAGAAAACAACAATGGGATATATGTGAGGTATGTTTGATGTCTACCATTTTTTTTATTTTTCTTTTAGTTTGAATTTTTTTTTGTAAGAATGTCATATTTTGTAAGAGTTTATTTATCGTAAGATCAATTGGTGACATATTTGGAGAGTTTTTTGAGTATGGAAAACTAGAATGAATGGTTGGTGGATTATTATTTTTCACATTTATGACGGGTGATGAAGATAAAGGTGTTATAGGAGAAGTGGAAAAAATATAACGATTTCTACAAGGAAGTCATAAGATTGAAATTAAACCTTTTCTATATTTTACTGATGTGATGACCAAACGGTAGACGTTGGAATATATGACACTATTGTAGGAGAGGAAACTTGTTTACCTAATTGGTTTTAAGAATTAGTCAAATATTGAGCACAACTAGCTTTCGTAGGAATATTATCATCCATTATATGAGCTAGGATATTCAACACTTCTATCATTTTTAAATCATTTACCAAATTCCTAAGTTTATCCAAAATATGAACTATTTTTCTAGAAAAAGGATCGGTGCTTAGGAATTGTTGAATTTCTTCTAAATCCCTATACAAATGTTTCAATTTATCATTAGGGATATGGGCATCAAAATTTTACAATTCCACATAAATATTAGGTTGAAATGAAGTAATGGGTACTACATGATTAAGAAAAAAATCAATGATGGGTTGGGTGGATGCATCACCTTGAGTGAAAGAGCTATAAGAATCAAGCTCAACACTAGTTGTGATTGTAGCACAGGAAGCCATAATTCTGAAACTATGTCTCACCATGGTATTAACTATAGGATAGTAGGCGATGAATCTCATTCAACCATGTTATAAGAAAAAAACTTCAATTCTTATACAATGAAGAGAAAACACACCAAAGTCATAAAAATTGGAATAAGTTACAAACATAGAAATTAATCCCTCACTGAGTTCTTCCCGAGGTCGGTTTCCTTCATAAGTTTGGAGATGAAGTGGATCTATGAGGGACTCTCTCTCCCACTCTCAAGCTCCTCCTTTGCATGGCTCTCTCCTTCATTGATGGTTGCCTTCTCCTCCTCCATGGGATAACCTAGGGTGGCCTCCTAGATGGATGACGAGGGGTGATGACAACACTTTTGGGTGGCCTAGAAATACTTCTACTGGTGGTTCTAGTTGGTCAGATACTACTTCACAAGGGTGCTAACCTGAGCCACAAAATATCACACACAAAAAAAAGAATATTATTGTATTCAGAATAATGAAATGCTCACATGCAGAGGATCCCAAATTCTTGAGTTCTGCAATACATGCCCTTACAAAAAATTACATAAGTTTCCTTTTCTCAATATGCACTCTTTCCCAAAAAAGCTCCCCAAAAATAAAAAATAAGCGCATAAATCGCTCCTTTTTTGGTTTGGAGCCAAAAACAACATTTGAATTATGAGTTTTAGAGGTTTGGCACTGAGAATTACAGTTGGACTCAGAAGATTTTTTAGGGAAAAAAGCAGAAAATGAAACTTGAATAACTTTGAAACCGGGAATGATCTTGACCTGATTCTTTCACCAAAGTGCTTATTTTTCTATCTTGAAGCTTCCCTTCAATTTTTGCCTCCTCACATCTTCAAATTCACACATGCTAAAAATAGTAGTTGAGTAGAAAAAGAAGAAAATAAATTCTAAAAGTTGGGAATTCTTATTTGACAAAAAGGGTATCCAGAAATGCAAAAATATCTACAAAAAGCTAAAAGAAAGTAAAGATATTTTTGGGTGATGCAACATTTCCCTTACACCACTGGATGCTCCTACATCAAAAACCTAGAGTAATTTGACAAGTGACCCCATCACGTCTTAGATGGTTGAGGAAAACCCAAACGATCAACCTCTCCTTTTCACCAAATATTCTTCATACTGCCTATTTTTGGTACTCCTTCCCACATGGCTATCTAGGATTGCTTCAATCTCCCCCTTCTCTAAAGTAGGTGTTGGAATGCCACAATATTCCATTGCTAGTACTTCCTTTGCACCACCTTCATGATACTCTATAAAATCTAAAATGTTGAACACAATGGAAATGTTGATTCCATCTGGGAACTCTACCTCATATGCATTTCTTGAATCATGCCTCTTAAAAATATTACAAGGACTGAACTTCTTCATATTCAATTTGTTATAGGTTCCCATTGGAAACCTTTATTTCCTCAAGTGGACCATCACTTCATCACCAATATGAAACTCCTTATTCCTCCTCTTCTAATTTTCCTTAGCCTTATACTGCATATTCATCTTGTTAATATGTTCTCTTACCTTCTCATGTATATTCTTGATGTGCTCCACAAATTATTTGGCTTCAACACTTTTCTTCTCTTGGTCCATCTTTCTCAGTTCTGGAGCAGTCCTAAGACTATCTCCATACACAATCTAGAATGGTGATCTACTAGTACTTTTGTTGACATAATTTTTGTAAGAAAATTATGTCTGGAGTAAGATCAAGTCCCATCCCTTGGTTTTATCTCCTACCAACCAGCTTAGTAGGTTACCCGGACTCTTATTCACAACCTCAGTCTGCCCATTAGTCTATGGATGGTGTGCAAAACTAAACTTCAACTCTGTTTTCAACTTCTTCCACAAGGTCCTCCAAAATTACCCAACAAATTTGGTGTCACAATCTAAGAATATACTCTTTGGTAGACCATGTAGCCTCACCACCTCTTTGAAGAAAAATTCAGCAATATGGATTGCATCATTGGTCTTCTAGCATGGGATGAAATGTGCCATCTTTGTGTCCTCGAAAAACCAAGAACAAAGTCCATACTTATATCCTCCCATGAGCTCTCTGGTACAGGTAAGAGTTGATACAAACCTATATTCAAGCTCACTCCTTTAGCCATCTGACATACCCTACAACTCTATACAAATGTCTTCACATCATGTGATAACTGAGGCCAATAATAATGCTCACTAATAATGGAAATGGTCTTATCTTGAACAACATGTCCTGCCATTCATCCACTATGCTTCTCCTTTATCAGGTTCACCCTCATGGAACTCCTTGGAATACAAAATTGACTTCCCTTAAACAAAATGCGATCCTGGATTATGAAATCTAGACACTTTGTCCTATCAACTATAGGAGGCTCCTTGCAAGCTTTCCAATCCTCTGCAAAATCAGGATCTTCTGGATACAATGTCTTGAGTTCACTGAACCTAACCACCTCAATCTGCATTTCTTTAAACAATGTCTACCTCCTACTTAAGGCATCTGCAACCCTATTCGACCTCCCACTCTGATGCTTTAAAACAAAGCTATAACTCTACAAAAAATCTAACCATTTCATGTTCCTTCAATTTAATTTTCCCTGACTATTCAACTACTGTAATGCTTGATGATTAGTATACATAACAAATTCCTTCGGCAACAGATAATGCCTCCATTTATTTAATGCTTGAACTATTGCATAAAATTCGTGATCATATATAGAGTACTTTCTCTTTGCATCATTTAACTTTTCATTGAAATAGGTAATGGGCTTACCTTCTTGGCTTATCAATCCTCCAATGGCACAACCACTAGAATCAAAATCTGCCTAAAACAACTTATTGAAATCTAGGAGGTCTAAAATAGGTTGTTATGTCACCTTCTGCTTCAATAGGTTAAAACTCTTTGCTTCTCCAATGCTCTGTTTCAACTCCTTTCTATCCCCTCTCATTGTTTCAGTTAGGGGTGCACAAATACTACTGAAGTTTCTAATTAACTTCCTCTAAAAGATGGCCAAACCATGGAAATATCTCACCTTAGTAGTTGGGTCCATTTTGAGACCCTCTACTGAGACAACAAACCCCAAGTACACTAAATCCTTTTTAACAAAACTGCACTGTTTAAAATTTATCAACAGTTTCTCCTCTATCAACTTTTCAAAAACTCTATGAATAGGCATTAAATTCTCATCCAAGGTCTTACTAAAAATAAAAATATCATCTAAATAACAAAAACTTCACATAAAATCTTTCAGTACCTCGTTCATGAGCCGCATGAATGTGCTCAGTGCATTGGTTAGCTCAAAAGGCATGACTAACCACTCATACATGCCCTCTTTGGTCTTGAAGGTGGTCTTCCAGTTATCTCCCTCTCGAATTTTGATCTGGTGGTATCCAATCTTCAGATCTATCTTTGTTAAGTACCGAGCTCCACTCAAATAGTCCATCAAGTCATTCATCCTTGGTAGGGGAAATTTATACTTGATTTTTATCTTGTTTATGGTTTGGGATTTTGTACACATCCTCCACTCCCCATCCTTCTTCGCTGCTAGTACTGTAGGTACTACACATGGACTCAGACTCTCTTGAATCAAACCCTTTCTCAACAACTCCTGAACTTGTCTGTTCAACTCCTCATTTTTTGTAGGAGTAATTATGTGAGATGCCTTATTTGGAAAACTAGCTCCAAGGATCAAGTCAATATGATGATTGATCTTCCTCACTAGTGGTAAACCCTTAGGTACATTATCAGAAACAATATCTCTAAACTCATTCAATATCAACAAAAAAATTCTAGTACTACTACATACCATTTCTTCGGCCTCCTTCAGGGGTTTCAACTTATGGTGGACTCCATCCTTCATTAGGGAATAAGCTTTTGCATGGCCATGATGTATAGCTCGCCAGTCGAACTACCACAACCTCCCCAACAACATGTGACATGCATCCATGGGGATGATATCAGAGTACCTCATCATGATAGCTTCCAATCTTGAATTTCACTAGGCACTGCTCATTGACCAAAACTTTGTGGTCTTTCTGCAACCAGGAAATATGATATGGATGTGGATGCCTTTCCCTCTTGAACTTCAACTTCATAACCATCTCTTCTGACACCATATTATCGGTGCTCCCACTATCAATAATGACATCACAACATTTTTCTTCACACTCTCACCTTGTGTGCAACAAATTCTTCTTCTATTCTAGCTCCTTCTCTTAAGTCACCAGGGCTCTTCTAACCACTAGGTCTTCTCCCCTTTCAACATCATCTGAATGCTTGGATTGAGCCTCCTCATCTGCATGCACAACCCTTGCATGACCTTTCGGCCTTCTATCTATCCTTCCTTGGTGTTGTGGACATTCATAAGCTTGATTCCCTTCTTCACCACATTGCAAAAAAGTACCTCTGAAACCACCTCTTCCGAGTCCTTGTCGTCTACATCTTTGGTTACCACTGTTTTGATCATGAGGGTGGTAGAAGTTGTCATTCTTATGGCTTCGACTGCTACGCACATCTTCATTTTTCTTCTCATCCTCATTCTGTCTTCTAGAAGATATTCCACTGCCCCTTTCGCTTTGACCTCCTCATCCTTTTTGGTTGCTTTCAGATCTTTTGTTCAGCTTCTCTTCAACTCTCAGAGAAAATTGGTATGCATTCTCAATGGTGGTCATCCTAACCAAGCTTAGGTCCTCTTGAATGCTCGGCCATAACCCATTAATATAATGGGGCTCCCTTCTCCTTTTTGGCCTTTGCATGGCTTTTTCTAATGATCATCTTGTGAAAATATTTTGTTTATTATTTAACAAATCTATTTCCTTGCAATTTCTTTAGTAGATCTAACTTGTAGTCCACTAGTATGAACTGCTTCTTTAGTTTCTCCACCATGCAATCCTATTTGACAATCTTCCCTCTTTCTCTCCGATTTATCTCCAACTATACCTCCTTCCACCAAATATTTGCATGGCCCTTCAGCTTCATTTTTGTAAACTTAACCCGATCTGGGTGCTCTATTTCTTCATACTCGAAATACTCTTCTAGCTCATTGATCCATTCAATCAACTCTTCCCGGTTCAGACTTCCAAAAAAACTAGGAACTTCTACTCTGGTTCTTTTTTCAATCTTCAAAATGGCCCTTATCATCCGTAGTTGATCTTGATCAATCACTTCTTCTTCCTCTTTTACATCTATATCTTCCACCTCTTCTTCATCCTCACTTTCTTCACTTCTTCTTGGGTTTAACCCTCTTCTCATCTCTTCCTACAAAGCATCAATTTTTCTTTGGGGGGCTCTGAAACCCTTGGTTGCCAATAGATCTCTTCTACTAGAATTTCTAGCACCTTTGGCACCACCATGCCTAACATGCATTAGTCTTCGAGGCATCTTAAATATCTCAAACCCACAAACATGGTCCTGGTGTGAACTACCTCACGATCGGTGATCTGTCCACACACTCAAGAAAACCCACTCTAATACCATCTGAGAAGGGTGCTAACCTGAGACACAAAATATCACACACAAAAACCAAAGAATATTATTGTATTCAAAATAATGAAATTATTACATGTAGAGGATCCCAAATCCTCGAGTTCTACAATACATGCCCTTATAGAAAATTACAGAAGTTCCCTTTTCTCAATATGCACCATTTTTCCAAAAATCACAAACTAGCCCATAAATAACTATTCTTGGAGTTGGATTTAGCAATCTCACCTCATTGGGAGTACAAAGATAAAGAGAAAGATGACAACGATTGGGTCACCCTTGACATCACTCCAAACCCTGCTAATGTATGGGGAAAGAAATTGGATTATAGGGACCCTTCACCCTTTGTTGGCACTGGTATGGCCACTTGACGACCTTTTATTTTATTGTGTTTGTAATGTTTCTAGCTTTTTGGGCTCGACCCATGTGACTTTGAATTTTTAGGCCCTACCCATGTGACTCTTGAGGTGTGCCTTTTCACCACCTACCTTCTTTTGTGAATATGTATTTCTATCTTTAATTTAATATAGATATATTCCTATTCATCGAAACAAATTACACAAGAATCACAAAGACAAAATTGTGATCCAAATTTTGGCCAAAACTAACTAGACAAGCATGTTGGGAACTCTATCCAATGAGATTGATTTTTTATTTTAAAAATACATAAATGGGCTATAGATTCTCGAGATTCTAATTTGCAAATTTGAAAGTCTAAAAATAGTAATATTTCCATAAATACACAAAATTTAATTTTTCTATATATAAACATAGATATGCATGCAATTTTAGATTTTTGGAATAATGTAATTGTGTTCAAATGTAATTTTTAGATTGTAAAATCTAGTAGTAAATTGAACCTAGTTTAACAAATCTAGAAAAAAAAAAAATTCTAACATTTGAAATGTCAACAATATAAAATTTCACTTTTTTAACAACACATACATGCATAAATAATAGAATTTAAACACTTTCAAAAAATATTCAAACATTAACATGACCTAATTAATATTTAATTGTACAATAATTGAATAGATCTATATTTTAGAACCTAAAATTAACAATTTTTGATTGAAAATACTATGCAAATATTTACTTTGTTAATGGTTTTTATAACAATTTTCATGCACAAATTGTAAATTTAAATTTTTGCAAGTTATATTCATATTTCAAAATGACCTATTGAGATTGCAAAAAGTTTTAAAGTGCATGTAAATATCTAGGTTTTCCAAAAATATGATGTGTCGAAAAGGGATCTCAGGTCTATATCCCACTTCTTGCAACATCAAAAAGGAAAGGTCTAAAATTGATCTAAAAAAACCATTTGGATACTAACCTCAATGGAAGAGATATAATTATGGATTAGGGTTTCAGTCATTTGGCTATGTATTGATAATGATTAATTGATTGTAAATAGATTTAATTTGACAATGAAAAAATCAATTCAGATAACTATGAAAATACAATGAAGTGATATGATTTCTAGAAAACATAGAATAGAGAGAGAGAGAGAGAGAGAGAGAGAGAGAGAGAGAGAGAGAGAGAGAGAAAATTAAATAGAAGAGTGCAAACATAGAGGAACCTAGCATATACATCTAAGCCTAAGATAATTGGACAAGAGAATTGGGCACCCTAGAATTAGAATTTTATACTCAAAATCAGATTTCTAACTCCTATTGCTCATTTCCTTTAGGTTCTCCTTATCTAGACTCAATGTTAGAACTTCATTTGTTGCTCATAAAATCCACTTTCCCTAATTTTTTGATTTGTAGGGATTGAGTGCTTGAACAAAAAAATTTGGTTTTCAATCCTCTCCTAATTTTATTTTCATCTACAACCTAAACAAAATAAATAAGCGAAAAGGTTGTGCCATATAGGGGCTTTCCTAATTGAAACCTCATTTCATTATTTCTACCTCTAAAATTTGCCTATGATACTGTAAAAGAGAGCTTACCTTTGGTCAGGAAGAGGCTAAATGATGATGATGCATTGATAACATGATGCTTGAATAAAATCATACTACTATAATTCTACTAATTCTCCTTTTGACTACTTTTTAGGATGCTCAATTATTCTTTTGATTTCCTTTATATTTTGGAATGGGATTTAAAATGGTGAAAAAGATGTATTTATATGAAATTCTCTAATTTCTCAATAATTAATTACCCACAACCAATAGATGAATTTAGATTTTTAAATGTTAAAATGTTGAAATTAACATCTTTCAATTAGGGACAAAAAATGCTAGACAAGGATTTTGGGCACCCTAGTCTAGACCTATTTTGGATCCTTAAACATCACTAAATAAATAGTAACTCCTTAATCCCAATTCAACTTCCAATTTTATGAATCTTATTATAAACTGAAAAATTAAACATACAATTGGGTCTAGGCACATCGAGGGAGCTAAACCTAGTGTGAAATTTTCAAGGGTGAAAATTTACAATGCTACATTTATTAATACTCAAACCAAGATTAACCAATGACACATGAAGTGGGTTGAAATCGTAAAAAACTATACTATTGTTCTCAATAATTGAAGTGGAATTTCAAACTGATGCAGGAGAGTCCAATGGTGTAAGGGAAATCCTGCATCACCTAAAAATATCTTTACTTTCCTTTAACTTTTTGTAGATTTTTTTGCATTTCTTGATACCCTTTTCGTTGAATAAGAATTCCCAACTTTCAAAACTGCTTTTCTTCTTTTTTTGGTTGTGTCACCAAAAAGTGTAGCCTTTGACACTTTTTTGTTGGAGATCATTGGGTATTGCTGATATGTGGTTTTCATTGATGTCATCACTATTGGCATTAATATCTTTAAGGCTGTAAATGTCGAGGATATTGAGAAAATTGTAATAAAATAAGTTGCATGTTGTTAAGGATACAGTGAAGTTCAGTATGATGGCTAGCTCAGTATATTGAGGATAAGGAGTTGTGGATTAAAGGGTTTGTTGAAAAGTGTATCTAGTTTATTCACCTGATTTTTCAGAGGTTCGCATGAAAATTTGATCAAGTTATGAGTATCGGTGTTTTGGTAGTTGTTTTCTTGCTGTAGTTGGTGTTCCTAAAAGAAGATGATATGATTCTATCAATCTGGGTTGTTGTGGATGCTTTTGTGGTGATTGATGATGCTTGTGGATGTTTCTAGATTGTGCTCTATCTTTGTTCTTGGTTTGCATCGATTTTTGTGCTTGCAATTGGTGATTTTCTTCTGAGAGTTCATGTTTTTCATGATCATGGCCGACAGGGTGATTGTAGTGTGTTGTGGATCGTCGAGGCTAATTTTTTAAGGTGTCTCATGTTCAAGACATTATTTTTTGGGTCTCTGCTATGTTTTTCTTGACATTATTTGATTCACATTGATAAATTATTTATTAATTTAGGCGGACAGTTTGTACACATTTCATATTTTGTTGGCCCGACATGTAGTTAATGTTATCCTTAGTTGCAGATATATATGATTGATTGTTTATACCATTTGATGCATAGTGTGAAGTGGACAACGAGATGTGCGAGTGCTATGTGCAAATAATGTTCTAATATTTTGAAGGTTAAATTAAAGTGTGAAGAAGAGTGAGAATAAGGAAGTGTTCATGTGCTTAACTAGAACTGTAATCGAGAATTAGCATATGCTATTTTCTTAGTTCAAATCTTTGGGTGTAATCTAAATGTGACTATAAGATAGTGTGTCTTCCTTTGGGTAGTAAGCCTTTTGTATTTGAGTAGCGAGCTCTAGGTAGTGTGCCTGAATGCATGTGCATTCCTCATTTTTCAATACTTTTAACAAAGTATAATCTTGTGGATTTACCTCCACCGTGGTTTTTCCCCTAACAAGGTTTCCACACAAAAATCTTAGTGTTATGTGTATTCTTTATGTAGTGATGGTTTATGTTTTCATATTTATTTATCAGATCTGAGATTAAGTTTAATAAGTATACTTTCTATGACAACTAGTTCACCCTCCTCTCAATTGTCTACCCTTGTGTTTCCAACAATGGTATTAGAGCAAGTTCCCTTAGAGAAGCTTGATCGCTTGAGGTGATCCAAGATAGCGACATATAAGAAGGATAGTCTAAGATTTAATGGAACAAATTATTCTTTGTGGAAGACTCGAATGGAGTGTCATCTAAGATGCATTGGTGAAACTTTCCAGACAATTGCAAAGAATATATATATCATCCCACATAATGATGCTTCTACTGTAGGTGAGACTAAGGAAGTCAAGTACAATATCAGGGCTAAGGAAGCATTGTTGAGTGCACTGCCTGATTCTAAAATGACAAATGTAATGGAGCTCAAGACTTCTTATGAGATCAAGAAAAATTTGGAAACTTTGTATGAAGGTGATAACCATGTGAAGATTGCTAAGCTACAAAGCCTGAAAGGGAAATATGAAACATTGAGAATGGGTGAAGATGAGAACATCACTTCTTTATACAGAGAGTGAATGAACTTGTGTGTAGTATCAAATGTGTTTGTGTAGCATTGGAAGAATCAAATATTGTTGCTAAAGTGCTCAGATCCTTTCCTATTGCATACAAAGACAAAGTTTATGCTATTGAGGAGATCTAAACTATGAAAAATGTAACCAGAGACATGCTCATTGGTAAGCTTCCTACTTTTGAGTTAAGTGAGTTTGGTGAATCTCTTCCTAAGACATAATTTGCATTAAAAGCTACTATCTCTAGAAAAGATAAGAAGAGATATGATTCGAGAGAAAGTTATTCTAGAAACATGTCCAAGTATGAGTAGGAAATGAGAGAGATCGAAGAAGAAGAGAGAAAACTAGATGAGCTTGAAGCACTTCTTGTCAAGAGGGTAGCCAAAGGAGAAGGTGTGATAGATGATGAATCTAATAAAGGAAATGCAAGTGAGAATGAATGGGTATTTATTTCTATCAAGTAAAATAATCATGTACCTATTGATTCTACTAGTTGCATGAATGTGGAGAAAGATCTAGCTACCAGAGTTGAAGAAAAATATGAATGGGTGATTGATGGTGGATGCTCTCATCACATGATAGGTGATAAAAGTAAATTTGTGAGCGTAGAAAAGTATGATGTTGGTGTTGTAAGATTTGGTGATGATAAAGCTAGTGTAATCCATGGCAGAGGATCCATTTCTCTTGAATGTAAGCATCATACTGATGATGTTCTATGTGTGGAAGGTTTGAAGCATAATGTCTTAAGTGTGGACAAATGGTTGAAAGGGATATAATCTTCAATTCAAGGATGGAAAGTGTAGAATATTGGGGAGTTCTGGAAATGTGATTGCATCTGGTACAAAAGGAAAAGGTAATATCTTTCACCTAAGTACGACTAGTAAAAGTTGTCTGATTGCTCAAGTTGGTGAAATTTGGTTGTGGCATAGGAGATTGTGTCATGTAAACTTTGACAATATTATCAAGATAAGTTCTACTCAGGCAGTGAGAGATCTTCCTAAGTTGATAAAACCTACTAATACTATATGCAAGGAATGTTGGTTAGGGAAGCAAACTAGAGTTTCCTTCTGACGAAAACAACATTGTTCAAATGAAGTGTTTGAGCTTGTGCATACTGACTTGTGTGGTCCTTCTAGAGTCATAAGTCTACAAGGAGGTAGGTATTTCATGTTACATATCGATGATTATTATAGATTGATGTGGGTTACATTCTTAAGGGAAAAATCTTAAGCTGTAGAGAAATTCAATATTTTCAAGGCTATGGTTGAGATAGAGATAGGTTTGAAGATTAAATGTCTGAGATCAGATAGAGGTGGTGAATTCACTTCTGGTGAGTTTAATTATTTCTTTGAAGAGCATGAGATAAAGAGACAATTATCTACCGCACGGACCCCTCAGCAAAATGGAGTTGTGCAAGGGAAAAATACGACAATTCAAGAAGCTACTAGAACTATGATGTTGGAAGGAAATGTTCCTCATATCTACTAGAGAGAAGTTGTGAGTATTGTCATTTATACTCTCAATTGGGTACATGGAAAAGGTGATACTGGTAAGACTCCTTTTGAGCTATGATTTGGTCATAAGCCTACTATTAGATACTTCAAAATATTTGGGAGTAAATAGTATATCAAAAGAGATGAAGATATAGGAAAGTTTGATGCTAGAAGTGATGAAGGAATCTTTTTTGGTTATTATACTAAAATTAAAGCCTACCAATGCTATAATAAGATATTAATGAAAGTAATTGAAAGCGCTAATGGAAAGGTTGACGAAGACACATTTATACCATCAAGAACCTATGAATATGATTCATATGATCAGAATAATAGTACAGATAAGGGAAAGAAAGATCAGACACTAAATCAGGAAAATCAAGAGGAAGAAACTAGTGAAAATGCAAAAGTAAGATCACAAGAGCCTGAAGTTCAAGAACAATCTAAGACTCCAAGGTATGTAGGACAAAATCATTTAGAAGATCAGATTATAGGTGATAATAATAAAGGTGTTCAAACAAGGAGAAGAATTACTGAAGAATATTGTTTGATCTCAAATATTGAGCCTAATAATGTCAATTCAAAGCATGAAAAGATGAACATTGGGTGGAAGCAATGAAAGAAGAACTACTGAAAATTGAGAAGAATGATAAATGGATTCTTGTTCCTAGACCTAAGTTAAAAAATGTAATTATAACTAAACGGGTCTTTCAAAACAAACTGAATGAGCAAGGTGAAGTTGTTAGAAACAAAGCAATACTAGTGTGTAAAGGATATTCTCAGATGGAAGGAATCGACTTTGAAGAAGCTTTTTCTCATGTTTCTAGGATTGAAGCTATGAGACTATTTCCTGCTTATGTTGCTTACAAAAACTTCAAGGTTTATCAGATGGATGTCAATTCAACATTTCTAAATAGAAAATTGGATGAAGAAGTGTATATTGAACAACTTGATGGATTTCAATTGAATGATTAGGGAGATACAGTTTTTCGATTGAAAAAAGCATTGTATGGACTTAAGCAAGCCCCGAGAGCATGGTATGCTAGATTGGAAAAGTATTTATTGAAGCTTAGAATTAATAAAGGTACTGTTGATAGTAACTTGTATTTCAATATCGATCATGATAAAGATTTGATTGTTGAAGTCTTTGTTGATGATATAATTTTTTGAGGAGATGATAGTTTGTGCATGAAGTTTGTTGATGAGATGCTAAGTGAGTTTGAGATGTCTATGATTGGACAAATGATATTCTTTTTGGGATTGCAAATTTCTCAAGTAGATAAAGGGATATTTATATCCCAGTCCAAGTATTGTAAAGAATTGCTAAAGAAATTTGGTGTGGAAGATTCAAATCCAGTTGGTACACCTATGGTGATTGGATGTAAGTTGAGACAAGATGATGACTCTCCTAAAAAAAAAGACTAGATACAAATCCATGATTGGTGGATTGCTCTATTTGACTCAAAATAGGCCTGATATCATGAATGCCATATGCATTGTTGCAAGATTTCAAGTTGATACTAAGGAATCTCATGTGATAGTTGTGGAGAGGATTTTAAGGTACTTGAAGGGGATAGTTGATTTCGGCCTATGGTATCCTAAAGAAGATAGCCTTACTTTGAGTGCTTTTATTGATGCTAATTGGGCAGGAGATGTCGATGACAGAAAGAGTACTAGTGGTGGTGGATTTTTCTTGGGAAAGAAGTTGATTTCATGGTTAAGTAAGAAGCAAAATGCCATTTCTTTATCTACTGCAGAGGAAGAATAGATTGTTGTTTCTAACAACTGTACTCAATAATTGTGGATGAAGCATATGTTGAAAGATATCAAAGTTGTTTATTTTGAACCTCTTGCTATATTCTGTGATAATCAAGTGCAATTAAAATTTCTAAGAATCTAGTGCTACATTTAAAACCAAGGATATATCTATCAAGTTTCACCTTTTGAGAGAGAAGGTGAGTGAAAAGGAAGTCAAATTGGAGTATGTGCCTACTAAGGAACAAATTACAGATATCTTTACCAAGCCCTTGCCTAAGGATACTTTTGAATATATTAGAGGGAAGCTAGGCGAGATTACCCCTCCTAATTAGAATTAAGATGAAATGACTTGCATCTGTCCATGCATTTCATAGTCATATCCTATGATCCAGATTGGTATTGTGGTGGCTGCTACTCAGGGGGAGTAGTCATATTTTTAGATATGTGGTTTAGAGCTTGTGTGGAGAAAGATAATGTGTACCTTTGTCATTGATGTCAAAGGGGAAGAAGAGTCATTTGAAAATATGTGAAAGAGTTAAGAAGAAAAGAGTCAAAATCTAAGGGGGAGAAATAGTTATTAGAAAGTATATTGATGGTGTTTTCCACATCATGTATTGCCATCAATGCCAAAGGGGGAGATGGTTGGAGATTTTTGGATATTTTTGATATGTGGTTGTCATTGATGTCAACACTATTGGCATTAATGTCTTTAAGGTTGTATGTGTCGAGGATATTGATAAAATTGTAATAAAATAAGTTGCAGGTTGTCAGTGATGTAGTGAAGTTCAGTATGATGGCTAGCTCAGTATATTGAGGATAAGGAGTTGCAGAATATCTAGTTTATTCACCTAAATCTTTAGAGGTTCACATGAAGATTTGATCAAGTTATGAGTATCAGTGTTCTGACAGTTGTTTTGTTGTTGTAGCTAGTGTTCATGAAAGAAGATGAGGTGATTATAATAACCTATGCTTTTGTGGATGCTTCTGTGGTGATTCATGATGCTTTTGGATGTTTCTATATCATTCTCTATTTGTGTTTTTGGTTCGCATCGATTGTTGTGCTCGTGATTGGTGATTTTCTTCTGAGAGTTCATGTTTTTCATGATCATGTCTGACAAGGTGATTATAGAGTTTTATGGATCTTCGAGGCTAATTTTTTAAGGTGTTTCTTATTTAAGACATGTTATTTTGGGTTCATGCTATGTTTTCGCCAACATTATTTGATCCTCATTGATAAATTGTTTATTAATTTGGGTCGATAGTTTATAGACGTTTCATATTTTGTTGGGATGACATGTAGTTGATGTTATCCTTAGTTGCGGATATATATGATCAATTATTTATACCATTTGATGCATGGTGTGAAGTGGAGAGAAAGATGTGTGAGTGTTATGTGTGAATAATGTTCTAATCTTTTGAAGGTAGAAGTAAAGTGTGAAGAAGAGTGAGCAGAAGGAAGTGTTCATGTGCTTAACCAAAACTATAATCAGTTATTAGCAGATGTTATTTTCCTAGTTCAAATCTTTGAGTGTAATTTGAATGTGACTATAAGATAGTGTGTCTTCCTTTGAGCAGTAAGCCTTTTGTATTTAAGTAGTGAGCTCTAGGCATTGTTGTTGAATGCATGTGCATTCCCCATTTGTAAAATTTTTAATAGAGTATAATCTTGTGGATTAACCTCCAACATGGTTTTTCCTCTAACATGGTATCCACGGAAAAATCTTGGTGCTATGTGTGTTTTTGATGTGGTGATGATTTATTCTTTCATGTTTATTTATCAGATTTGAGATTAAGTTTAATAAGTATAATTTCTATGAAAACTGATTCACCCCCCCTCTTAGTTGTTTTCCCTTGTGTTGCCAACATTTTTCACTCATTTTGGCCTTTTCCCTTGGATTTTGGCCTTGTTTCACCTTGATTTAGTCTTGAATGCTTGTAATTCAACAAAAATCTAATGGTGTGTTACTAAGGTCTTGTGAAGTGTTGTAACACATCTTCACACTTTTATAAGACCCTTTCAACACAATTCACCTAAATAACCCCCTTTCACCCCTTTTCTAAGCCTTGTGACCAAGTGTTGTAAAGTGTTGTAATGCATTTTCACACTTTCCTAGGCTTATCATCACTAAGTTAACCCTTTAATTATGTTAATTTGTCCCTTTAATGTACTCTTAGGCCCGACTTAAGTGTGTTTTAGGAGGAAAGCCTAATAAGCATCATTAAACACCTTTTTTGTTCTAGAACACCACTTGAATTTTCCCAAGTGGACTAGGTCGCCACCTTGGGCGACCTACCCTTTAGGCATAAAATTCAAAATTAAATAAAAAAACCTAACAGGAATTTTCCTCCAAAATCCTAGTGTCAGCCTATCATGTGCCATTTTTTGTAAATTATGGCATATCTTGTACAATTAAGGGTTTTCACCTTCATCCCCCTCCCCTTGACATCATCTTTGCGTCTTCACAATCACTCTTGCACTTAAGCTTCCCAAGCAAGCAATCAAGCACAAAGGCATCTCAAGAAACCTCCATTAGAGCTAGTTATTGCATGTTCCAGACTTTAACAACCAAAGGTTGGATAAGTGTTTGTATTGAGTTCATCATTCAAGCATCCTTTCCTTCCATTGTTTCTCAAATTTGGGTTTGAGTTACCATCAAAGGGGTTTGACTTAGGCAAACCGCTATTCTCGAACCCAAACATTCTCTTTATCTTTCCTTGTGTTTTGTAGGTTTATGCAAATTTATCAAGGTTCAAAGTGTTGGGAAAGGTAGAATCTTTCCACTCAAATCAACTCAAGACACCAAACCCTAGGAGGAGAAAAAGGACAAGTTGTAAGTCATTTTCTAGTGATTCAAACACGGGCTTTTGCAGAAAAGGAAAGTACAAGTGGGGACCCACAAAATCAAACCTTAAGGCTCCCAAAAGTACCAGGAGGATTATGTCACCATCATTTGTGACCTTGTCCCTATAGCGGGCTTGAAAAATGGATTTTGTATTTTTGGGCACCCTTTTCCCCAAAACCTAGTCCGACGAAATTTCCCAAAAGAAGAACTAGGTCGCCCATTCTGGCGTAAATGTCCCTTTTAAAATTTTAGGAAGATTTCAGAACATTCGAGGGATCCTCTCCTACAAGTTTCATTTTCCAGGTGCACCATCTCTACAAATTCCATTTTCCTTTCTATTTATATACATTTTAGGTCATTTAGTTAGCTTGCATTTAATTTACATTTTATTTCATTTACATTTCATAGTTAGATTAGTTTAATTTCATTTCCAAAATTCAACCACACTTATCACAAACACCACAACCTCATCCAATCCCTTCCTTTGATTGCACTCACCAAAAAGTGTCATATCACCAAAGTGGAAAGAGAGCCATTCCTACACCAAGTGCTCCTAGGTGAAAAACCCTAGGAGCCTAGTAAAGGGGAATCCTCTTTCCCTTGTTAGACTTATACCTTTTTGGTGGTTCATTTTGGTGAACCCGATTGTAGACCACTTGTTAATCTTCTTATTTTGCGTTTCATCTTAGGAAAAATCTTGCATTGCATTAAAAAATTTCATTGTTTGCATCCTAGGGTTCATAAAACAAAACGTGCATTTAGTGAAAGTTCATGATAGATTGCATTTTGCATTTTGCATCACATTTTAACTAGAACACTTCAAAAATATTTTCATTTTCATTTTGTACCTGCGCTGGAAAATTATAACAATCAAAAAAAGTATTCAAAACTTGGAAAAATTGTCAAAAAAATTACTGTTGGGACTAAGTTGCCACACTCGGCGACCTATTCCTCCTTCATATTTCTCATATTATTTTCTATCACTTTCATCATATTGTCTACATTTATGATTTCTGCAATTGTATATCTATTTCTATTTCTAGATTTGCTATTTTAGTCAATTTCTTGTCATTAGTTTGCTTTCACTATGGCTCTCTCTTTGAAATTTTTTTGGATGTCCTACAAATCCCTCATGGATATGCCAAGCTGCACCTTTTCCACTAATCCTAATGACCTTGAACCTACTCCTAATCAATCAACTCCAAGTGAGTGTCCTCCTTCGGAAATGGACATCATTGGTGATGATGATGCTAGCATGAACCGATTCCTCAATGAATTCTTGGACCACCTTGAGGCAAATGCAGCCTTTTACCCCTCCATGCAACAACCTCTATTTCCCAACATGACATCCCTTGATACATTTTCTTACTTCCATCTGGAAACAAACAATGAACCCAGGTCACCTATACAAGGTGAGCCTAGTTCCTCCCACCCTATCACTTCTCAACCCTTTTACCATAACCCGATCACACACCCTCCCATTCATCTTCAACAAACTTATAGAAAAGGGTTCACTATTCTAAGAAAACAAGGCACTGATATAACAAACGAACATGAAATACTCAAGTTTTATAAATAATTGTCACTTGATGAACATACAACAAGAATAGGCTATCGAGATCCTCCTCCTCACCCTTGGCCTCCTAGAGAATATCTAAGGCTTCATGATGATGGCATAGTGATCTTTGATTCCACTCCTTATTTGAATTTTCTCCTCCCTCAAGAATGCCAACCATCTCCTAATAACAAAACAAACAATCCAAAGATCATCTCAAGCCCTCCTACCCTAGTCTCCTCTTTCGAAGTTGGGGAATCTAGTAAACACAAGAGGCCATAAAAATTACACAAACTCAAATTCCCTCTTCATCCACCTCCTGAATGTGAGAGGAAATTACAAATCCTCCTAAACAAAGGACTCATTACATTACCACATCATAATCGGTTGGTGATTTACCCTAAAGATGCTAATGTACCACATTGTGCTTACCATCATATTCTTGGTCATAGAAGTGATGAATGTCGTCATCTATGAGAGATACTGAGTAAGTATCACTTCATTGGTGATAATTGCTTCCCCCTCACACCATAAATCACTCCCATACACCTTTTCATGTAATAGTTGTAGGACATACCCTTCTTACTATTGCATGCTTTTTTCCATCACCTATCTCAGCTCACTCTTACCTTGCACTCAATGGGGGCAAGAATTTGTTAGCCTTACACTAGTAATGCATTTTTCCTTGTCCCTTAGCGTCTTTGTTCACTTCCTCCTTATACCCACTAAGATTGGGAGGCTGATGACTTGCTTAAATGGTTGACTTAAACTTGCCTTACTAGTAGTGTGTTTGTTTGTGTGTGACATGTTTTCCCCATATTGTCATGTTTTCTTGATGTTCCCCCTCTTTATGACATTCTTCTATATGCATATTCATTCTTCTCTATGTGGTGCATTCCTTTTCTCTTTTTGCTTTTCCTTTTTACCTTCAATTTGGGGATGATGCAACACATTAAGACCATAATGTCTCCTTCATGTTGACCCAAAATGACCCTTTCTTTTCATTTTATTTTGCTCTCTTTATGTTTTCTTCCAGTTCTATGTATTTGGGGGAATGATGATAGTTTCACACTCTCTAAATAAACATTGTAGCAATGAACATATTGACCCCAAAATCCCTTATGTGTTTGGTGTTTTTAATTTTGGGGGAAACCCCTTTCCCTTTGTTTTTCTTCTTCCTTTGCATGACACAACCTTTCTTGGACACCTATCACTTGACATAGGGCTTTTCAAGTAGGCTCTCATGTCCTTTTCTTTCTTTTTGCATTTTTCCTTTCTCTACTTTAAAGAAATTTCTCATAAAAAGGTGTGTAGCAATTCATTTAAAGTGGGGGCATACATTGGAATTATTTATTTTTCATTTTAATTTTTTTTCTTTGTCCTTGGTTCCTAGTGCAGCCTTGTCACTTCACATGATGCATTTTCTCACTTAGTGGATGATATTAGGTGTAATGTCCTTCATAAGTGTAACATCTCTTAGCATATTACATTCCTCTTAGTGGCTTCATGCGACGCACTGTATCCCCTAAGTTGTGAATATTTTATCCTTTGATTGGTCCTATTTTGGAGACATTAGACACAATGTTCCCTAAGTCAAATATCTCACATGAACTAAACAAGATTCCTTGGGACACTCTTTTTGCATTTCTTTTACATGTTGCACTTTTCCATGGTGCATACATAGCCACCTTGCATAACACAACTTGCATGCATATGGTGTCATATTTCACTTGTTCATGAGTTCTAAGCATCCAAGGCTTTACTTGTCTCATGAACCACCCCCTTGTCTTTTATGGTGCCTTATCAAAGTTATCAAGAGGCATAACTTCCGTCTAGTTGAGCGGAAGCCCAACTAGTGGTACGATCATCCCCATAGCCACCTTTGTGTATGTGAGTGCATACCAACCATGCGTATGTATCTGACCTCCTTTTCGACATTCTCATCTGGCAAACAATCGAAAGTCTTGTCGGCCTAGAGTGAGTACATTCATTTCCTTTCAGACAAACAACCTAGATCTGATCCATATCTAGTTGGACAAATGGTTGAAGCTTTATCTGACCTTTTCTCTCTCTCCACTCTTTCACATCACTCCTTGTGTGATCTTATGTGCTTATGTTCAGTTTTCCATGGGATATTTATCTTATGGGCTTGATCATCCCTCTTAATCATAGTCATATCAGCTTACTAGCATGAATACATTGGCTATCGCTCAACATGCATGATTCAGCTACTTTAGTGTGAGTTTGAAGCAAGTTCATCCTCTCACTAAAGTAGTGGCTAAATGTGTCACCAAAAAGTGTAGCCTTTGACACTTTTTCACTCATTTTGGACTTTTCCCTTGGATTTTGGCCTTGCTTCACCTTGATTTAGTCTTGAATGCTTATAATTCAACAATAATCTAAAGGTGTTTTACTAAGGTGTTGTGAAGTGTTGTAACACATCTTTCCACATTTATAAGACCCTTTCAATAATATTCACCTAAATAACCCCCTTTCACCCCTTTCCAAGCATTGTGATAAAGTGTTGTAAAGTGTTGTAATGCATTTTCACACTTTTCTAGGCTTATCATCACTAATTTAACCCTTTTCTTATGTTAATTTATCCCTTTAATGTACTCTTAGGCCTGACTTAAGTGTGTTTTGGGAGGAAAGAATAATAAGCATCATTAAACACCTTTTTATTCTCAACCACCACTTGAATTTTCCCAAGTGGACTAGGCCGCCACCTTGGGTGACCTAGTCCCTTTAGGCATAAAATTCAAAATTAAATCAAAAACCTAATGGTAATTTTCCTCCAAAACCCTAGTGTTGGCCTATCATGTGACATTTTCAAGAAATTAGGGCATATCTTGAATAAATAAGGGTTCTCGCCTTCATTCCCCCCCTTTAACATCTTTTTTGCCTCTTCACAATCACTCTTGCACTCAAGATTCCCAAGAAAGCAATCAACCAATCTACATTAGAGTTGCTTCTTGCATGTTGCACACTTCAACAACCAAAGGTTTGATAAGTGTTTGTATTGATTTCATCATTCAAGCACCCTTTCCTTTCATTTTTTCTCATTTGGTTTTGAGTTATCATCACTGGGGTTTGACTAAGGAAAACCCCTATTCCCTAACCCCAATATTCTCTTTGTCTTTGCATGTGTTTTGCATGTGTATGCAAATTTAGCAAGGTTCAAAGTGTTGGGAAAGGTAAAATCATTCCATTCAAGTCAACTCGAGACACCAAACCCTAGGAGGAGCAAAACGACAAGTTGCGGATCATTTTCTGGAGATTCAAACACTATCTTTTGCAGAAAAGGAAAGTAAAAGTGGGGACCCAGAAAATAAGACCTTCAAGCTCCCAAAAGTACCAGGAGGAGTAGGTCACCATCATTGGCGGCCTTGTCCCTGTACTGGGCTTTAAAAAGGGTTTTGGTATTTTTGGGTACCCTTTTCCCCAAAACCTAGTTCGACAGAATTTCTCGATAGAAGGACTAGGTCACCCATTCTGGCATAAATATCCCTTTTCAGATTTTGGACAGATTTCAGAACATTCCAGGGATCCTCTTGTGCAAGTTTCATTTTCGAGGTGCACCATCTCTGCATTTTCTAGCTTCCTTTCTTTTTACATACATTTTAGTTCATTTAGTTAGCTTGCATTTAGTTTACATTTTCTTTCATTTACATTTCATAGTTAGATTAGTTTCATTTCATTTCCAACATTCAACCACACTTCACACACACATCACAACCTCATCCAATCCCTTCCTTTGAATGCAATCACCAAAAATTCTCATATCAGTAAAGTGGAAAGAGAGCCATTCCTAGACCAAGTGCTCCTAGGTCAAAAACCCTAAGGGCCTAGTAAAGGGGAATCCTCTTTCCCTTGTTAGATATATACCTTTTTGGTGGTTCACTTCTCAACTGCTATTTTTAGTAGGTATGACTTTGAAGGCATGGGGAGGTAGAAATGTAAGGGATTCTTTAGGACAAAAAAACAAGCACTTTGGTGAAATAATCAGGTCAAGATCATTCCTAGTTTGAAAGTTATTCATTTTCAGTTTATGCTTTTTTCCCTTAAAAATCTTCTAACTCTAGTTTGAGGCACTAAATAGTCTTGTACAGGCCCAAAAATTGTGAGAAACAATGGAGAGGTTTATTGGCACGTTCTTCACTCTAAGACCTTTCTAACGGTTCAAACAGTTTGTCAAATGGAGTCCTGAATCAAAAGTTATGGCTCTCAGAAGTTGGTGTATTTTCAAAAATGTGCTAATTTTCGAATGTGCTTTTAAAATTTGAATTTCAAATCATATTTTTTGGTGCCAAACTGCTAAAACTCATTACTCAAATGTTGTTTTTGGCTCCAAACCAAAAATGAGTTATTTATGGGCTAGTTTCTTATTTTTGGGGAGCTTTTTGGGGAAAGAGTGCATAATGAGAAAAGGGAACTTTTGTAATTTTGTGTAAGGGCATGTATTGCAAAACTCGAGGATCTGGGATCCTCTACATGTAAGCATTTCATTATTCTGAATACAATAATATTCTCTAGTTTTTGTGTGTGATATTCTATGTCTCGGGTTAGGACCCTCGTCACAAACAAAGTAGTAGATATTTAAATTAGGAGAGAAACATTATTGAATAAAATGAGAGATGAAGTAATTGGATTTGATGCTATGAAAGATTTATATAAAAATTATTTAGACTTTAATGATGGATGCACAACATGTATGTAGCGTATTAGTGTGAATAAGACAACATGAATGGATTACTTTATACAAGATCGGTTTTTTATTCAAAGAATGAGAATATGCATACCTCAAGGATTAGTAAATAAGAATTTAGTAAGAGAAAAGAATTTTCATAGTTGATCTATGGAGCTAATAATATTATGGAAAAACTTAGTAAAAGATACTATTGACCGAGGATAAAATTTGAAATTATATTTTTTTTGAAAGGATGTCAAGTATGCCAATATGTCCAAGAAGGGAGTTAAAATATAGGACTATATCAACCATTACCCATATTCATGGAACCATTGGATGATATAAGCATGGATTATATTCTTAAACTTCTAGGAACACAATGAGGAAGGAATTATAATTTTGTGGTTATTGATTGATTTCAAAATATGACTCTTTATGTCTTGCAAGAAGAAAAATGATGTCACACATATTAAAAAATATATTTTATGGTCGTTGTCAAATTACATGGCTTACCAAATAGCTTATAGTGTTAGATTGGGACACTAAGTTTGTAGTATGCTTTTGGAGGTCACTTTTGAAGAAATTAGGTGTCAAATTAAATTTTAGTTCTACATATCATCTATAAATGCATGGATAGACCAAATTTTATAATCAAAGATTAGGAAATTTGTTAATATGTTTATTTAATGACAAGATTTAGTAATAGTATTTGATACTACTACAAGAAGAGTTTTCATATAATGATTCAATCAATAAAAATACAAGTAATAATCCATTCCAAATTGTCTATAGGTACAACCCTAGGGGTATGTCAAAGTTAAGGGAGCTTGCATATGCAAGAGTCATGAAAGAAGTGTTTAAGTAAAATATATTATTAACATATGCAATATTTACATCAAGAACTAAGAGAAATACTTGGTTGGAGAAACAAATAATATAAAGAGAGAGAAGAATTGAAGAGGAGAGAAAATAATTTTGAATTGGAAGATATGGTGTTGGAACACATGTTAAAAAAATAGTTTTCAATCCATACCTATAACAAGCTCAAGTAGAAGAAGATTAGACTATGCAAAATCATTGAAAACAATTCCCCAAATTGTTATGAGTTGGAACTACCAATAAGTTTGAAAATATCTCCAATTTTTAATGTTTCTAATTTATATATGTACAATGAAGGAGATAAATTAGAAAGTAATAAAGAGAGGAAGCACTATGAACAAAATGGATGGAATTACCTAGATAGAGTAAGAGGAGATTGAATGTATTGTAGATTCTAGAGTGGTTAGAAAGGATAAGGAGAAAGAATACATTAAACATCTAGTGAAATAGAATAATAGACCAATGAATAATATCATTCTAGTAAGCCCAATCTAGCTAGATTCATCACAATTAGCTTGGAGCAATAGAGATATTAACTTGTAGGAATAGGGTCACAAATATGTAACAAAAAAAAATTTGGCATGTACTAGCAAAGAGTTTTAGTAGTGAATAGTATCTTACATTTTTTTATGTAAGGAAGCTAAGGTAGTGGAACAACTTCCTACACTAGCCTTTAGAGGAGAACAATGCAAACTTTTTCTGATCTTTAAAAGTTAAATTAACTTAAACAAAAATAAACACAAATATCACGCATACCACAACACAATGATTTATGTGGGGAAAACTATTTCGAGAGAAAAAATACACACTCCAAAAGTCATCCAATATATTATTCATCAATCACAAAGATTACAGTATACTTCCAAAGCAAGCTTCACACAATAGTATCACCGCTCAGATATTCAAAGGCAAAACAATCGCTATTAGACTCTTAGAATACATCACAATTCTAAGTTGTAATGTACAATGGTAACATATAAATAAGGTTTCCATCTAGGACAAGTCAAGATAATAAAATATCCGTTATCAAATATGATACATAATGACGAATGATCCATATTTACTATAATAAAATATAAATAAAATTTTTCTTTTGGGGGCACTACCCCCAAGCCCCTGCTAGGGTGCACTACCCTTGGACCTTAGCCAAGGGGATGATCCCCTTAGACCCCTCATGGCGAGGGGGGGGATGCCTCCCATGCCCCCCCGGGTCGTCTTCAGTTAAATAATACCTTATGCATCAACAATACCTTATGTAATTTCAAGGTTGAGACATATTTTCTCAACAAATTTCCCACTTGTCGAACACATGGCAAGGACACTGGAAGTGTGTCATCATAATCTCTTAATTGCTAGGGGACAAAAGTACCATAATATCTAAAGTTATTTGTTCTCACATGCTAAGTTAAAGAATCAACAACATTCATTAAATTCTTTACCTTAACTAGCTTCACCCTGCCATCTTCGACCATATCTCTAAAAAAATGATACTGCACATAAATGTGCTTGGTCCTAGCATGAAATGTCCAGTTCTTGGCTAGACATATCGCACTCTATCTGTCGCAATAAATTTTCAATACAACTAGTTTTATTCCAATATCTAAAAATAGTCTTGTTATGCCTTGCATAACCACCCCATCTTTTGCCTTGGTCAAAATGGGTCCCCCTTTTTATTTTTTTTATCTTTTTTTAATTTTCAAACAAAATTTGGAGTCTTTTCTTTCCAACACTTTATTTTTCTTTGGTTTAGTTTGTCGGAACCGGAACTGGAACCAGAACCGAATCAGGTTTTGAAACTTCCTTTCAAACTTGTTCCGGTCCCCATCCCGACAGTCTTTCTTTTTGGCCTTTTGTCTTTATCAGAGCCAGAGCCAGAGTGGATGTTAAGTTGATATTTAGTTGAAAGTTTCAAAATCAAAATTCATTATGTCTCTGCCTCCACTTTTTGGACCTTTGTTTTAGATTAAGTTTTTATGTTAAGTTTTGTTGTTTTTGGTCCTTTTGTTTCATTTTGTGTTTGGTTTTGTTTTATGCTTTGTTGGCAGAAGTGGACCCAGAACAAGAACAAATTTGGGAAATTACTCAAGTTTCCAAATCTATTTTTCATTCTGATTCTACTCCTGCCATTTCTAGGGTGTTGACTTTTTACTGAAGTCACACTGCAGTGGTGTTTTAGTTCTTCTCTAGTTCTGATTCCGCTTACTACATTTAATGCATTAATGACAGCTTCCATGCATAGGTAGAAACTCAGAGTTTTACCTTGATTAGGGATTAAATGGGTGGTTATTATTATTGTTAAGAAATTGAAGAGCGAAGTAGAGAAGCAGTGGAGTTTTTCAGGAGTGAATCGATTGAAAGAAGAGAAGATAATTGTTTGCGGATTTCTTCAGAAGGTTTTCCTATTTTGCGTTCGAGGTAGGGTTCCTATTCTTGTTCTTTTTTTATTCACTTTCTTGTTTTCTTCTTTCTATTTGATCGTTTTGCTTTGGGAAAGTTCGTCATTTTCAGTGCGTTTGCATGATTTTTTTTTCTTTGTTTGTTCTTGTTCTTGACTTCGTTTTTTGCTTTTGTTTCTGGTTTTCAGTGAGTTAGGGCACAGTCATTTTCATGTTTTGTCATGATCGCATTGTGCTGCATTGGTTTTTAAATGCATAGATTAAATTAGGGTTTTACAGTGAGATAAATTGAATTTAGGTTTTTACAGTAAGTTAGGGTTGGTTAAATCTTGTTCTTACTTAGGGTTTTTGTTACACATTCATCTGGTTAAAATAAAAGGGTTAAATTCGTGCCCTAATTTTTATATTGAGTTTTTAGTTTAGGGTTTCTTAATACATTTTTGTATTCGCATTTTCAAATTTTAAATATGATGCCCTAAAAGTACAGTCACCCCCACGGTCATATGGGCATGGTATTTTCATGTTATATTTAAGCCTCATTTCATTTTAATATGAACCTAGTGCTTAATCATGAAGTTATGCTTTAAACTATTAAAATCATTTGTGACGTCATGGGCAACATAGGCGGAAGTGGGATCAGAATTGATTTAGATTTTTGGATGTGTTTTATAATTAGTTTCAATTCCATTTTCCATCCTGTCTCCGACTCCGCTTATAGTGAGAAGTCTTATTTTAAAAATACCAATAAACTAGGTAGAAGCAGAAGCGGAATTGAAATGGAATATGAAAATAAAAAAATCTGAAAGAAACCAAATCCATTTCCATTCCGGTTCCGGTTTCGGTTACTGTTCGATTTTTTACTCCGATCCCGCTTCTTATTAGTAAAATATCAATAATCGTTTTGGCTCTGAGCCTGACACTATGTTAAAAGGGGATTGTTTAAGATGTTTTCTAACTAGTTCCACCTCCGATGTATGTATGAAGGGTATGATTTTTAGATATATGATGAGATGTTTATTCAAGGATCTAACTAGAGGTTTTGGTGTAGGAAAGCTAAAGAATGTCGAGAACATCAGGAGAATTTTTCCAAAGGAACTGGCCTGTAGGAACATCAAAAGCAGTAGCTAAACCCAAGAAGATCAAGCCAAAGAAGTTACCTTATAAATTAAGGTATACCCATAGGAGTTCTATTTCCATCACAAGCAAAGTAGAATCAGATTGGTCTAACATAACTAATACCAATCTGGCCCAGTACAACTTTGAGGAGTCATATACTAACACATTCAATGAGGACGTGACACCTAGAACTAAGAGAATAGTGGATTCTGGTTTGTCTCATATCACCCTGTTTCCTCTATCAATCCAATGCCCGGAGTTAATCATGATAGCTGTAGGAGCTTACAATCCGGCTACCCGACAATGCATGGATTCACAAGATAATGTAATCATTGATCTCACTCCTCAAATGTTTAAAATCATGTTTAGTGTTCCATACCCAAAGAACTTGGTGCAATTAACTGAGGCAGATGCCCTAGAGAAATATAGAAAATATAAGGAATCCAACAAGTTTCACTTGAACAAACAATGGTTAAAAATAGAGAAGAAGTCTCTAACCAAGCTTGCAGACCAACCAAAGAGGGAAATTTTCTATAAAGAAGTATTAGATATAATAATGATGTTCTCTAGGGCCTTTGGGAAGAGAGATGTCTTTCATTTCAATGAGTGGATGTTCCCCTTCATCCAGATAATCTTAAATGGCACCCAAAAATTTGATTGGCCAATGATTGTTTCAGATGCCACTCATGATCAATTGACCAGGATTAGGGAGACTAAATGCTTTTTCATGACTTCTTACATTGTGTATGCAACAACAAGAGTAGGTATCTTCCCAAGTATGAAAAGAGTGGGGATAATAGGAGAGGTTGATGGACAGAAGAAGGTGTGGGATCATTATAACCAGCTGTCCCTATAGGTTGCTGAGACTCAATTCAGAAGGATTAATGATGCATTCATATATGTGATCATTAACCAATTCAATGAAGATGCAGGGTACAAACTAAGCCAAGAGGCCATGGAATTTATAACCGAATGGGGATGTTGGTACATTCAATAACCTAGGTTTACATACTTCAGGCTAGTTGGGTTTGAAGGTCATCCACATTTTCTGCCAAGATGTTGCAATAATAGGATAGTTTTAATGGAATTTGTATATCAAGCTCTAGGGGTTAATGCCTAGTTTGGATTGAAACATACAAGTGGGTGTCATAAGTTCCTCATAAAGTTGGGTGAATACAGCTGTCAGCATCTGGTGGGAGCAAAGGTAGTGTGCAGTGAGTTGATACATTTAAAGCTAGGTTTATATACAACTCGGAAGCACTTTGACCCAAAGAGTAAAATGAATGCCTTGCTGCCTTTTGTGTTTGATAAACATTTCAATTTATTCAAGGATTTCTGGAGTGACCAACAGGATGAGTATGATTTGAGGAAGAATAATTATGAGAGATTACCTATCTCACTCATGGCAGAGCTTGGTATCAAAAATGACATTCTTGACACATTGGTGAATGATGGAGTTGTATTGGATCCATCGTATGAAGCTTTAAACATTGGGACTAAAATCCTGGATCCGATTAAATGGGATAGTGAGGAAACCATTGACATTAAGCAGATAGGGCGAGTAGTCTTGGATAGGAGCGTTCAATGGTTGGTTCTAAGAACCAAAACTCCTCAAGGACTAGCTCCTAAAAAGGGGAAAGGATATAAAAGGATCAAAAGAAAGACACCTCCCAAGGAGCCTTTGGAGTTCCTCCCTCTAGACATTTAAGAAATAGAGCTTGAAGCAGCAGTTGATGAACCAGAGACACAAAAGGAGATGCCCAAATAGGATCAGTTGTTTCAACACCTACATTAGGTGAGTCTTCTACTCAAATCCCACTTGCAAAAAATAAAAGTGAAGAAGTGCAAAAAGGGCTTCTTCATAATATTGTTGAAACTATGAAGGGAAAAGAAATGGAGGTAGAAATTCATGATGTTGGAATAGATTCAGATGAGATTCTGTCAGACAAAGGAATACAAGAAAATATGCCTCTAGAGGAGGATACTGAACAGGTAATGATAGAGGAGGATTAGTGGGCATTGTTTGAAGAAGTCAAGAAGGTTGTTGATAATCAAGCTATAGCAATAGAGAAACAAAAGTTAATTGATTCAAAGACACAAGCTAATGTCATACTGCAACAACAACACATTGAAGCTAAATAAAAAGCTGATGAAATAGAGAAGTAGCATAGGAAAAAAGAGCATGAGCTCAAGGTTAGGGAGGAAAATGATAAATTAGAATTGATACAAAAAATTCATGACCTTGAGGAAGAAAAGGAAAGACACCAAAGGGAGAGATAAGCTCTAGTAGCTAAGTTAAAGCTTGCTAAAGAAGCTCACAGAAAGGAAGAGGAAGCGAAATGATTACGAAAGGAGAAAGAGGTCGAAGAACTGATCAAAAAGCAGTAAGAAGAAAAAGAAGATGCAGAAAAGCTTAAAGCTTTAGAGAAGGAAAGATTAGAAGAAGAAAGGTTGAAGAAGGAGGAAGAAGATAAGAGAGTACAAGAGCAAATAGATCAGGAGGAAGATGAAAAGATGGCACAAATAAGTGTGGAACAAGAGCACCAAAAGAAATAGAGGGTTCATTCTCAACCTCAGGTAAATGTGCAACCTTCCTTTGCTACTGCCTCCTCTTATTCAACCATGATGACTCTTACTCCAGGTGCTCCAACTTGGTTGAAATTAGACCTTCAAAAGGGAACGCCGACACCTTCTCAACCTCTCAATTGGGAGGATATGATGAAGGAAATCGAAAAAGAAAGGCCTAAAAAGAAGGACAAGATCCTGCATTCTACTATGTTAGCTGATAAGGGAGAAATTGTGGTTGAGTGTGCTATAGCTATGATAGACAAGGAGGCAGGAGATATACAATTAACAGATTATCAGCTAGGTACTGTGAATTTGGGGAGACCTACCAGAGATCAACAAATGAATCTAATTGATGTGGTAGCATCCTCAACCAAGTCAAGGATGTTGAAGGATAAACAAAAGAAGGATGAGCTTAAGGCTCAATTAGATCAATTGCATGTTTTCCTTAAGAATGTTTCTACTCCAAGATCACAACAGGTTGCTACAATTGAGACCCCAGTTTTGCTGAGCAAGAAGGAAGTAGATTATTTGGAACAGGTGAGGGGCAAGGTAGAAATGTTGGATTGGTGGGTTAGTAAATTGAATCAAGAAATAGACGAGGTACTAGAAGAGAGTTTTGAGGTTTACAAAGTGACTAAGGGGCTGATAGAAGAGATGAATCAATATGTTAAAAGTTTGGAAGCACAAGAGGAGGAGTATAGGGGATACAACCAGAAATTGAAAGAGGTCAATAAATTACCTAAGACTACCCTCCTAGAACAATTGATATTGGAAGAAGATAATAATGATTTTCTGGAAAAGACTTATTGTATACTCTAATTTAGAAAAAATTTCCTATACAAACATAGAAATGAGGTTCAAGATTCTGTTAAGGAGCTAAATGAACAATTTGAGGAATTGGAGGCCATAATTGGTATTATAGTAAATGTTGATTTACTTGTAAAAGAAGGCTTGCCTTTAAGCCAAATAAAGGAGAAATGGACTGAAAGATTTAAATAGGTTATGTAGAGAGGAGATGTTGGTGAAGATATGTTGATAGATCGATTCATGGACACCAAAGAAGAAGTAAGAGCAGCTAAGAGAGAGTTGACAAAGCTAAAGGATATGAGAGGGTTTGCTATAGCAAAGTTGGAGAGAATTAAGTTTGAAGACAGCTGGGTGGATGGGCAAGAATTAGACATATTACGACAAGTCTTCTCCAGCTATGATGAATACATGGTGGAACAAAATTCGCATGTATAAGTCTCATGCATGCATGGCTTTCTTCTTCTTTGCATGTTGCATGTAGCACTGGAAGTTTTTTAAGTGCATGGCTTTTCTTCTCTTCTATTCTCTTTTCTTCTAGTTTAATTGAGTTTCCAAAGATAATTGTAATCCCTAAAAGGGTGGGTCGACTTAAAATACAAGAGGACTTTAGATTTTGTATATCTATAAATACCCTTGGGGTATCATATTGTAAGGGTCGACTAATAGAGAATAGGATTGGCCACCTGGTATTAGGAGATATAAGTTTTCATAGTTGTTACAGAGATACATTGTTACTTGATTTTTACAGTTAAATAAAATTATAGGTTAATGCAATATGGTGTTAGAATTAAGTTTTACTTGATAAGGTTTATGAGTTATAATCTATCTATATGCCAGTGATTGTGTTGAAGCATGATTGTTTCTTATTTGATAAAAGTCATTAGAAGAAGCTAGATTTAAGGATTATCTTGTTAGATTATCATTGAATTAAATTTATTGAAGTCTATTGATCTAAGATCTTGGCAATGAATGAATGTGTGTTCTTTCTGGAATCTTTGAGATAGTTGTGATATGTGAATTAAAATAAGCACCTTAGATGCATGCAATGGTATGGATTATTCTATGAATTGTATCATTCTTTGGTTTTCTCGATCTGTTGGAAAACATTCATTGTTGAAGATATATGTCCGGATACTAGATGAGTTTGATTCATGTTTGATGATTTACCCTCTAATCTATCTTTTTCTTTGATTTAAAACCCCCTTTCTTTATTAAAATAGCTCAATGAATATGTCATTGCTTGTATTCTTTGTTACCAGCATAGGCCCCTTGAATATTACAGTTGCGTGGACCAATTTCAAGTGGCACCAAACAGTTGAGAACCAACTACAAGGACTTTGGGAGTTAGGCTACTATATGTTGTCTTTCTTTTTCAGGAGAAATAGAATAGAAATATTCTATTTTAACATTGTTTGTTTCATTTTCACCATCAATAGATCTGGTGCTAGAAGGAGGGCCTGAAAGAACAAGCTGGCTCACATTGTGTCTTTCTCACCGGAGAAATACATGAGGATTCTTAGATCCTCTACTAATCCTAAACCATTTGAAGAAATTCAAACACTGGTGAAACCTAGACCCAATGCTCGTAGGATATTGATACCTACTTTTCCACCACCACTTATTCCACCTGGATTTCCTCCAAATCCACCCACACCACCACCAGTTCCACCTACATCACCACCACCAAGCAGGCCTGAGTCTCCACTAATTCATCCTATATCACCACCTACTCAACCAATCCCACCCATGGCTTACTTTATGAATAACCCTTGTCTATTAAGGACTATTCTAGGAGGAATGCATGACTTACCAAAGAACCCATAAAAGTTTTTCCCTAAGTACATACATGGTGAATCAAGAAGTGCTTTGGAGCACATACAAGCATTCAAAGATTCTTGCACACGAGCTCAAGTTGCTCATCAGGATGTGGTATGTAGATTGTTTCCTTACTTTTTAGGAGATATGGCATATAACTAGTATTTAAATCTACCTTGGGGATCTATTATGGGTTGGAAAGATTTAAAAATTGCATTTATTAATCAATTTTGGGTTTATGTGGACCCTCCCATCTTGTATCACCAGTTTTCCACAATAACAAAGGAGCATCATGAGCCACTTCCTTTGTTCAATACTAGATTCCAAAGAATGTTTAGTAGGCTGCAATACCCTTATCTAGTAGCTGAGAATATTTCCATATAGGCATATTTAAGAGGTGTTGATCCCTTGATTGGCCTATTCTTGCAGAGGACTTATCAACTTGATGAGATTAACTCTCTGTCAAAAGTTTATCTGGCCATCAAGTTGCAAGAATAGATAAGTATGCAATCAGGAGGTTTAGGAGTAGCTCTTCCACCCATGAATTATTAGATACCTAACCTACCATTATACAACACTGTCCTAGGGATGTCTTACTCCCAATATGGACCTATGTATGAGTTACAAGCCCCACCTGCCATGCCATTTTTCAGAAATGGAATGCAAGATTCTTCCCAACAACCTCAAAATCCACAACAACAAGTGGGAGGATCAACCCATGTTCATTCCCCAGCTGTAGTACAAAATGTGCAAAATGAGCAAACTATCCAACTGACTAGTGAGCTAGAAACTCTCAAGAAGACTCTATCTCAAATGTCTAATGACATGGCACAGCTTAGGAAAAAACCTCCCCACAACCAAAATTAGAATTATCAGAATGAGGGAGGTTACAAAAATCAAGGAAATTACTCCCATCAGAATAGGAACCAAAACACCAACCAAAACTTTTAGAATCAAAATTCGTCTAACCAAAATTGCCAAAATCAAAATAGAGGATATAACCAGAGGTTCAATAACAACAACAACAACAACAACAATAGGAAGTGGAATACTGGACCTAACAATGGGGGAGTTCCCCATAACTATTAGTTAGGAGAGGAGAGACCACATACTGCTAATGTAGCTGACCTCAATTTCATGACTAATTAGTGCAAACTACATGATACTGCAGCACATTTTGAGGTTAACTGCCCTGAAACGGAGAAGATTGTAAAGATTGCACAAGCTGATGCTCATCCTCTAGTAGGAAATTCCAATCAGGATAATGGGCTAGTCAGCATTGCTATGACTTATGATACTATTGAAGAGAAATTCTAGTTTCCTATACAAGGAGATAATGAGCCAAAGGAAGATGTGTATGATGCCCAAGCATTTCAATCCAAAGGAGGTCACTTTCTAAGAAATCAGAATAAGGGCCCATTTACTATATCTGCACCCCCAAACAACATGGTCCCACTAAACCAAAATGTAGATAACAATCCACCACCACCAAAGGGACCTTCTGACCTTTAGAATAGAGACAATCTGCCTCCTTTTCCTAAATATCAAGTTAGGAATGATTCAAAATTTGACTTTATTGCAGAATTGCAGAGACAAAAGACATCCTTGTCATTATTTGACATCATGAAGTCTTTCCCAACTCAACATGAGGTGGTATTGAAAGCCTTGGAGGAGGTAGATCACTTAAAGGGAAAAGGTAAAGTGACTCTAGCAAAGGAGACAAATGCAACCATTTATAAAGGTAAGACCAATACCCCACCTTTTCTTTTAAGTTTAAGGTTTTTTGGAAAGAATTTTCATAATTGTTTATTGGAATTTGGAGCATTGGGAAATGTTATTCCCTTTTCAATATGTAAGAAGTTAGGATTGAGTCCTATCCCAACCAATAAGAAAGTGATTCAATTAGATAAAACCGAGGTCAATGTTGTAGGTGAACTGAAGAACATGCATGTATAGGGTGGATCAAATCCAAGGATCCATACCTACATAGATATCCAAGTGGTTGATATCCCAGAGACATATGGGATGCTTTTAAGTCAAGAGCTAATGAAAAGTATTGGTGGATATTTGTCCTTTGATTTCTCTCACATGTGGCTACCCTGGAAGGGGGTTGTAACACAAATAAGGATTTAAAGTGAACTTAGACTCAAGCATATGATTACAAAATATGATGCTTTGAATGAAGTAGCATATTTTGAGACTGAGATATGAGTTTAGAAACAAGAGGAAGTCCTTACTTTCTCTATAGTCAGTCCTAGGGATACATTTCCCCTATAACATAGTGACCCAATGATTTTCATCAACCAACAGGTTATGATAAGGAAATTGTAACAAGATAAGTTGGTTTTAGGAGAAGAAACTGATTTGAGTAGTTTGTTGCTTCCTAATTGGTGTAGGATTCATTATCACAATCATTCAGAATTAACATGTCAATCATACTTAGCTATTCTAAGTCATGTAGATCATCCTCAACAAATATGTCAAGAGAAACCCCAGACCCCCACCAATGAGTTTTCTTTCGAAGTTAAGGATGCTACAATTCTTACATGGGCTAGTCCTTCTCAACAAGAAGGTTTCTCACTAGTAGAATAGACTCAGGTTGTATATTGTGAAATCCAACAAGAAGTTGAGGTGCCCCAGTTCCTATTCAATACGCCTACCCCAGATACTTTGCCAATACCCAAGGAATTGATGAGAAATGAGTTGGATTGCAATTTAACCCAAGAGGTTGTTCAAGAAGTTATTTCTAAATAGAGTGAAAACATAGAAAAATCTTCAAGTGAGATTTGTCCCGAGTCAAATTATGAGCCACCACACATCTCAAGTAAGTCATCCCCTATTATAGCTAAAACGAAAGAGCTCCCAGCCAAAGATCAATTATGGACTCTTAAATTTGATGGTTCCAAATCTAAAGCAGGAAGTGGAGTAGGGATTGAGCTAACTAACCTGAAAGGGAAGACTTACTTTGCTTGTTATAGGTTGCAGTTCGGTTACACAAACAATGTGGCTGAGTATGAAGCACTTGCTCGAGGTCTTATGTTTGCTCATAAGAAGAAGGTTACTGCTCTCACAGTTATGGGAGATTTAGAGGTGATTGTAAAGTAGGTACATAGCCAATATACATGTCATAACAAAAGATTGACTACATACAGAAATAGAGTTTGGAATTTAATCAAAGATTTTGATGCTTTTGGGATTAGTCTGATCCCTAGGGAAGCTAATCAAATTGCAGATGCTCTTGTTATTGCTGCTAGCACATTAGAACCCATGCAAAATTCTGATCTAAAGAGGTTTTTAGTTGCATTGATTTCAGTCCCAGCTATTCATAATTATGTTCGACACTTTCAGGTATTTGATGATGATCAGCACATATTGGCCTTTTTGGAAAGTTATGATGTTTTTCAAGGACAAATAATAGATGAATTTGAAAGAGATCGGGGAGATTGGGATCCTGAGAAAGAGAGACCAGAAGGGATATTGGATTTGAAGAGTAATAGCATTCTGAAAGGGATGGTTGCTTTAGAGAGGATATTTGACTCCGACCCAAGGGCTCACCAAAGGGTGCCTACAGAGAGTGATGGAGGGAAGTATGAATCTATTAATTTGAATCACTCAGGCCCAAAAAGGAATGTTCTTATAGGAAAGACTTGTCCTCAAGAAATTAAGGACAAGATAATTAAGGTCTTGGAGTAGAACATTGAAGCTATTACTTGGAGTTATGATTATTTAAAAACTTTTGACACTTCAATGATTACTCACACCATACCTCTCAAGCCAGATGCCAAGCCTTTTTGCCAAAAGCAACGCCCGGTCAATGCTTTAATTGAGCCCTTGATCCAGAAGGAGGTGTAGAAACTTTTATCTGCTAGAATAATCTTTCTGATTAGAAATTCTACCTGGGTGGCTAAATTTAGTTCCTGTGCGCAAGAAGAATGGTGAGATCAGATTGTGTTTTGATTTCAAGAATCTAAACAAGGCTTCTGAGAAAGATAATTATCCATTACCTTCTATTGATGAAGTATTAAAAAAGGTTAATGGATCCCAGATGATGTCATTTTTGGATGGTTATTCTAGATACAATCAAGTCCTGGTTAGTCATGAGGATAGGATGAAGACTACTTTCACCTCTAAATGGGGCACTTTTGCTTATAGGAGGATTCCGTTCGGTCTCATCAATGTCAGAGCTACCTTTCAAAGGGTGATGGTTGTAGCTTTCAAATATCTAATAGGAAAATGTATAATCATTTATGTAGATGATTTAACTATCTTCTCTAGGAATAGAGAAGACCATGCTGCAGACCTAGAAAAGGTTCTAAATAAATGTATAAGTTATGGTGTCTCTCTTAATCCAAAGAAATGTGTATTTGGAGTGTCTGAAGGGAAGTTCTTAGGTCACATTATATCAGAGGAAGGGATTTCCATAGATCTTGACTGAGTGGAGGCCATCTTGAAATTGACAAGGCCGAGCAGCAAGAAGGAAATGAGGTCCTTCTTTGGAAGGATCAATTTTGTTAGGAAATTTATAACAGGGTTTGTGGAGGTCATCAAACCTCTCAATGAAATGATGAAGAAGGATGCAAAAATTGAGTGGAGTGAAGAGGCTAAGTCTACTTTCATGCAAATTAAACAATTTATATCTGAGGCACTTGTTTTGACAAGCCTAGATTATCTAAAACCCTTCTATATTTATTCTTTTGCTTCTAACCATTCATGTGCAACAGTTTTAACATAGAGAAGAGAAGAGAGTGAGGAGAGACCTATTGATTTTATGAGTTCTCCATTTAAGAATGAAGAAGTAAGGTATTCACCACTAGAGAAACAAGCCTTTGCATTGGTACGAGCAGTGAAGAAGTTCAGGTATTACATAATTCAAAGTCAAGTTATGGCCATAGTTCCAAATCCAACTGTGAAGTCTCTTCTAATGAAAAGTGAATTAGGGGAACGAAGAGGGAAGTGGATGGAAATCTTGCAAGTGTTTGAATTAGAGATTCAACTGATGAAACTCGTTTGAGGGAAAGGATTTTCAAAAGAAATGGATGATGTGGATAGAAATATTACTTGCCAATAGTACACTATCCAATCATTCACAAAGGATCCCTGGTATATAGATTTAATTTTATTCCTCCTCAATAACAAATGTCCAGAAGGAATGAATGCTACATAGAGGAGATCATTGAGGATGAAGAGTGCTCATTACATGCTCAAAGGGGGATCCATTTACAGAAAGAATTTTCAAGGAATTTACCTATGCTGTTTGGATCAGGAAGAAGCTAATTATGCTATTTCTAAGTTTCATGGAAGGCGTGGAACAAGGAATGGGTTTGCTGATGCTTTGGCTCATCAGATTTTAAGATCAAGATATTATTGGCCTTATGTATTTAGAGATGCACATCAGCACTGCAGGACTTGTCATGTATGCCAAACTTCTACACCTAGAGAAAGAAATCTTGCAATGCCCCTGCAACCAATATATGAGGTAAGGCCATTTTCTCAATGGGCACTTGATTTTGTAGGTGTAAGTAATCCTAATTCTTCAGCAGGTCATAAATTCATCTTGACTGTAACTGACTACTGCACATGTTGGACTGAGGCCCAGCCTTGCAAGAATAGCACCACAGAGGTGGTCATCAACTTTCTGACTGAGAACATCACAACCAGGTTTGGAGTTCCATTTGCTCTAGTATGTGATAATGGCTCTACTTTTTCTTCTGTTGAATTCATTTCATGGGCATATGAACATAAAATTGTTTTGAAGTATTCTCCCAATTACTATCCTTAGGGAAATGGAGTGGCTGAGTCCACAAATAAAAACTTGTTGGAAGTTATAAGAAAGTTATTAGAAAATAATCCTAGGGACTGGCACACCCAGTTGAGATTTGCCTTATGGGCAGATCGAACCAGAATCAAAGTAGCTCTAGGGAATTCACCTTTTGAAGTTAGTCTATGGCCAAGATCCAATCTTCCTGATCCATTTACAAATACCTATTCTTAATTTCATGCAGGAATTTTATACCAAGGATGATAGGATTGAGGTTAGACTAGTTAATTTACTAAACATGGAAGAGCAAAGGGATGCTACTTTGTAGCAATTCTCTAAACATCAGGTTGTCATCAAATGCTGGTTTGACAAGAGAGCCAAGATAAAAGCTTTTAGGATATCATATCTTGTGTTATTATGGGATAAGGCCAGAGAGAAGAAAGGAGATCATCAAAAGTTTGATAGACTTTGGTTAGGTCCTTATCAAGTGGCTGAGATACTAGGCGAGAATGCTTTTCGTTTGAGTACCTTAATAGGAGAGCCTATTCCATTACCAGTTAATGGTCAATTTCTAAAGCACTATTTTGGTGCATAGAAGGTCTGATGTTTTAAAGGAAAATGTACTATACTATATCATATGTAATTAAGTTTTAGTTTTAGTTTGTTTTCTTTCTTTGTTTTGTTTGTTGTTTTGTTTTGTCTTGTTTCGTTGGGGATCCTCATTTTGTCAACTCAAGTCAAGGGGTTGTTATTCAAGGTATACTATTGGTACTAGGAGAGAAATTGGTTTAGGTATTTTCATCATCATCATTGAAAAGGATTTCATTCTGAAACTTATGTTTTATGACCATTCTAGTTTGGGTTTGAAAAGTTATTAAAGGATAGAAGATACATTGTGAATATCTCATGAGTTGTGATTGAAAGTCTGTCACCAAATTAAGAAAACATCTGCATGAGTAAGTACCTATTTGTTTTGGAATGGCTCTACCCTTTGACTCAAGTGAAAAATGTGATTCCAAGAATATCATGAAATCCATTGTAGTTCTCAACCCATATTTTAGATTCATTATGTCTGAGTATTGAGGAAGGTGCATAAAATATTTCCACAAGCAAGGCTTTTAAAAAAATGAGAAGAGAAAAAAATGAATGAAAGAAAAGAAAGAAAGAAGAGGAAAACTCAATATCAAGTGGGTAATCAAGTATCTCTATCAGGGCTATAGATGCCTGGCTGGCAGTAGAGCATTGCTTTGAGAGAACTAGAGGTATCTCCATCGGGGCTATGGAGGCCTATCTAGCAGTAGATCAATTCCAAGGAGTTTATTGCAAGATAGTTAAAGGACTCAACCTATGTATCTTGAATCTTAAGTATAGTTGTTCTCGAATAGAGAAAGTATCTACAAAGAATGATGCACAATATATGCACATACTCAGATTCAAAAATAACTCATGAGCACATACATATGAGATTCTAGCTCAAACTTATCCTACATATATCTGATCTTATTCAAGTTAGCATGCTTCATAAACCAAGTAGTTTTAGGGTGACTGAAATTTTCTTTAGGTATCTTGAAAATGGGTAAACCATTTTCCCAACCGAGTCACCATTTGTTATGCCTTGCATAACCACCCCATCTTTTTCCTTGGTAAAAGTGGGTCCCCCTTTTTGTGTTTTTATCTTTTGTTTCCAAGACTTTGTTTTTCTTTGGTTTAGTCTGTCGGAACCAGAACCTGAACCGAATCGGGTTTTGAAACTTCCTTTAAAACTTGTTCTTATCCCCATCCTGACAGTCTTTCTTTTTGGCCTTTTTTTTTTTTCTTTGTTGGAGCCGGAGCTTGAGTGGATGTTAAGTCGGTATTTAGTTGAAAGTTTCAAAATCAAAATCCATTCTATCTCCACCTCCACTTTTTGGACCTTTGTTTTAGATTAAGTTTTTATGTTAAGTTTTCTTATTTTTGGTCTTTTTGTTTTATTTTGTGTTTGGTTTTGTTTTATACTTTGTTGGTGGAACCGGACCTAGAACAGGAACAAAGTTGGGAAATTACTCAAGTTTCCAAATCTGTTTTTCATTCCGATTCCGCTCCCGTCGTTTCTTGGGCGTTGAATTTTTACTGAAGTCACACTGCAGTGATGTGTTAGTTCTTCTCCAGTTTCGATTGTGCTTAATGCATTTAATGGGTTGATGATAGTTGCCATGCGTAGGTAGAAACTCTGAGTTTTACCTTGATTAGGGATTAAATGGGTGGTTATTATTATTGTTAAGAAATCGAAGAGCGAAGTAGAGCAGCAGTGGAGTTTTTTTGGAGTGAATCAATTGAAAGAAGAGGAGATAATTGTTTATGGATTTCTTCAGAAGGTTTTCCTATTTTGCGTTCAAGGTAGGGTTCCTATTCTTGTTCTTCTTTTATTTACTTTCATGTTTTCTTCTTTCTGTTTGATCATTTTTCTTTGGGAAAGTTCGTGATTCTCAGTGGGTTTGCATGATTTGTTTTTCTTTCTTTGTTTGTTGTTGTTCTTGACTTCATTTTTTGCTTTGGTTTCTAGTATTTAGTGAGTTAGGGAACGATCCTTTTCACGTTTTGTCATGATCATGTCATGTTGCATTGGTTTTTCAATGCATAGATTAAATTTACGTTTTTACTGTAAGTTAGGGTTGGTTAAATATTGTTTTTACTTACGGTTTTTGTTCCGCATTTGTCTGGTTAAAATAGAAGGGTTAAATTTGTTCCCTAGTTTTTATAACGGGTTTTTAGTTTAGGGTTTCTTAATACATTTTTATATTCGCATTTTCAAATTTTAAATATGATGCCCTAAAAGTATAGTCGCCCCCACGGTCATATGGGCATGGTATTTTCATGTTATATTTAAGCTTCATTTCATTTTAATATGACCCTAGTCCTTAATCATGAAGTTATGCTTTAAACTGTTAAAATCGTTTGTGATGTCATGGTCAACATAGGTAGAACCAGGATCAGAATTGATTTAGATTTTTGGATGTGTTTTATAATTAGTGTCAATTCCATTTTCCATCCCGTCTTCGACTTTGCTTATAGTGAGAAGTCTTCGTTTAAAAATAGCAATAAACTAAGCAGAAGAGGAAGCAGAACTGAAACAGAATATGAAAATAGAATAATCTGAAAGAAACCAAATCTGTTTCCATTCCGGTTCCGGTTCAGGTTACTATTCCAGTTCCGACTCTGAGCCCACTTCTTGTTAGTAAAATATCAATAACCATTTTGGCTCTGAGCCTGACAATATGTTAGAAGGGGATTGTTTAAGATTATTTCTACTTGGTTTGGCCTCCGATGTATGTATGAAGGGTATTATTTTAAGATATATGATGACATGTTTATTGAAGGATCTAACTAGAGGTTTTGTTGTAGGAAAGCTAAAGAATGTCGAGAACATTAGGAGAAGCTATCCAAAGGAACCAGCCTATAGGAACATCAATAGTAGTAGTTAAGCCCAAGAAGATCAAGCCAGATAAGTTACCTTATACTTTAAGGTATAACCACAAGAGTCCTGTTGCCATTGCAAGCAAACTAGAATCAGATTGGTCGGACATAACTAATACCAATCTGGGCCAATACAACTTTGAGGAGTCATATACTGACACATTCAATGAGGATGGGACACCTAGAACTACGAGAATAATGGATTCTGGTTTGGCTCATATCACCCTGTTTCCTCTATCAATCCAATGCTCGGAGTTAATCATGACAGCTATAGGAGCTCATAATCCTGCTACCCGACAATGCATGGATTTGCAAGATAATGTAATCATTGATCTCACTCGTCAAATGTTTCAAATCATGTTTAGTGTTTCGAACCCAAAGAACTTGGTGCAGTTAACTGATGCAAATGCCCTAGAGAAATATAGCAAATATAAGGAATCCAACAAGTCTCACTTGAACAAAAAGTGGTTAAAAATAGAGAAGAAGACTCTAACCAAGCTTGCACATCAACCAAAGAGGGAAGATTTTTATAAAGAAGTATCAGTTTTAATAATGATGTTTTCTAGGGCCTTTGGGAAGAGAGATGTCTTTCATTTCAAGGAGTGGATGTTTCCCTTCATCCAGATAATCTTAAATGGCACCCAACAATTTGATTGGCCGATGATTGTTTCAGATGCCATTCATGATCAATTGACCAAGATTAGGGAGACTAAATGCTTTTTCATGACTTCTTAGATTGTGTATGCAACAACAAGAGTAGGTATCTTCCCAAGTTAGAACAGAGTGGGGATAATAGGAGAGGCTGATGGATAGAAGAAGGTGTGGGATCATTGTAACTAGCTGTCCCTACAGGTTGTTGAGAGTCAACTCAAAAGGGTTAATGATGCATTCATATATATGATCATTAACCAACTCAATGGAGATACAGGGTACAGACTGAGCCAAGGGGCCATGCCATTTATCACTGAATGGGGATGTTGGTACATTCAATACCCCAAGTTTACATGCTTCATGCTAGTTGGGTTTGAAGGTCATCCACATTTGCTGCCAAGATGTTGCAATAATGGGATAGTTTTAATGGAATTTGTATATTAGGCTCTAGGGATTAATGCCCGGTTTGGATTGAAACATAAAATAGGGTTTCCTAAGTTCCCCATGAAGTTGGGTGAATACAACTATCAGCATCTGGTGGTAGCAAAGGTAGTGTGTAGTGAGTTGATACATTTAAAGCTAGGTTTATATATAGCTCGGAAGCACTTTGACCTGAAGAGTAAAATGAATGCCTTGCTTCCTTCTATGTTTGATAAACATTTCAATTTATTGGAAGATTTCTAGAGTGACCGACAGGATGAGCATGATCTGAGGAAGAAGAATTATGAGAGATTACCTATCTCACTCATGGCAGAGCTTGGTATCAAAAATGACATTCCTAACACATTGGTGGATGGGACTAAAATACTAGATCCAATTGATTGGGATAGTGAGGAAACCATTGACATTAAGCAGATAGGGTGAGCAATCTTGGATAGGAGTGTTCAATGGTTGGTTCTAAGAACTAAAACTCCTCAAGGACCAGCTCCTAAAAAGGGGAAAGGATATAAAAGGATCAAAAGAAAGACACCTCCCAAGGAGCCCTTGGAGTTCCTCCCTCCAGACATTGAAGAAATAGAGCTTTAAGTAGTAGTTGATGAACCAAAGACATAAGAAGGAGATTCCCAAATAGGATCAGTTGTTTCAACACCTACATTAGGTGAGTCTTCTACTCAAATCCCACTTGCAAAATAGCAAAGTGAAGAAGTGCAAAAAGAGACTCTTCATAATATTGTTCAAATTATGAAGGGAAAAGAAGTGGAGGTAGAAATTCATTATGTTGGAATAGATTCAGATGAGACTCTGTTAGAGAAAGGAATACAAGAAAATATGCCTCTAGAGGAGGATACTAAACAGGTAGTAACAGAGGAGGATCAATGGGCGTTGTTTGAAGAAAATTCAAGAAGGGTGTTGATGATCAAGCTGCAGCAATAGAGAAACAAAATTTAATTGATGCCAAGACACAAGTTGATGCCATACTACAGAAGCAACACATTGAAGCTAAATCAAAAGCTGATGAAATAGAGAAGCAACATAGGAAAAAAGAGCATGAGCTCAAGGTTAAGGAGGAAAATGATAAATTAGAATTGATACAGAAAATTCATGACCTTGAGGAGGAAAAGGAAAGACACCGAAGGGAGAGAGAAGTTCTGGTAGCTAAGTCAAAGCTTCCTGAAGAATCTCACAGAAAGGAAGAGGAAGCAGAATGATTACAAAAGGAGAAAGAGGCCGAAGAACTGATCAAAAAGAAGCAAGAAGAAAAAGAAGATGCACAAAGCTTAAAGCTTTAGAGAAGGAAAGATTGGAGAAGGAAAGATTAGAAGAAGAAAGGTTGAAGACAGAGGAAGAAGATAAGAGAGTACAAGAGAAAAAATATAAGGAGGAAGCTAAAAAGCTCCCACAAATAAGTGTGGAACAAGAGCAGCAAACGAAATAGAGGGTTGATTCTCAACCTCATAAATGTGCAACCTTCCTTAGCTACTGCCTCCTCTTCTTCAACCATGATGACTGTTACGCCAGGTGCTCCGACTTGGTTGAAATTAGACCTTAAAAAGAGAACACCGACGCCTTTTCAACCTCTCATTGGGAGGATATGATGAAGGAAATAAAAAAAAGAAAGTCCTAAAAAGAAGGCCATCTTGCATTCTACTAGGTTAACTGATAAGGGAGAAATTGTGGCTGAGTGCGATATACTTATGATAGACAAGGAGGCAAGACATATGCAATTAACAAATTATCAGCTAGTTATTGTGAGTTAGGGGATACCTACCAAAGATCAGCAAATGAATCTAATTGATGTGGTAGAATCCTCAACCAAGTAAAGGATGTTGAAGGATAAACAAAAGAAGGATGAGCTTAAGGGTCAATTAGATCAATTGCATGTTTTCCTTAGGAATGTTTCTGCTCCAAGATCACAATAGGTTGCTATGATTGAGACCACAATTTTGTTGAGCAATAAGGAAGCAGATGATTTGGAATAGGTGCGGGGCAAGGCAGAAATGTTGGATCGATGGGTTAGTAAATTGAATCAAGAAATAAACAAGGTACTAGAAGACAGTTTTGAGGTTTACAAAGTGACTGAGGGGTTGATAGAAGAGATGAATCAATATGTTAAAACTTTAGAAGCACAAGAGGAGGAGTACAGGGGATACAACCAGAAATTGAAAGAGGTCAATAAATGGCCTAAGACTACCCTCCTAGAATAGTCGATATTGGAAGAGGATAATAAAGATTTTTTGGAAAAGACATCTTGTATACTATGAGTTAGAACAGATTTCCTATACAAACATAGAAATGAGGTTCAAGATTCTATTAAGGAGCTAAATGAACAATTTGAGGAATTGGAGACCATCATTGCTATTATAGTAAATGTTGATGTACTTGTAAAAGAAGGCTTACCTTTAAGCCAAATAAAGGAGAAATGGACTGAAAGATTTAAAGAGGTTATGTAGAGAGGAGATGTTGGTGAAGATTTGCTGATAGATCAATTGATGGAAATCAAAGAAGTAAGAGCAGCTAAGAGAGAGTTGACAAAGTTGAAGGAAATGAGAGGGTTTGTTGTAGCAGAGTTGGAGAGAATTAAGTTTGAAGACAGTTGGGTGGATGGCTCAGAATTAGACATTTTAAAACAAGTCTTCTCCAGCTATGATAAATACATGGTGGAACAAACTTCGCATGCATAAATCTCATGCATGCATGGCTTTCTTCTTTTTTGCATGTTTCATGCAGTACTGGCAGTTTTTGAAGTGCATGGCTTTTCTTCTCTTCTATTCTCTTTTCTTCCGGTTTAACTGAGTTTCCAAAGATAATTGTAATCCCTAAAAGGGTGGGTCAAATTAAAATAGAAGAGTACTTTAGATTTTGTATATCTATAAATACCCTTGGGGTATCATATTGTAAGGGTCAGCTAATAGAGAATATAATCAGCCACCTAATATTAGGAGATATAATTTTTCATAGTTGTTATAGAGATACATTGTTACTTGATTTTTACAGTTAAATAAAATTACAGGTTTACACAATATGGTGTTAGAATTAAGATTTACTTGATAAGGTTGATGAGTTATAATCTATTTGTATGCCAGTTATTGTGTTGAAGCATGATTGTTTCTTATGTGATGAAAGTCATTAGAAGAAGTTGGATTTAAGGATTATCTCATTAGATTATCATTGAATTGAATTTATTGAAGTCTGTTGATCTAAGATCTTGGCAATGAATGAATGTGTGTTCTTTTTGGAATCTTTGAAATAGTTGTGATATGCGAATTAAAATAAGCACCTTAGATGCATGCAATGGTATGGTTTATTCTATGAATTTTATCATGCTTTGGTTTTCTTGATCTGTTGGAAAACATTCATTGTTGAAGATATATGTCCGGATAGTAGATGAGTTTGATTCATGTTTGTTGATTTACCCTCTGATCTATCTTTTTCTTTGATTTAAAACCCCCTTTCTTTATTAAAATAGCTCAATGAATATGTCATTGCTTGTATTCTTTGTTACCAAAACAAGCCCCTTGAATATTATAGTTGTATGGACCAATTGAGTGACACCAGACAGTTGAGAACCAACTACCAGGACCTTGGGAGTTAGGCTACTATATGTTGTCTTTCTTTTTCAAGAGAAATAGAATAGAAATATTATGTTTTAACATTGTTTGTGTCATTTTCACCATCAACAATTCTCATAAGCCAAATGAATTCTTTACAAGCATGAGTAGCTACCATATACTCTGCTTCAATAGTGGAAAAAGCAACCATGGCTTGTCACTTATTCAAATAATTATACCACCAAATAAAGTAAACATGTAAGTACTAATAGACCTTCTGCTGTCAGCATCACCTACTTAGTCTGAATCCACATAACCATGAATATCAAGGGAAATCTTGTCTTTAGTCATATTACATTGATAAAATAAGGAATAATTTGAGGTACCACACACATATTTCAAGAATCTTTTAACTACATCCCAATGAACTCTACCAAGATTAGATATATATCTGGAAAGAACTCCCACTACATGGGCAATGTTTGGTCTATTACAAACAATAGCATACATCAAACTTCCAACTACATGCTAGCAAGACACTCTGCTCATGCCTTCCATCTCTGATGGGGATGTTGGACAATCTAAAATAGATAGATTTGTTCTAGATGAAATAGGAACACATAATGGTCTATAATCTTGCATATCAAACCTATGTAAAATTTAATTGGCATACTTACTTTGGCCAAGCCATAGCTTTATATTCACTCTATCTCTTCTAATTTCCATCCCAAGAATGTGTTTAGGTGCACCAAGATCTTTCATTTCAAACTTAGCAACAAGTTGAGATTTTAGTTATGAAACCACACCTTTCCCTTTACCAATGAATAACATATCATTAACATATAATACAATAAATATGAAACAATCATCATCAGTCTTATAATAAAAACAATGATCTTATTTAGAACACTCAAATCCCAAAATCATCAGATATGTATCAAATTTCTACTACCACATCCTAGGACTTTGTTTTAAACCATACAAAGATTTCTTCAATTTGCAAACCAATTTAATTTTACCTTTTACCATGTAGTGCTCTAGTTGTGTCATATAAACATCCTCTTCGAAGTCACCATGAAGGAAAGTAGTTTTCACATCCATTTTCTCAACCTCTAAAACATAAGCAGTAGCAATAGAAAGAAAAAATCTAATGGATGCCATTTTTTCAACAAGAGAAAATATCACCATAAACAACACCCTCAACTTGAGATTAAACTTTTGCAACCAACCTTGCTTTGTATTTCTCAATACTTCCATCTCGACCAATTTTTTTCTTGAACACCTAATTGTAACCAATAGATTTTCTTCCTTTAGGAAATAGTAAAAGATCCCATGTATCCTTCTTTTTCAAAGATGAAATTTCTTAATCCATAGAAAATATCCAAGATTTTGCATCATTCATACCTAATTCCTCTTCTACTGATCAGGGTTCATCCATTTTAGTATTCAAAGAAAAAATCCATCTCCAATCATCGGGTGAATACCTTTCAGGTGGTTGTCTATGCCTTGTAGAACTACGAACAAGCTGAGTTGGATATTCTTCCTCTTCTTCTGAAGATTTAGAGCTGGATGATGTCTTCTCAGTTTCTTGTCTATTCATAAGCCATGATTCAAATTTATCAAGTGTAGAAGAAAATTGAATCACATCTTCTTGTTTACTTTGTTGTAGCTGCAATATAATAGAAGAAGGCTTAGTTTCTCTAAAAATAACACTTCAACTATGTATTACCTTCTGTGTAATAGGATCCTAAAACATGTATTTTCTTACACCATAACTATATTTGATGAAGATGCATTTTACAACCTTGTTCTCCAAATTTGTTGTCTTCTCCTTTGCCACATGTGCATATGCCTCATAACCAAAAACTCTAAGATGTCTTGAGGAAGGCTTGTGGCCTAACCATGCCTCTATAGGCATCTTATCAACAAGAGATGATGAAGGAGACCTGTTAATTGGGTAACAAGTAGTGGTAACAACTTCATCCTAAAACCTTTGTTCTAGATCAACACCACTCAAAATTCTCCTAGCCTTCTCCATCGATATCTTGTTCATTATTTTTTCAATTGCATTGTGTTGTGGAGAATATAGAGTTGTCTTATTTCTATGAATACCACAATCTTTATAAAATCTATCAAAAACATTAGAGAAAAATTCATCGCCATTATTATTCCTTAAACATATTATTTTATTTCTAGTCTGCAACTCAGCCATTTCTTTAAATTCTTTAATTCAACTGAAAACTTTAGATTTTCTCTTTAAAAAGTATACCCATGTCCTACTATAATCATCAATAAATGAATCATAATATGTGGATCTACCAATTCAAGTAACATCTATAGGACCAAACACATCAAAATTAAAGATCCAATACACCATAAGATTTATGAGAACTCAAGTAAAATTGAACATGATTTTGCTTTCCATAAATACAATGCTCACATAAATCAAATTCAGAATTACACTCAGACAAACCTTCAACAAGGTTTTTATTCTTCAAGGTCCTTAGACCATTTTCTCCAATGCGTAAAAGTATTTGTTACCATAACATAGTTTTCTCTGTAGGTAACTTTGTTTCACAAGGAAGAGGACCCTTGGGTACCTAAAAGCCATGACCATCTACTATAGGTGAAACCCTCACTTCCTCCATAGACTTTCTATTCACAAAAGTACTATTGCACTCAATAGTGCATACATTAAGCTTATACAATATGCCATATCTGACACCTCTAGCAATCACCAGAGCACCTCTAACCATCTTGCATCCTACATTAGAAAATACTACCTACACACCTACATCAATTACTTTTCTCACATATAACAAATTTTATGCTAAACCAAGGGTATGCAACACATCATTAATCCTTCTTATTCTACCATAAGGAAACCTAATCTTAACTTTACCACGACCAACAATATCTAAATGAGAATCATCACCCAAGTACACCTTACCTCCAACAAATTCTTATGGAAAGATGCACCCGAGTCAATTGTCCATGCATTATTACCTCCATGAGTTGCCAAAGCTACAATAAATGTGTCACCATCTTCCTTCTTGGACTCAAAATCAGAATCAAATTTCTTCTTTTTCTCCTTCTTTTTGTCTTTGCAGTCCTTATGAACATGTCCAAGATTATTGCAATTCAAGCAAATAACTTTAGACTTTCCAAGAGACGTAGATTTCCCCTTGGACTTGGATTTTTCACGCTTCTCATTCTTCTTTCCTTTTTCCTTAGGTCTTCCATGAACATTCAAGGCCTCCTTGGAACTGAGGGATACCTTCCTCCTCATCTCTTTAGAAAGTAAAGAACCCACTACATCTTCAGTCTTCAATATAACAAAATTACTCCCAATAGCCATAACAAGAGAATCCCATGAATCAAGAAAAGAACAAAGCGAGATCTTACATTTCTCTTCCTCATACATTTAGACACCAAGTGATGCCAATTGAGCTACCAACATATTGAATGCTTCCAGGTGATCTATATTTCATCCACCCTCTTCCATTCTTAATTAATACAATTTATTCCTCTTGAAAATATTTTTCACTAAATATTTGGCTAGATACATATCACCAAGATTCTTCCATAGTTTCTAAGTAGAGGTATCTTCATGGACATTGATTAAAATAGAGTCTGCCAAGCATAATCTGATTAGACCCTTGGCTTTACAATCAATAAAATCATATTGAGAAGCTTGACTAGGATCTATAGGCCTTGAAACATTCTCATCAATAGCATCCCACATATCTCGATCTATCAATAGATCCTCCATCTTTAGATTTCACATTTCAAAATTATTTCCAAAAAAATTATCTGCCTCTATTCTCCTTGATGAGCTTGCCATCTAAAAATTCTTGCAACAAGATCACAAAGTTTCTTCTGCACAAGCTCCCACTCAAATCTAAATTAGTTCAAAAAACCCAACAACCCACAACTGAAACCAAAGGTGATAAAGCTCTAATACAACTTGTAAGGAAGCTAAGGTAGTGAAACAACTTCCTACACTAACCTTGGGAGGCGAGAAATGCAAAATTTACAGATCTTTAATAGTTACAAAAACTTGAAAAGAAAAAAACAAAAATATCATGCATACGACAACATAATGATTTATGTGGGGAAAACCCTTTCGAAGGAAAAACCACACACTCCAAAAGCCGCCCAATATATTATTCAACATTTTCAAAGATTACAATATACTGGCAGACCAAGCTTCACACATGAGTATCACCACTAAGAGATTCAGAGGCAACACAGTTAATATCAGACTCTCAAAATACATTGCAATGCTTAGCCATAATACAATTCCCTCATAAAATAGGGCTATCTTCTAGGGAAAGTCAAGATAATAAAATATCGATCATTAGATATGATACATAATGGTGAATGGTTCGGATTTACTATAATAAAATATAAATAAAAATTTCCTTTCTAGGGCGCTGCCCTCGAGCCCCTACAAGGGCGTTCCGCCCCTGGACCCCAACCAGGGGGATGATCCCCCCAGACCCTTCGTTGGGGTGTGGGGATCCCCCCCCGCTTCGTCATTAGATGAACAATACCTTATGTAATTGAAGGTTGAGACACATTTTCTTAACATTTTGTAGCCCAATATTTTGATGCAGGGGCATCATATTGTAGGCCCCTTTTCTAAATTTCTCTTGTACTACTTAGTGTACATGTTTGTTGCAATTTAAATTTTAAATTGTTTTTTCATTTAGAGCTACAACTATCTTCTTGCAGACAAATTCAGTAAAAAGTAATAAGAAAAAATGAAGAGCAATTTTGAGTGGTACTTTTGAGTTGAAAAATAAGCTAGAAGCATATTTAGTATGGGGATTTTGAGTATTGCACCCAATTTAGGCAAGTTTTTGTGAGACTTTCTATATTTTGGAGGGATTTTCTTAGGAAAAGAAAAAAAAGAGTGCACAAAAAAGAATAGATGAAAATAAAGAGAGAAAAATAGAGAAGAGGAAGGAAAGAGGAGAATACTGGTAAGGAACAACAAGGAGAAAACTAAGAAAATAGAGAAGAGGAAAGTAGACAAGAATAGAGGAGAACATCATTAACAAATAATGAGGAAAAAGAAAATAGGAGAATCTCCTATTTTGTCCCAATACTATGAAGGGGTGTAAATTTATGTAAATGTTTTTAAATGAATGTATTTTTTGAGTTAGATGCAAATAAATATTACACTTTTAAAACTATTTAATTTCTTCTATTATATGTATTCTTGTGAGCAATAATTTTTAATGAGTTTGTTACTCTACAAGGATTATTTCTGTGTTAACAGTAGGGTATTTTATGATTTGGTACTTTGTTGCTAAACCCATATAGCATAGGTTTTTGTTCCTCCAACATAATCTTTTGTTGTTATTGTAACATTTGACTATGCATCTCTGTCCGTTTTTATTTTTATAGCAATTTATTTGTTTCCCTACAACTTAAAATTTTACCTCCAACAAATGTTTTAGATCTCTGCAAACATTGTGTGGGTTGCTTAAAACAACACAACCTTCTTTCTTCACCTACTAGCTCCAATTTTATCATGTTTTGCGCACCTACAATAGAATATATACCATCATAAAAATTGACCAAAATTTTAATAATAAATATAATTTTTAAAAAAACCATTATTCTCTACTAAATAAATTTCCTATTAACATAGGAAATTTCATTCTAATTTGAAGATAAACCACAAGGTGAATCTAGCACATTGAGATCACATAATGTAAGATAGGGGTCAAGAACCCGGTCAAGAAAAGATTGCATAGCAACCCCACAATGGAGACAAAAATTTGTATTTTTAATAGGTTTAATCTTAAAAAAAAGAAACTCTTAATGTTCCTCGTCCCTACAACATCTCTAAAGAAACAAATCGATTACATCCTTGCTAATAAAACGCCCGTTACAGTCCATATTAGTTACGCTCTGATATGCTTTGAAGTGCCAGCCGATATAACAATTGGCCGGCAAGATGCAAATCTATATAAAAAACCTGGAGAGAATCAATTTACCCATAAACGTGGAGAATTCAGATACAGTCGCTACTCTGAAACAAAAGATTTATGATTTAGAAAAAATTCCATCAGATTGGCAAGAACTGACTGTTGAGCCAAAAGATTCAGATTCCCCATCGACAGAAGAAGATGAGTCGGATTTCCCAAAGTCTATTCCATTTGCAGAAATCAAATTAGAAGACACAAAAACTCTTTCCTATTACAACATTAAGGAGGAGCAGACAATATCTCTGGATATTCGTTTGCATCCCTTAAATGAAGAAACTGCAATGAAAGTATTTATCCGTAGACCAAGCCGTCCGCGCAAGCATGTAGATATGATAACATTATTTGTTGAGAGTTGGTGGACAATTCGTTTTCTGAAGGTCATTCTGGGACACTCGTGTGCTGCGCGAGTTTGAGAAGAAGGTGTTGGATAATAACATGACTATTGCTGACTGCAATATTCAAAACGGAGATCAATTGGAAATTATACCTGTAATTGATCGCGTTCAAATTGAAATTGTACCTATAAATGGTCGCGATCAAACTTTCTTCTGGTTCAAGCGATTCTCCGCGACTCAACCGTCCAAAACCAGGCCCTTCATGTACCCTTTAAAAAATGTGAGATGAAGAAGATGGTTTAGTAGATGGTAGAGGAAGGTATTATTAATAGGCATAGCTTGAATGTCAACTCATCTCCTATGGGCATGTTACATAAGAAGGATGAAATTTGGTGAATGTCTTCAAACTGAAAATAGATCATTAAGACTGTCATCAAAGTTAAGTTGCTTATTTCAGTTATATATGGTTTAATATATCAACTAAATGGAGCTATGTTTTTACACAACTTAATATAATTAAGCAAGAGTATATTTTAAAGATTAAATTTAGGATTCATGAGGGTTATTAAGAGTTTCTAGTGGTATCATTTGGTCTTATCAATGTTCATTTGATCTTTGAAAGTTTGATGAATTCCATATTTAAGTGATTTTGAGAAATTTTATATTAGTTTTCTTTGATTATATATTGATTTATATAAAGATACATTCAAATCATTTGTACAATGTAAATAACAGGGTATAAGTTCTCAAGAAATAAATTATTTATTTTAAACCTTCTAAGTGTTATTTTGACCTCAAATAGGTAAAGAATTGAGTTACATAGTGTTTTACAACTAACTAAATGTTGATTCTAACAAAATCAAGACTATGGTGGAGTGATTTATTCTTCAAACCACTAATAATTTGACGAGATTCTTAGGAATCACTAAATACTAGAGAGAAGATTTGTGGAAAACTATGGCTACATAGTAGCACCCCTCACAACTAAATTGCAATTTTATTTTTTTCAATATAATGAGTTAGGTAATATAGCATATGAGAGGCTAAAGAAGACAATATATTTCACACAAGTACTAACCACTCTAAAATTTACCAAGTATTTTGTTCTAGAGTGTTGTGATTTAGGTAATCCTATAAGAGTTATTCTCATGTAGGAAGGTTGGTCCAGTCTTGTTCAAAGCTAACTAAAGGGTAAGAAATAATCCACTCATTTATTATAGTGGAGACCATATCTCTAGAAACGTCAAATTTGCGATAGATTATGAGAGGTTAGATTATTTTTGGAGCAATGGTTATACTACGCTATAATTGCACTAATTGTTTATGTATTATCAAGGAAGGGTGAGAGGAATGTGCAATTATAATGCACCATTTAAATACTACAAGAATATTTGGTTGAATAATGATATTACTTATAGGAATATCAAAATAATAATAATAAAAAGATAACATTAGTTTCATTAATAGTATTGGAAGGGACACTCTTTGTGTTATCAATATATATTATATCAATACAATAATTCAATCCTTAGAAAAAATATTAGTAATGAGATCCATAGTTTTCCAATTAGGTCAATTCATCACTTCTTAAGATATATGATCAAATAAATAATTAGTTTCTATCAAGGGCTTAAAAGTGGTCTTGAAAAAAATATAGAAAATTTATTGGTATGTCAAAGAAATAAAGAAGATATAGTTAAGATACCTTATCTTTCACAACACGTAGTTTTCCCTAGAAAATAGTAAGAAGAAGTGTTGAACCCCTAAAATATTGAGAAGAGGGTCGGGCGGGGGGAGGGGGGGGTGGGAGGGGGTGATTCAATATTCATTTAAACCACTTAAATATTTAAGCATCTAATACTTATAGAATATTCAATTGCAATAATGAAAGAAAGCATGAAAAAGATCTAATAACATCACATAACATGTGAACACCAAGATTTTATGTAGAAAACCCAAAAATGGGAAAAATTTTAGTGAGGATTGGCTCATAATATATTATAACTAGTTATAGTATATTATAGAAACTCTCATTGTATGTGGAATCACTATCCAAGTGGACTTCCCACTGAAACAAGAAAACAGATAAAAGAAAGTCTGTGGCTCACAACCTAGATTGAACGATTACAATTGCATCTATCATATGCATGAAATACAATTCCAATAAATCTCAATAGACTGAATTTACACGTGATCTAATTTTGATCTAACATTGTTCCTTCCTTTGTATTTGCATCACTCTAATATTTTTCTCCACATTCATAACTTAGATTCATAATGTATTCACTCAATTCACATCATTCACATTACTTTCATAAAGGAAATACATCAAAAAACTAAATATGATCTAGCTTATCTATCTGCTTCATCCGATAACATCAATTAGCTCATCCTAATTAGATGTATCATTCAAAATATATAAAATCTAACTTGTCAGCTCAAAATACTTCCATGCATGCCTTGTGTAAAGATTTAATCCTTAAAACAATTTGAAATAGGTTGGAATGAACCTATAATATCTCCCACATAACTCAATAATACCTAATTTATTTTTTTGCATACCTTCAAACCTATTAGGTTGGCATCGCAAAAGACCTAATATAAAAATTCTCCAACTTTATAGCCATACCCAGACACGCATACCTAAAAAAATCATGTCAACTCGAATGCACACTTATTTGACATATGTCAACACTTCCACTACTATGCAAACCAAAAACCAATCTACATAGAAGTGCAGATTCTTCAAGTCAAATATATTGAACAGGAAATGTCTGAAATCGCCAAGCGAAAATTTTATTACTCATAATTCAAAAACTAGAAACCAAAAAAAGATGAAATTTTAGAATTAAGTTATTAATTATAGAAGCATAGAAGCATAGAGAAAAATATTCAACAATAAAATAATGCAGACCCAAAAATTAGATGCTTTGAACATAGAATCCATGATAGTAATAATTAGTCAATTTTCATCACAATTTTTTTTACCAGATCAAAAATTCTTGTAAAATTGTCTTGTACAAACATCCTAAGACATGTTAGAACCAACCAAAATGATATTTACCATTATCTCCAAAGCAAGATACAATGTTGACATCAATGAAAACACTACAATGCATAACAATATATCATGTGCTTATCCCACATACTTATGTTTCCAACAAAACATCAATGAAACACTAGAACTCATTATTCCAACATTCTCCACATTTTTCATTGATGTAAACATGCCTAAAAATATATAAAATATTCTCCCCCTTTGACATCAAGGGAAAAGCATGCATACACAAAATTTTCTAACACATATCAGATGTCCCCCTAAGAAATATATGCATATGTATAGACTGAAAAAATCAAATTGAATCCCCCTAATTTAGGTACTAGAGAAAAACCAAAACCACTCTATATAGTCGACATATGTACAAAGAATATTAAACTAAAAAAATGGAAATACATAAAGAATAAGAAATATTGTCAATTAGCAGAATCTGAATTTTGAATCTTCTACACATGTTCCTTCCAAGCTTGTTTACATTCTTCCCAAATCTTCTTTTATTTCCCAAGCATCCTACATTCTATCTCTAGATCCATTATAATATTCTCATTCTAGAGTGCTAGATACCAAATTAATTTGTGTAATCTTGTTAGCACTCAAAAGGGCACTTCAAATATCGATATGAATTTAGAATTTAACAAGTCCCTTAGATTTCCAAATTGTAAAATAATTTTCTCCTTTTGGGTATATAGCTAGAAAAGGCTCTCATCCTAATATTTTATTTTTCTTTGTTTACAATCAAGTCATCTATTTGATCAAAGGCACTATAAGCATTGTTAATTTAGGACTCAATTGAGTCCATTTCACTCATGATGCTTTGTGTGGCTCTAGGCCACTTCATACAATATTGGAATAGAACCATTTCCTCATCCATACAATCCTCTACACCCTTGAGGATATTGTTGCAAGTATGAAGGTGTTGTCATTGATTTCAATAGCATGTCTACAAGCTAGTGTTGTCGTTGATGTCAACTATGTTTTGAGAAATTTTTCTAAATGATGAAGATGCCAAGGATATTGAGAAAATTGATAAAGTAAGGAAATAGGGTGTTGGTGAAGTGTTCTTGTTTTTCTTTACATTTCTTCTGGGTTGAAGATCTACTTTTTTGGTTTGGATATGTTGGTTAGAGTTTTTTAGAGTTTCTATATCTAGAATTTTGGCATCTGGATCAATGGTCAGAGAGAGTTGTGTTCACTAGTATGTGAACTCGTTTCGTAATGTTGTACAAAGATTTCTGGGAGAAATGTATTTTCTCCACATTTCTCTGAAGTTTCTTTTCACGACTTGTGGTTTTGAAGGTGATTTAATGTTGTTGTTCTCTTGGTTGTGTGAAGAGGATTTGTGGTTAGGCATATGGGAAGAATATATTTTTGAGTTAAAATGTTGTAGTATCTGGTAATATGGTTTGGATAAACAATATGATTATAATCTTCAGGTGAGATTTTTTGTGAAGGAATTGTTTGGTTCTCAATATGATCTTGGGTCATGCTCAAATGAATTTTATTCTTTGAATTTTTTGGATTGATTTAAGGAAGAGTGTACTTAATGTTTAATGTGTTTTCATAGATAATGACTAACCTGGTGTTTACAATACATTCAAAGATGTTCAAGTATTAATGAAGGAATGGCATGGTGTGTGAGATTTAATTTGGGTCCTAGTTAAGTGTTGTTTTGGCCCACTTTCATTCCTATCCAGTGTACAAATGTTTAGTGCCGACCTAATTTATAATCGCTAAGTAAGAAGCGTGTATTGTCGACCTTGGAGAAATTTTTCAAGGTTGAGGATGATATAAGTATGAGTCGAGATGTTGATGGTTGTTAAGATAGAAAAGATAAAATAAAAGAGGTGTGTGATGTGAGTGATGCAATTTTTTGAAGATTAGAGTGTGAGTGTGAGCAGAGTACTGCGAACTTAAAAGTGTTGGACTTATGAATTCAGTGAGCTAAAGGTGTCAATAATATTTTATACAAGGCTGCGAAAGTGTTGGAGAATTTTCGGTGGATTCATCGTTCCATTAAGAAGTTGTTCTCCTGATAATATTTCTCTTCTATATTCTTGTATTTATTTTTGTGGCAATGAACCCAAGCTGTGAGCCTTTTCGCCAATGTGTTCTATTATGGAAGTGATTCCTTGTACTGGTTTTGAAGTTACTTATATTGTGAGCTAATCCTCACTATGTTTTTTCCCTCATTGAGTTTTTCATGTAAATCTGGTGTTCTCTTATGTTTGGTGTTGTTATTTCTATTTCTATTATCTACATTTCCTGATTAAGTACTTTAACAGAACAAGGGATTACTGAATGTCTGAAGATCTTACTATTGTTGAGTTTTTTCATTTTTTAATTTACTACAAGTGATTCACCCTCCCCTCTCATCTTTCTTGTTCATTCAACAATTGGTATCAAATCAAGGTTCTTTGGAAAAGAGATTAATAGCTTAAGGTGGATCCAATATGGTGAAATAAGTTGATTGCCCTAGATTTAATGGAACAAACTATGCATTATGTAAGACAAAGATGGAAGGATATCTGGCATCTCATGGATTTGAGATTGATAATGTTATAAACAATCAATATTTTGAACCTCAAAATGGTTTGAACATAAATAATGAGTTCAAGGCACATGAGTTAAATGCTAAGGCAATGTTTATTCTGATGAAGAGTCTTTCAAATTTTGAATTGGTAAAGTTATGAATCTTAATACTACTAAAGATGTTTGGGATAATCTTGAAAGTAAGTATAAGGAGGTGACAAGGTCAAACGAGAGAAAATGTACAATCCGAAGGCATATTTTGAGACCATGTGAATGTATAAAGATGAAACAATTTCAACCTACATGTAGAGAGTTGATGAGCTGGTAAGTGCTATGAGAGGTCTTTGTCCACAAGTCAAAGAACCTAGGGTGGTAAAGAAATTTCTCAAGACTATTCCTAATTAATATAGTGAAAAGCTATTTTCTATTGAGGAAGTTGTAAATTATAATTATTATTCTAGATATTAGTTTTAATTTGTATGCTAACTTAATTTGAAATGAGAAAACTTGGTTTGATAACTAGTAGAAAAGCAAAGACTACTCTTAAAGTCTAAAAATTAAAAAACATTGAATATTCAGATGGAGAAGATCTTGATGATGTGAAAGATAAATTTTTAAGAAGGATGAATAATGGCATTGGTAAGTGGGTATGTGCAGGATCATGATGGGCCAAAAAGTGGCGATATGTAAGCCATATGATGGCCCATGTAGCTGACGACTTTTTTTTACCCAAAATTGATGAAACAAAAGGGTTTTTTAGAGGAGATTCTCAAATTTCCACCAATATAAATTATGCTTTACTTTGAATTTAATAAATAATTATTATTCATTTTCTATTAGAATTACGAATAAAGTCCCGATTGATAGGTTGATTGAAAAAAATCTATAACTTTCAAATGGTATCACCTTTTTTGAATTTGAAACATGCATCACATTCTATGCTTTGCATACTATAGGATTAAAAAAAAAAAAATTGAATTTCATGAATTTTTGACCAAGTTAAGGTGGTTAGAAAAATGAGCTTTTATATTTTTTAAAAGTTGTAATAAAAAATTCACAATTAATTATGTACTTGGAAAAAATTTAGAAAAAAGTATGCATCACATTGGGACATGAGTCCTCTACTTATATCTAAAATCTTATACACAAATATTATCATTTTATTGTGGTTAGGGTGGTTAGATAGACACCTACTTCTTATTTTTACCCTGAAATTTAAATACTACTGCATTGAAATTTCAAATTTTCACCAAATAGATTTAAAATAAATAAATAAAGGTCTAGTAGTTTAGAAACTACATTCAATTTGCTACAGATTCTAGTTGTACATTTTTTGAAATAATATAGATAAATTAATCAAATTTTTATGTCAAGTTGTCTAACTCTGATTTTTTGTCTTTTTATTGCCACTTAAGGGCCTACTTTTTCCATGATGATCCTGCACATACCCAAGTACAAAGGTAAACCACCTTTCAAATGTTTCAATTGTGGAAAATTAGGTCATTATGCTTCGAGATTTCCAAATAGAGTTGTGAACAATAAGAGTAAGGAGGGTAGAGGAAAGATGATTAAAAGAAGTTACTAAGTCAAAGAAGATGTTCGTATTTTTGATGATGAATTTGATTATGCAGATATTGATAAAAATGAATGCTTGTTCTTGGCTAGAAAAAATGAAAATAATTTTGCTGACTTTGAAAGTTGTGTGATGGAAAGTGTTTCATAGAAGAAGGAAAATATTGAAGGTACTTTGGATTCTTCCTTTTATGTTAAACAAGATAAGAACTACTGGGTCGCTTGCTAGCTCATTGTGTTAAAATGATCTAAAGAAAAACCCAATGGGGCAGTAGCTGTGGTGAGAAATGTCAACTACATGGTGGGTCCTACAAAGCTCATCAAGATCGACGGTTCCAATGCAACCTTATGAATTCATCCTAGTTATTCCCTGCTAGCTCGTAGGGTACCTCAATCATGGCTTACAAGTAGATCATGTTTCTCAATGGGGAAGTGGTGGCTGCCATGTGGCATGATCCACAATTTCCAATAAACATTGTGATAAATTAAATATTTGGCTGAATATTTTTGAGAACTATATAAACATTAAAATGGGAGTTACTAAAAGGGTTCAAATTCATGTGGGTAAATAGTTGTAAATATGTTAACCACTTGGGTGTGAACCTAAAGGTTAAGTGGTGTGCATATTGGGCTGTACCGAATTGATCTTGACCATTTCCCGCCAACCCATAACCGTTTATCAACATCCTTCAGACTTCAAAGGGATACTAAGCAAATGGCATGTGGACTTGATCATGACTTGTGAAGCTTACTGGAGCCCATGGGGCCAACAAAGAAAGCGTACACTTGGTGAAATTTGATTGTTTGGATGTTGAAATCAATGTGCGTCAAATTTTCAAACTTTTAAGGGTCCATTCGAGTCAACCATCAATTCGGATTTTAGGGAGATAAATGACTATGATTTAAAATTGAAAAATGATGTCATGGAGTTGTTCTAGTTTGCATGAGGGAGCAGGTAACTGTGGATTCGATATTTTTCTACCAAATTAAATGTTTTTTCCCATAAAAGTTGGATTCAAAGCATGAACTCAATCACAAAGGAATTTAAAAGAATTCAAGATTTTTTGTGGTGCAATTAGAACTCCTAGCATCCAAAAATTAGGTTTTTTGAACATTAATAAACCAATCATTTTTATTTTTTATTAGACTGCAAGAATCGGGTAGCATGACCCCCTATAAACTGAAGTGTGCCTGGTAAAGTTTTTAACATGACTGAAGGTGCTGGCATGACACACCCTCTAGTACCACAGGGGTGGGGGAGACTAGACCTCATGACCAACCTCTGGCAACAGGAAAGATTTAGCCAACTGAGCTAGGGCCCCAACCCTAATAAACCAATAAGTTGAAGTCACACTTTCTTTTATAATTTCTTTGCAATTTCCATAGATACTACCATTTATGTGATTTGAGTAGGGTACTAGGACTTCTTTTAATGTTTGGAATTTTTTAAATTTTCTTCAATTGTTTGAATTGCATTATCCATTTGTCTAAATTATAAGCCTAGTTTTAGCCTATTTAACCCTAGTTCAAGTCACTTATTAGCATAATGGAACCCCTAAGAGCCTAACCCTAGGGAATAGAGCCTATTTGTTAGAAGAAATACATAAATCTCTAGTAGCTCTGAAGAAGGCTGAAATAGGGGTGAGGCTTTGGTCATACTCCCTATTCATGCATATGTTCTTGTATAAGGGAGCTTACTTCTTTGGCAATGATATAAGATTAAAGAGAAAATTAAATGGAGAAGATATGCCTATCCAAACATGGACACCTATCTTGGACAAGGATGAGAAAAGATATAGTTTTATGGTGTTTTCTAATGTCTTTAATACCAAATTGAAGAGGGTTTTGGTTCTAAATTTTCCTAGAATCCCAACAAAATCATATGATTTCCTCAGACCAAAAAAAGAGGAGGCCTAATCTAGGGAGATGTAATTCCATACCTTAGTTACACTATATTATTTGTGTATGGTACAACTAAAACACCTCATTTTCTTCAAAGAGAGGTACTGTTGAGGATTGGTTTCTTAGAGGTTATGTGGCAAATTGCAGATGTTGAGGATCAACATGTAGCCAGGAATAGGAAAGGAACCTTCTTTCCTACATACAAAGTTTTTTCATATTTTTTTATTACCACTAAGGGATGGAAGAACATCATGCATAAAATTAAGCCTTTGGGAATGACATACTATAGGCACCACAGTCATGATCTAGAAGGCTTCATGGTCTGGTTGAAGGAAAAAGTGAAAGTGGGTAAGTTTTACCATAACTTTTTTTTCCCCGAGAATGTGATAAGAAACATTTTTTATTTTCAATTTCAAGAAGAAAGAAAAATGAAATGCATAGCTTTCAATAAATCCGAGAAAGAAAAGCAAGACAAAGATCCCCAAATTTAAGGCTCTCCGTAACATAAAAGATGAAATTTTTAGAGTAGAAACAATGATTCAAAATTTCGATAAGGTTGGAAATTTGAAAGATGAATGGATTATAAAAAATAAAGGAAAGGCTGCATCAATTTATGAGCAAGATCAGGGGAAATCCCTCGTATCAGAATAAGGACCATTAGAGAAACCTTTTCAAAATCTACTTGTGTTTTCTAGAAAAAAGAGCACAGTGAAAAGATAGAAAATAATGGCCACCCATACTCAATCGCAGGGATCAAGGGAATCCTCTCTTATGCCACAAATACCACCGATTTAACCTCCAATTATTTCTAGTCCCCATATTATTGAACTAGATTCACCACCTAGGGGGTCTTCAGCACAAAAAAACCCACCACCAAAGAAATAAAAGGTTGGATCAAGTGGCCTTGTTGATTACCCCACACATTTTGATGATGAAATTATTGTTACTGAGGATGAAATGAGGCAAGGAATTCCTTCCTCTCCAAGAGGGATGATTCCTTCAAATTTAAGCCTCAGGCTACACAAGGTAGATTTGAGTGGGGTAAATAGTGAAAATGATGTTAGAGAATAGGCTTACAATAGTTTTATGGATGATGATTCTTTTGTAAAGTCTCAAGATTTTCAAGAATATTTTTGGAGGGATAGAAAGGACGAATATGTTGAGATTATTGATATAAAAACATGTCAATCCTGAGTTTCTCAAAGAGGTTATTAAAGCTCAAGACTTAAAAGATATTTGGGCTAAATACCAAGACATTACACCAACTGAAAGAAGAGAGTTGGTTAGGAAAAGTGGATTAATCTTGTTGTCAGAATGGGACTCAGCCTCAATTATCGCATTTGATACTCTTCAGATTTTCCACACAAGAAGAAGTAACATTAGACCTACAAGGATTAGAATTCAATCCTCAATGGGATACACTAGCTATTTGGGCCTTAGCCCCAAATAACAAGAAACCAAAATTTATTGAACTAGCTATAGATTTGAGAGGAGGTTTGATCATTAAGAGAGCATTTGACACCTTTGTAGTTGAGGCTGCTACTTTATCTATAAATGTGGCTCAATTCACAAAATCTATAATCGAATCCTTGACAGAGGAGTGTGACACCATCGAGAAAAAATATATTGACATGGTGGTTGAATCTAATAAGGGGCATCAACAAATTGTAGAGTTGCAATTGGATGTTGCATTGCGAAAAGAAAATTTTCAATCACCATAGTGACCCCCACAAGCAATTATTTCTCCTCCTCCATCTCCATCAAAGTAGCCACCATCCTCTCCTATCGATCCCCCTATTCCTCCAACATCAATGGAAGTGGTTATGTATGATCCAAATGAAGTACTCTAGACATGCAAAATTAACATCATTGATTAACATCATATTTAATCATTTTCTCCTTAATTAATTAAATCAAATTATTTAATTAATATCCTAAGGTTCCTCTTTTCAATTAAATAAACCCAAATGTTTAATTAAAATCTCTAAATATTCATCTTCTACTAATTTTATTTTAAAAAAATGGAAAAAAGTAAATCAAATGTCATATCAGCTAAATCATCAACTTAATTAATCATATCCTTTATTAATGCTAATCCTAACCCATGTCCCATCCTTTAGCTTTTCCCACTTCCACAATAAATCATTTATTTTGATTTATTAAAACCTCTATTTTCCTCACCTTCCTTGATGGTCATCAATGGTCCATCGTAAGGTGCAGGGGAAGAGTGCCCTTTTGTTTGTTTGTTCGTTCTTTACTATCAACTGCTCATTTTGAGGCATGCATAGGTAATGACACATCTTTGTGCGCTCCTCCACATTCTTCTCTGCATATCTACATCCATTCTAAAGTGGCATTTAATTTTTTCTTACAAATCTAACATTAACGCTAGCACCATAAATCCCATTTATTTTTTTAAAGAAATTGGATCGTAAATCATTATAATCCATTACAAGGGCTATAAACCACAATCTGATTGGTATTGAAATGAAGTGTTTTCAAAACTACATGTATTGAGATACTTTTATCTGAATGAAATAGACTAGAACTGATGGAAGAGGACGGGATAATTTATGAGTAAAGAAAAAAAAAGACCATACGCATCTTGAGGTAATAATTTATACCAATCTGACAATAGTAGTAATTATGATCTGAGCCAACTTGTAGGGCATCCTAAGAAAATATAACTTAAGGACAAAGTCGAAGCCAATGTCATTCAAACAACTCAGATCATGGTTATTGCATATCACCATCTTTTCTTTCATTACAGTAGATAACTAAATTGATGATTAGCTTGGCTCCCTTTTAAGTTTACGGATGTTGTTGTTTTAATATGATGTTTTACCTGAGCGCTTATTTAATCATACTTTAATTTAGAAAGGATAAGCTTTTTGTGTGATTTTCTCATTCACCTGTGACAATGCACTTTTCGCTATGCAATATTGGAATCTCCAAGAAATTCATGGCTATCCTATTGGACACCATTATCTAGTTTTGATGTTCTTGTAGATGTAGTCGAGTCTACAATAACCTTTTTTCCTTAGTGCAGATATGGAAATAGTCGTGAAAGCTGGCATGAAATTCGCTATTTCTGTAAAGGTTTTGGTTCAATACAAAAAAAACCGCTTGTAAAATGTTGTATTCATGTAGAGACATTAAAGTATGCTATTAGCATAACATGTTCCACCCAGGTTTGTCAGACCTGAAGGAGAATTCAAACTGGAATGTAGTGATTCATGTAGATCTTCACCAAGTGCTATTATGGTGTTTGCCACTATTTTCTATTTTCTATTTTTTTTTTTTTTTTTCCCATAGCCCCTGTTTTCAGACTCCATTGGGCAGCGGAATCAATCCACATAAGAAATCTGGTGAATCTTTCAAGTCAACTCAACAACCCTGGCAAATAGGTTTTCCAACATGATACAACTGGATTATGTCATCTCTAGTTATCTGACCAGTCGAATTATTTTTCCTTAATATTTGGCAGTGGGTATCCTCAACATTTCCCTATCATTTATTTTTTTTCTTGCCTCTTGTATCTGTCCAACTCATTTTATACCTTGAGATGTTGAATTAAGAAATATATCTTGTAAAGTTGATGAGGTGGGTAGGATTCGGTAGTTGCTTAAGATATGGACTTATTTCTCCAACAGTGGATTGGTGGGATCTTGATTTGAATGATAATTATTTTCAAAACAAATATATATCTCACCAGATTGAGTTATGTGACAAGCAGGAGCAACATTTATGAGGAGAGAAATTTGTCTTTTTGAGTTTAGTGGCAAATCATAATGCAATTTTAAATTTGATTTTGAATAAATTTTATTTGCAGGTTGAAAGGGGGTTTATGAGGCGAATGTTTAAACGAGTTATTTTTGCAATAACTATGGAACTAAATTTTTATCTCTCAAATTCTTATTCCAAATGGATTGTTTTCTCGTTTTGATAAATTTATAAATTCATTACATGTTTAAAGACTATTTATTAAGTTATCATTGATTCATTGAATATCATACTTATTATTTGTGATAACTTTATACTTTTTATAGGTTAGCATTGGAGTTGGACATCAGAGTTCAACAAAGGCGAACAAATTGGAGATAGAATTTTTTTGAAATTAGGACTTGAAAAATAATTTTTTAATGCTTGTGGTTATAATCTGAAGGTCTAATTCCTACTTTAGTTTTATATTTTAAACCAACTCACTTTTCAATTTGGGTTTAAAATCAATCATTGATTTGATTTTCTTTTCAAAGTTGGATTAAAACTGAATATTAGAAACTTACTAAATTTCAATTTGGGTTCTAAAAAATTGAATAAGCAACTCTCACATTCCGATTTTAGGGCTTTAAAAAGAACTCTGTTTTTCCTTTGAAGATTAAAATGTACATGTTCTTTTGTGTCTTGTAATATTTTTTGCAAAGTAATTTCATTTAAAAAGGTGTATGTGCTTCTCTCGCGCTTCACGACGATCTTGAGAATCAAAAGTCTTTTTGGTGACACTAAGTTGCATAAAATATTACCTCCACATTTCGATTTGGGTAAGTTTAAATTAGACAAAACATCTTGCAAGCATGAGTAAACCTATTACGTGTGTTCTTCCTTTGTTTCTAAATGAAGGTTGATCGAACTACGAATATGTTTGCTCACTTTTGTTTATCTTAGAGGGTCTGCCTTGTGGGAAAATGTACTCACCCAAGGGAACAACCCAACCGGTAACACACTAAAGCCAAGTGTATTTCTAGCCGAGATATAAAAGTGGGTACTGGAACAAAGGCCACTCTCACGCAGTTGGCTCCGATGAGAAGGGAAACAATGGTCTCTCGCCACATGGGTCAATCACCATGAATGGAAAGTCTGAATTAAAACCTCTTGTTTAGCAAAGGCCAAAATTCTATGTATTTTTTGGTGCAAAAGGTCATGTCCTTTGAAGCCGCCCCACATATACATGCAATTTTTTTGTAGAGATGAAAATTATGCCATGGGATATTCATGGGTATTGATGGTTGGCTGACCCGAGAAGTGTGTACCATGGAGGGGAGCCAATGTGGTCAAGCATCTAATCATCTGCACTGAATATGCAGAACTGGATTTATCCAAGTGGGAACCCAACAAATATTGTTTTTTTTTTTAGGGTTGTGCATGTCATTGGAATCAAAACACTTTGCTTGGACATAAAACATTAGAAAAAAAACATTCACAGAGAACTTCAAAATTTCAAACCCTTTGGAGGAAACAAATATCGTTTGAAAAATCTAAGTGCTCTTGCTTGCCCTAGGGATTCTAACCTTAGATGTTTCTAAGTACTTGGGTTTAGTCATCATTTTTTTTCACTAGAGACAACTTAGGGAACTATGCTCTTGAAACCTTGATTTTCACATAATGGACCGTGTGGAATGGAAAGGAATTGAGACATAGACATTTAGTTTGAAACTTTAATCAAATAACTATTTGTGGTAAAAATAATTCATTAAGAAAATATAAGGACAATCAACTCCACACATGTGTTATCTCAAACGATTTCCCTCAAGATCAATATCCGGAAATCCAAGTTCAAAAAGATTAGCCCAAAAGCTCGTGAGGAATGTCTTGAAAGACTTCTTGAAGTTAGAGAAATATTGGTTTACAGATTTTACAAGAAATCTTCAAGAAACAACCCTAATTTGTATGAGTTCAATTATCAACAAAATCCTAATCTTTTTGAGAGCTTTTTTTCTCACATAGGAAGTGAAGCATTTTCTTCAAAACTAAGGTCTTGTAAGAAGTAGTGTTATCTAGGTCAATTCTAGGATCAAATTCAATCATTCTCATCCACCTCTCAACCATCAAAATCAATCAAAAATCACCTCACCAACAACTCTTGGAAACATTCAAAACATGCTAAGCTTCTAGGAAAAATCAAATCACTTTGTCAAACTATCATCTTGTGCGCGAGTTTAATCTAGGATAACACAACTTTTTAGGGTTGACAAGCTCATTATCACTTTATTTGGCTTGACACACTTAGCCAAATTATCAAATCCAAAATCACCTCATTTGACTTAACACACTTAGTCAAACCATCCTCTTATGTATGAATTTACTCTAGGGGTATGTGTAGGATCATCATGGAAAAAACAAGCCCTTAAGTGGGAATAAAAAGATAAAAAATTAGAGTTAGACAACTTGACGCAAAAAATTGAATAAGTTATCTATATTATTTCAAAAAATTGTAAAAATAGAATCTATAGAAAATCGAATGTAGTTTCTAAACTACTAGACCTTTATTGAAAAAAATATATATATTTGGTGAAAATTTGAAATTTCAATGCAGTAGTATTTAAATTTCAAGGTAAAAATAAGAAGTAGGTGTCTGTCTGACCACCCTAACCACAATAAAAAGATAATATTTTTTTATAAGCTTTTAGATATAAGTAGAGGACTCATGTCTCGATGTGATGCATATTTTGTTATAATTTTTTCCAAGTAAATAATTAATTATGGTTTTTTTATTACAAATTTTAAAAAATATAAAATCTCGTCTATGTAAGCACCTTAACTTGGTCAAAAATTCATGAAATTCAATTTATTTATTTTTAATCCTATATTATGCAAAGCATGTAATGTGACGCATGTTTCAAATTCAAAAAAAGTGATATTGTTTGAAAGTTATAGATGTTGTTCAATCAGCCTATCAATTAGGAATTTTTTCGTAATTCTAATAGAAAATGAATAATAATCATTTATTAAATTCAAAGTAAAGAATAATTTATATTGGTGGAAAGTTGAGAATCTCCTCTAAAAACCCTTTTCGTTTCATCAATTTTGGATAAAAAAAAAGTCATCGGCCACATGGGCCATCATATGGCTTACATATCACCACTTTTTGGCCCATCATGATCCTGCACATATCCCTAGGATAACACAACTTCCTAAATTTTATGAGTGCATTATCACTTTTTTTTGACTTAGCACACTTAGTCAAAGTACCAATCCATCACAATCAATCAATCAAAGTCCTAAAGTTTAGCACCTCCTTCAAGGTTCCTCAAGGGTTTCATTCATCTGCATCATTCATTTTTCATTTATCTCATCCCCATCATCAATTTTATCCTTATATTATCCTAGTTATTCTCTTCTTTGAGCCTATGTTTTAGACCAATCTAAGGGACTAGAGGTTCATCTCTTACATTCCTAATAATTGATCTCTATTCTATGGTTCAAACTCGATCTCAACACAAGAATAATATGGAGCGAAACCAAGAAACATCCATTTCAATTGATCTAAGTCAAACTGAAACAACATTCGACCCGATGATAACCATTGACCTCCCTGTCAATCCTCCTCAAGTACCTCAAAATTCTCAAGAGGAAGGTCATATAGAGGACATCACTGACAATGGGATGATACAATCAGAACTTCTAGAAATGGCACAAAACCCTGAGAACCACTGAATTTTCTGTGCCATGCTGAGGTTATACCCATCCCAATACATGTTAGAGTTAGCAAAAGAAGGGGCTAAACTCTTTTCTGAATTTGATTTAAGCACCATTATGGAGAGCTCTCTCGATATCATGTCCTCACCCACATCCACACTTCCACTTCAAAGCATCAATTAGGATATTCCCTAAATCATATCATCTATCGCTTCAACCCCGCTGGTTGTTACCAAGGGAAGTGCCATGTTTTGCAAACTCCAAAAACATCGCCTTGTGAACAATTGAGGCTTGAAATTAGGTGCCACATCGTATCAATCCTTCTCAATAAATTCGTTACACCCTTACTTCTCGCTGACATGTCATGATCATACAAATTTATCCTTCTTTCATGCAACACTTGATTATCCTCTGGACATGGAAACCTCTCTCCCTATCTCACAAGGAGAAGGTGACATTTTTGGAGTAGGGGGAATCTTGGATCCATGATCATCACTTCCAAGGATTGCACCACCTGTCTTTTGACCACTTCCACCCCTACCACTCGCATCTACATCATCCCTCAAGTTAGGTCTTCCTTCTCTTCCCACCATCAACCATTCAAGTTAGAACACTTTATCAAATCCACCAGTTGTGCCTCTGTATCACAAAAATAGATGGAAACTATCCAAACAACTGCAGCAATCAATACGTCCACCATTCCTCAAAGAATGGTCTCTCAAGGACCAAGAACCTCGATCATACCTTTCGTAGCTCAAACCTTGATCATTAACACAACTGTTCCACTCATCACAACAATCAGCATTCTTTCCAGCCCACCACCATTACCACCAAGGAAAAACACAACCAACTCATTCACCATGACGTTTTAAGCTTTTCAATGAAAAAAAATCCAAAATCAATAGGCCACACAACTTGCCGCTCAGCAAACACAAGTGCAATTAGATGCACAATAGGAACAATCGGTTGCACAAGCCCAAGCCTTATTACAACAATGGAAAGCCGCACAAGCTGCCCAACATACACAAGAAGATCAATCAACCCAAGCCTTACAAGCTTCCCAAGCTATGCAAGTAGGTCAAGCCGTTCAATCTGTTCAAACTACACAAGCTACACATGCCACTCAGATTGCATAGGAAATCCAAGAAGCACATGCTTAGGCATGAGCCCAATTCCAAGCTCAGCGAGCATGAGCACAAGAACAGTACCAAGCACAATTGCAAGCACATCAAGAAGCATATCAACAAGCCTTGTAGTACTATCAATTACAACAACAATACGACCAACAACAAGCATTGTTGGCGCAACAGGAATATGACCAACAACAAGAATTGTTGGCACAACAACAACATAATAAAAAACAGGTGTTCTTTTCTCAACAACAAGCGTAGGCATCACTTTCTCATCAAAGATTGCAATAAAAACCACACCCACGTGCGACCCATCAATCCCACACCCTAGAACGTATTCACCCCACCTCCTAATCCACAAGGTGATGTGAGGACACAGATCAAATTTCTCTCATAGAAAATTCTAGATCTTCAATTAGGGAAGATAGTCAGGACACCCAACAACCTATGCTCCTATCCATTTGACAGAAGCGTGGCAATGGTACCATTCTTGAAGGGACTCAAAACCCCCAAAATTGATAAATATCATGAGATGGGAAACCCTGAAGATCACTTCAAGGAGTTTTAGGTACATTTCATGGAAGTCACCTACAATGACATGTATCTAATGCAGCTATTCCCTCGAAGCTTAGCTCATGATGTTATGGAATGGTTTTCTCATCTGCCTATGGGAATCAAAAAAAATTAGCAGATCAAAGACTTATTCCTCCAAAATTACACATTCAACATTTATGTGGATGTTAGTTTGGAAGAACTCTCAGTGCTCAAATAGGGGAAGGGGGAATCATTCACTTCCTTTCTCCAACGATGGTGACGCAAGGCCAATCGAAGCAAGTGGGCCATGCTAGAAGAATAACAAGTTTGCACCATCATTGTCAATACATACAAAACTTTGGAATTCTATCTGAAGATGTAATGCATCACTACATATAATCAATTGTCCCCAAGGTGCTCAATATTGAACGATATCTTGTTACACAAGGGGGCACACCCACTTCTCCTAGAAATCAAGACAATTTTCCATCCACTAGCTACAATGACAAACCTCGCACATGGGCAAAGAACCAAAATGTCACCAGCAATGGAGTAGTGGATGCCAAGGTTGTCATCAACACTCTCAAGAAAAATAATCAAATGCATCATCAACCGCATAACAAAAACTGAACTAACCTACAAAAAAATGTGGTAAACCAAAAACCACCACAAAATCAGATCAATAATCTCAATAATCAAGGACGAACACCTCCGTGAAATAAGTCTCCCCCTAAACTAAAATCACGGCCCTTTGGGAGTCAATCAAATCCATCATGAAAAAGTTGGTTAATGAGAACATAATCAAGGTCCCCACCCATGATAATTATAGTTAACCCCAGGTGAAGCCACCCTGGTTAAATGGAAATCTCTTGTGTGATTATCATAAACTCAAGGGACTCACGACCACCAACTGCATGAGGTTGAATAACATCATCTAAGATCTCATTGAGGATAAAATCATAAATTTCGAACAACCCGTTGGAAATCTAGATCTCAAAATGTACACGAATCCAAAGCCTAACCAAAATTAGAGAAATAATCAAGGAAATAACCAAGGAAATAACCAAGGTAACAATAAAGGAAAAAAAAATTATGCTAGTGAAAACCTTATATACAAAGACATCGTCACATGCATATATGAAATGGTCACTGTCATTAGTGCCAAAGGATCGAACACTGATTGTGGAGTCACCACACATGGTGGCAAGGTTACTATTGAAAGGGAATCACAACCAGGGCGATCCCACAATAGTGGTTTACAATTTTTGGGCAAACTGGACACTGCAATTATTATTTTTAACTAAATCTTCATATTTGGGCACCTATAGCTACTAAACCATGAGGAATTTGAAGATGATGAAAACTAGAGTCTCATCACATTTTTTCTGTAGATTCTAAACATAATATTTTCAAAAAATTTGGAATTAGATTGCACTTTTTTTTCCATCTCCCACGAAAACTGGTTTTTTTCAAAAAACATCATTTTTAAAAAGTGACGCTCACCGTATACAACATAATTTTTTTTGTTTAAAGGATAAAATTCTAATTTTTTAAAATTTATATTTGAAACTATGATATCTAGCACTTGGATTTGGTCTCATAGATTTTTACTAAATATTTTTTTCTTAATCAAGTTTCAAAGTCAAACCGATTGCAATTCAGACATAGGCAGACTGTATACAACATAACTTTTTATGTATGTATCAAAATTCATTTTTTATTTTTTTAATGGATCAAGGACAGCAATACCCAGCCTCAACATATTTTTAAAATTTTTATTTTGATAATCTTCTATTTTTCCACATGTGCAGACCAGAGAGCTTCATTTTCGGTGAAAAACCTATGTTTAATAAAACTAAAAAATAAATTACATAATAAAACCAAAACATATTAAAATTTAATTCGTTGGATAGCTCATTCTGAGGACTACCATTTTCTAGCTGGGTTTCTAAAGTCTTCTGCATTTTCATTTTCAAATTGAGCTTCGAAAGATAATTTTTTACAAAAAAAAATGAATTTTTTGGGAGATTGGGAAATAAGGGTGTTCGGTTGAACATAGGTTCAACCGAACCTTTTAAAGTGGTTCAGTCGAACATAGGTTTGACCGAACCTATGTTTTGCTGAACCCCTTTAAAATAATCAAAGAAATTATTTTAATGGAGTTCGTTTGAACCCCACAAAATTGGTTCGGCCGAACCCCCTCACTATACATCGGGAAGTCAAACATCTTTTCCATGTTTGTTTGCGTTTTTCCAAGCTCTTGTGTAAACGACGGCGACCCTCGTGCTTCCAACCCTGTCAACTGAAAAAGACATTTTACAGGTTAAAAAATGATGAATATTTTGATAATGTTTGTTATTGTTGTGAATATTTTGATAATGGTTGTTATTGTTGCATTTGTTTTTACTATTATAAGTTTTTTAAAGTTTTTGTGACAAATTTTTTGCATTTTGGAGAAAAAATTGTTGTTGGTTTAAATCAATCATTTGTATTTTGAAGAAGAAAATGGGACAAAAAGCAAAAAGCAAAAACAAAGCTCAACGAAAATTTTCAAAAGATAAAGAAGAAAATAGACGCAAAGAAAATTTGACAAATTATCATAGAAGGAAACAACGTACATGTTTATTTCTTCTTTTTCTCATCAAATATGGGTAAATTTATTTATTTACAATTTAGCAGGTTTATCATATGTTTTATCCAGCAACAAGGAAAAATGCATCAAAATACATCAAATAATTGATATATAAGAAAATTGAAGGTTCCTCATATCATTTTTTTGGAAATGAAAACTCAAATGCACATCATCAATGAGTTCTATAAAACTAAAATCTGCAAGTTATCACTAGATTTTATGAATCCTTATACTAAATATTTTACTAGTTTTTATCTACAATATATTCTCTTTATTTGTATTTTTTTGTGGCACCCAATTTTGCATCTATCTATGCTTATGTCATTCTTTAAATTATTATATTTATTTCATCCAATTGTGCATCATCAATTATATAGATATGGTAGAAACACCATCTTTCACTAGTATTTCCTCCTCTATCTTGGTATCTCCCTTTGTATCAATACATGAAAATCAATAGTAGGGAAATCATTATGTAGAACCAAATTGGATAAAATAAGATGACACAAGATAATTCAACCAAAAAGAATTTCTAAACTCATCTATAAAACCTAAATAGTGATAATTCATTGAGAAGGCGGGGATAGCTCAAACACCCCACAAACACACAAAAATTGGTAAAAATTATTAATATTATAATAAATAGAATCATATTAGTTAACAATAACTATTTTTGGATTATGATAGATTTAACAAGTACGATGAATATACACATAAAACATACATTAACTAAATAAGTTTATATGCGAGGAACATATAATGTAGAAATATGTATCTAAAATAATATTTTCTAAATTTTCTAACACATAAACTAACATTAGAATTAGAAAATTCTTCATAACAATGAAATAATTCATAAAAAAAAAAACATATTGATAGTAAAAATAAAAATGTGTTGAATTTGATTACCTAAATAAAAAGTTGAAATTTTTAACTAATTTTATTCCTAGATAAATCAACAAGTGTAAATGGTCTTATCTAAATTGGTTTCACCTATATAAACTATGCAAACTTATTTTTCCTATAAAAAAAAGTACTATATTTTTATTAAACAAAATATTAAAAATGTGATTTAATTGTAAACAAAGAAAAACCTAGAATGAAAGTTGAGAAATAGATATCTTGAATCATGTGATAGGAATCTAGAATATGAATCAATAGAAGATAATAAAAATTAAATCATGTTTCCTAGATGGTAGAATGACTACATTAAGACCTCTAGATGGTAGCATGACTACATTAAAACCTCTATATGACTACATAGATTTTTGTCAAGTACATAAAAAATACTAGTTTATGCAAAAAATTGGAAGTCTATAAAATAAGAATAAAATACACAACCAATAACAAGAAACTAAATAGTAGAATAACACATAGATTTTGTAAAATAAATTAAATGATATAAAATGGTCATAATGTTATTTAAACTGAACTCTAAGATAATATAATTATGATAGATAGGAAAAGACACAAAACCTTCATATGAAGAGATTTCCAAGAATACATGTAGCTAGTTCCACAAAGGGAAAGGGGTGAATTTTGGTTATCTTACCAATATTGTCAAATCCCTAATTTGGTATTTTTACCTCCACAAATAATCAAATAAAAATACATTAGATTAATATGGTTGTGCTCTTATCCTATGTGCATCTAGAACTAAGATGAGTGCAACATAAAAAAAAATATATAATCTATAGCAATAAGTGCATCCCTTAGATATATGAAAAAAGAAAATTTGAGAAGATGGATCAACAAGCATTTCCAAGAGAGATATGAATCTACAAGAAGAAATATGAAAATTTGTGATTATGATATTTTCTTAGGTAGCTTCCTCAATGAATATAGCCATCTAAATATGCCATCTTCTTCTAGACATCTCTTTCTTTTGCTATAGATTCTTATCATAATCTTAATCTATATTCATATTCAAAGATATATGCACTATCTAGCCCTCCATGATTTATAAAATGTTAATTCTTCTCTTTGGGAGTCAAAGATTTCATTACATTCTACATGAACCAATTTGAGATTAAACAAAATTGTAAAAGCACCAAAGAGTCATTTTGAATCTCAAACGCCGCAAAGTCTATTTTTCCTTTAAACACAATAGGTTCAAGACCTTTATATTAGATACCATGTGCTAATGAAAATTTTGGATCTTCTCCCTCATCTAGTACTATATCATAGGGAGTATCATGTAAATTTGGTTTCCCAAGCTCCTCCCAATTTATTTTAAGAATAATTTTAACATCTACTCCCAAGTTTATTAATATATTTTTCATCCATAAAAAAGAGTTCTATATGATTGTGCCCATTTAAAAATATTAAGATGTGAAAGAGATGCATTTTGTTGTAATTATCATGTTCTTAGAATTAATGTCTATTCTAACATGTTCTAAGCCAAAAATTAAATTATGAGTGTTGAAATTTATATATATTTTGTTGTTTTATAATTTGAAAATTAGATTTTGTTTAGTATTAATAGATAGGGATTGAAGGTTGAGACACAAATCCTAACGATCTCTCGTAATGGGATACCTTATCTAGAAGAAAAATAAAATATTTAAATTTACTAGATCTTGACTATCTACTTAGGTACAAAGAGGCTCATAGACTTACAATGTGCTATCTAAGATTTTTGTCCCGGTTTTCTATCTTTTTTTTTAGTTTTTTTTTCCTATTTTCTTTATTTCTAGATTAGAGTTTTTTTTTGTTTGTGCTACTAATCTGTTTGTTTTAGCATGTGTCGAGTTGGAATTAGTTAAATATTTTTTTAATTTTTTTTTTCTTTACAACTGGTATTTTACATGCATTGGTTAAAAAAGAACAGACATGCAAATGCATATGGGTTAAAAAGGACAACACACTTTATTTTTCATTGGGTTTAAAATTAACTCTTAGATAGAAAACACTACAAACGGTTAAAATTAACCCAGGTTTGCTTGACAAACACTACAAATGGATAAAATGAACCTTGTGCATTCTTTGTTTGTTCACATTTTGATTTTGGTTTAAAAAGAACACCATGCGAGTGTGATCTGAAATATTCATGGGCTTTTTATTTGTTTTTAAACAAAGATCAATTGAACTATGAATATTTTGGTCCGCTTTTGTTAAGCTTTAGATCTTGGGCCTGCTTTGGTGCGAAAAAGTACTCACCCCAAAGCAACTCAAACCGAGAACGCACTAAAGTCAAGCGATGCCCAACCGGCATATAAATTCGAATGTTAAGGAAAGCTTAGCATTATAGAACTTCCTGCGGACAAGCAATTGACTCCCTAGTACCCTTGTGGTGCGTCAAAACCTGCAGAGCGTAACCTCTGCAGACTGGGATGATAATGCCTCTCGCATGGCCTTCTGAATGGGTGCCTGAAATAAATCCTTTGTTTTAGAAAACCACAAACCTTCTATTCTTTGGTGCAGCAACGGTCATTGCCAAGGTAGCCGCACCTACGTAGTTCTTAGTAGAAATGATCAATCTGTCATGGGAGTTTCATGGGGATTGGAAGCTTGGTTGCCCTGAGAAGTGAGTGCAATTTAAGGGGGAGCCCGTGGGGCTAAGCTTCTGAAATTCATTCGCTAAGGATATGCATTTTGTGGGATCCATAAGAATACTGTCCTTCTAGCCTTAGGATTTTTTTTTTGTAAATGTCTTCTATGTGGTTGATTTTTATTCTTTACAACACCACGTGTTTGCCAACTATTTTCAAACAACATGAACAAATGAACATCATCCTCCAAATCTGAATCAATACAGTCAAACTATCAAGAGTCCCTTAACACCACCCATGACACTAAGTCACAAAAACCTTCCATTAGTCATACCCACCCTAACCTTGACAAGGGAAACCAACCATCCACATCATATCCTAGTCCTTCATTCATGTCATATCCTAGTCCTCCAATCATGTCATATCCTAAACCTCCATCCACGTCATATCCTAGTCCTCCATCCATGTCATATCCTTGCATCGTAGCCAAATTTGGACCTAGAGTTGCATTTTACCTCTTACATTCTTAACTTATTACATCATATCATACCATTTTCATATATTTCATCTTAGAATCATATCCTTTTCATTGCATCCTAGTCCTTAAATATTCCTACTCTTGCATACATAGAATGTATCATTTCACCTAGGTCTTGCATGTACAACCCCTTGCATATATATCAAGATCATATCGTGCCTAAGTTCCAAGTTGCATACATTCCATGTTCAAAATTTAGTCCTTTGTATAGTCATCATTGATCAAATAGAACCCTTAGCTCTTGCACGAGTTCCACTACTCTTCATAGGTCTCAAAACCAATCCATTTTTTATCTATCACCCACATCACTTAAGGTTTATCATGGACTTTCAAGTTAGGGAAAATACCATTATCCTTGTGTGTCTAGGGAAATCCTTTTGGAGTCCATCATCTCCTGCATACCCTCTCTTGATCAATGTTCCCTTGTGTTTATCCATCATAACACAAGTCAAGCCTTGCATCGTAACCAAATTTGGACCTAGAGTTGCATTTGACCTCTTGCATTCTTAGCTTATCACATCATATATCATACCATTTTCATATATCCTGGATCTTAGAATCATATCCTTTTCATTACATACTAGTCCTTACATATTCCTACTCTTGCATACATAGATCATATCACATAGTCCGTGTATACATATATATCATTTCACCTAGGTCTTGCATGTACAACCCCTTGCATATATATCAAGATCATATCGTGCCTAAACTTTCCAAGTTGCATACATCCCATGAATTTAGTCATTTGCATAGTCATCATTGATCAAATAGAACCCTTAGCTCTTGCACGAGTTCCACTACTCTTCATAGGTCTCAAAACCAATCCATTTTTTATCTATCGCCCACATCACTTAAGGTTTAATATCATGGACTTTCAAGGTAGGGAAAATACCATTATCTTTGCATGTCTAGGGAAATCCTTTTGGAGTCCATCATCTCCTGCATACCCTCTCTTGATCATTGTTCCCTTGTGTTTATCCATCATAACACAAGTCAAGCCTTGCATCGTAACCAAATTTGGACCTAGAGTTGTATTTGACCTCTTGCATTCTTAGCTTATCACATCATATATCATACCATTTTCATCTATCCCATCTTAGAATGATATCCTTTTCAAATGCATTTTTTCCATGGAATTCTTAAGTTCAAGAATCTTTGATTTCATTTGATTTCATATGTTCAACTCCACTTATATATCACCATCTCTCACTTTCTTTGCACAATATTTTGTAACATGTACAAATGGCTCAACAAGCAGGAAGTTCTCAAGTAGAAGTCGAACCCAATCTAGATATTGTACCAAATGAATCAGTTGAAGAACACATGGACCTTGAAGATAGGGAGGAGGCCCGAGTTCAAACAATGCATGTTGGAGAGGGGTCAGGATCACTTCCTTATACACCAATGGATGAGCATATAAAAGTAGCTGAAATAGTGGGGAAACAAATTTCTTATAGAAATTTAGATCATTTACTTGAAGTGGATATGGAGAAATCTAAATGTTATGCCGACCAACCTAAAAATACAAGTAAGAGGTCAATGACTAATTCTGTTAATAGAATAATCCATGATCATTTCAATCATCTTGGAACACTTGAAAAAACCCAATTGTTATCATGTTTACTTCTTCGTGATGAGTTGAAAGAGTCATTACAATTGTTGGGTGTACATTCTGCATCAAATAAGAGGAAACACATGAGACTGCAAAAATATATTGTAGAAAATGTTAAAAAAGGTTTAGATTCCATTGGGAAAGGATCTCGATCAGTGGATAGAACCATTGCAGGAAAGGTGATTTTGACATCTGTTTTAAATAAAGAAATATCCAGAAAAAGAAAAATGTCAGCACTTTCCACTGAATTTGGTTATAGTAGAACCACACTAATAAAATATGAGAAAAAGAGAAAGGTTTTAGATGATAGTTCTGAAGGCAATTGGATATTTATGTGTAGAGCTCCTTATTCTGACAGGATTGAAGATGCTATTAGGAACTTGATCTCAAGTTTTTGGAATGATCAGACCCGTCCGTCATCAAATACTAGAGATGTTATGAGGCACAGGATTGGACCTAGTATTTATGAAGAACATATTAAACATTGGCTAGACATAACACAGCTTGAGATGTATATGAACTTTTGTAATATGTATCCTCATATAAAGATTGGGCAAACAATGTTTGAAAGGTTAAAGCCATACTATGTGAAGATAAACAAGTTTTTTGAAGCTTTTTGTTGTCATTATCACATTGAATTTGATCTCTACTATCAGGTGTTTTGAAAGATGAGAGAAGAAAGATATGGTTTTCAAAAGGCACCTCCTAAACAGGTAAGTTTATTCATAAAGGATATATTATGTGATCATGAAAATGGACATCAAATAAAATTCATAAAAGGACTCTATGAAACATGTGGAAATTTGGCTAACTTTCCTTCAACAAATGCAAATTTTGACCTAACAAAGACAGTAAATTGCAAAAGTTACAAGTATGTAAAGTTTCAAACAAATTTTGAGAAAGAATCCACAAGGTTAAACTATGTAGAAGAGGAGATACCTATTGGGAAATTTATGGAAGATTTTGAAAAATTGATACAACCATACATACAGCATTCCTTTTATGCTAAGTGGCAAGCACATCAATTTCAAACATTAAGAGATACTTTCCCACTTGGAACAGTTCTATCAGTAGTTGACTTTGTAGAAAATTACTCTTTTGTACATCAAAAAGAGATTCAATTAGAATATTACTTTTCAAAACAGGTCACTATTATGGTTCATGTGTGTTATCGACATGCACAATTGGAATTAGATGGTGTTGAGAGTACACATGAACAACGAGCCATCAAGAAAGAATATCACTTTTATATTAGTGATGATAAAGAGCATGACACACTTTCTATACAACATTGTTTTACAAAATGTTTTTTTGAGAATTTGAGAAGCAGGGGTGTAAAATTTGAAAAACATTTTGTATGGTCAGATGGATGTGCGGCACAATTCAAATCATCACGGCCATTTTATGCACTTTCTAGATATCATAAAATTTACAACATACCACATGTTTGGAGTTTCTTTGAGAGTGGGCATGGAAAGGGTGAACATGATGGCGCGGGAGCTTGCATCAAACATGCTTTAAGAAAGCATCAAATGAGTTATTGAGAAGATCATATAGATGATGCACATGATGTTGTTGAATGGTGCAAGAAACACTTTGCATCAAATGAGGTCAACACATCTTCAAGAACAAACCAAAACATTCCACATAGAGTGTTTTGGGAGATATCAGGTATGTATAATTTACATTTAAAAAAAAAAAAATTTATTTAAATTTAAAATTTACACATGTATATATATAGACACACATGTTCAAGTTCATATAAGTTTTTTGCAATTACATTTAATATCTAGGTGTAGATAGAAGATCGATGCATGGATGCAAGAGGGTAGAAAAAACAAGATCTTTGCATTGTGTTATGAGTTCAGATAGTCACCCTGGATTGACATTATACATGAGAGATTACTCTTGTTTCTGCAGTGAGTGCATTGTGGGAAACTCTTGTGCATGCAACAATGAAGAACTTGAATATGTTAGTAAATGGGATATGGTGCCACTATTTGTTTCAGACACATACGATGAAAATGAGGATGAAAGATTTCAAGACATTCCTTTGATTTCAATTGATTATGACCATATTTCAGGATTGGTTAGAAAAGGTACGTGTGTAAGTTTTCAATAATTTAAATATTATATAAATTTAATGATCTTTAACTTGTGTAGAGACAATTCTATTTTTTTTAGAATTATATTGTGTAAATTTGGTGTACAAGAGATGTTTTTGCAGTTATAGCAAAGCCTGGAAACATAGAAGGTGTTAGCTATTATTTACTGCGTTGCACAAAAGAGAGGAATAAGCTAACACGGCTTGAAACAAATGATGGAATGTTATTTCCCACAGGTGAGTTTGAATTTCAAATTATATATATACATTGTGTACATGTGTACATTACATTAAAAACATTAAATATATATTGTACAAACCTTGAGCATGCAAATGTTGTACACATGCACATGTATTACCTCAGGTTCATGTTTATCGTGCAGGTTCTGTTGTTGTGCAAGGGATATATCTAAAACAAGTCAAAGTTGTTCAACATGGGATTGATTTTGTGGACTATCAAGTTGATAACAAGGTATATCAATATAGTCACCTTATAATTGCTACCGCCCTACATGTTCATGTAGTTCCACATGCACGTGGACGAAACAAATGGAGACTAGATAGTGATGACCATCAAAAAAATTTACATGTTATTCAAGAGCGGGTTGAACCAGAATGTTTGGGTTAGATTATATCCATGATTTTCAAGTTCACTTGTACATGTACATACATGTTTAAGACGAGAACTTATAGTAACTTGTTTGAACTTTGGATTGTTTTAGTTACTTAGAATATATGTTGATGACAAGTGTTTTAAATTTGGTTGGACACAAATTAGGGGTTGAAATACATTGAGAACCTTAAATTGAGTAGATATTTCCAATTATATATTTGTTCCATGGAATTAAAGTACTTGTTATGTAAATAATGTGCAAACCTTGTCATAAAAAAATTCATTGGAAGATTGATGGTGGGAGTAGAAGAAAATTTAGTGTTAGTTTCAATGATCCCCCAAATCTAGCATCTCAACAAAAAAGACAATTGGCACACAAGGAGATGTTACATGACTACATCTCAAGATGTTTCTTCTCCTATACATCCAAGAAAAATCATCGATTCATTAGTCCATGTCTTCTATATATATAAAGTGAATGTTGTCTCAATCTTCTTTTTTGTTGTAGAAAAAGAAACCTAACATATTAAAATTTTTGTCTTGTAGAATGTTGTACCAAACAAAAAATCCCAAAAGTGTCTTGTAGAATGTTTATGCTTCGTGTTGGTTGGTGAATAGTGAAAATGTGCACAATTCTCCTCATTGTGCACGTATTTACTTACATTGGTTGAATATATGGTTGCCCCATAAGTATTAGAGAGTGCATATGTATAAGAATATTCCATATACATTTATGCTTAAATTAAATTTAGGAATACAGTTGTTTGATTGGTTAACTTATGGTTGTATCAAGGAAGCACTAAGTCATATTTTTCTTTAGGATTAACACATATTTTTCCAAAGTTATATTTGTACCTTCATTGGTTTGCGATCTTTTGGCAGTAGGATTTTGTACCATCCATAGATGTATTCATGTATAGTTGTGTACAACATTTATTTCATGATTTTAGGGTTACTTGGTTACATACATATCTAAGTTGAAATATTCCAATTTTTGCATTGAGAATATGGTTATATCTTTCTTTACAATAGATCTTGATGCATATCTTCTATCTTCTCTTTGTGTCTATTGGTTGTCCCATCTTAGACTCACTAAGAAAATAAAATGTCTTATTGAATACTAGGGATTCCTCTTTTTTATTATTTTATTATAATTTATTACATGCATTGGATACATTTTAACCTCAATCCTACATAATTTGGTGCATAAAATCTACAAGTATATTAAGATAAAGTTGATCTTCACATGTCAACATAATTAAGTATTCAAAAACAATCAATCACATTTTTCACCTAATTTTACTTTTCTTAAATCATTTTCTACATTCCTCAGGTCTTCTTTTCTTCCATCATCTTCTATATTTCATATGAAATTTTCCTCATAATTCTTCTTTTGAGAGCTAACTTGTGTATTTTTTACACAAATAATCTCTTTAGTCCAATCATCATCAACCACCTAATATTTTCTTATTCCTCCACCTAATTGAGGCATATCATTATTTTTTTCATCTCTTTTAATCCGTTCTTCTTAAGTTCTTTTTTTTAAACAATGTTATTTTGAACATCATCTTGTCAGACACTAAAATAATTTTGTCAAACCACTATTATTATTTTATCATATACCATAATTAAGATCCATTATTAAATTCATTATCGTCCATTAATACTTTATTACAATTTAGTGAATTAATTCCTATTATTGTGCTTAAATGATGCATTTTATAATCATTATTGTACATATTTAAATCCTTATATGAGTATATGGTTCTATTTTTATATACATAGAAAGAAAAAATTCAAGATGATATATATCCAAGGCATGCATGTGCAAAATATTTATTGTGATCAACATGTGAATGAACTTAATTATAAAGTGGCATTCGTTTCCTAAAATTCTACTCTAGAGAGATCAAATGTATCCATATATAATATAAGCGAATGTATACATATATCATATAAACATGTAAACATATCAATATTGATCAATGTATAAACATGTAACATGTTATAAGCAAAGTTCCAAATGTATGTATATCATAAAAGCAAATGTAAGTTAGAGATCATTGAATGTGGAATACTAAAGATCATCATATAAGGAAATGTCGAATACTAAAAATCATCATATATAGCAAATGTAAGTTAGAGATAATCAAATGTCAAATACTAGAAAGATCATCATATAAGCAAATACATCTAATATGCAGGGCCTAATATGAATGTCGAATGACCATTTGAATGAGAACGATCCTGCTCTAATGGATGTGCTGAGCCTTGCAAATAAAATGGTGTACAAAATGTGTTAAATACATATAATTTATATTAAATATGTATCTAGATCTATGCATGTACATATTCATGTACATATACACATGTATATATGAAAATTTAAAACTCACATGTCCACTAGCATCAGATTCATCCATAGAGTCACGTCGATGTGCGCAATCTGGAACAAGGCTAGGAGTGACATTAGGTATGTCCACCCACAAATATATAAATTCATATATATCAGTAAATGAATATCTAGTTAAATTAAAACTAAAATTTAAAAATAATTATAAAGGAATTGAAACATGCACATGCACACATACATGCACATCATCTGATATCAGATGACCTGAGTCCTCTGAAACGGCTGCCTCAACCATATCAACTATATGATCAAGCGACGAATCAATATCTGCATCCCTCTGATCTATCTCATGTCGTGCCAGCAATGATGAGTGGAGAGGACTATGTAGGTGAGATGGCATCGACGATAATGAACCAGCACCAACCAACATCTTAGTAAAACCCATAGTCTGTGCAGCTATTGAATGATCAGATGGTGGATCCTGACGTGCACTAGTGCTGGGTTGAGAGTGATGGGATCCTGGAAGTGAACGCCCTCCATGTGCCAAACGATCTCTAACATGCTCTATACTGATCCCATAGTCTAATGCAATGAAAGCATATGCCTCCAAGAGTTCCTCAACCAAACAAAGAAAATTCCTATGTGCCATATCTCCTATAAGTGCCTCAAGCTCTGTGGGAGTAGGGATGCATGTTGATGTGAAAGGATCCATGGTGGTCCACTGTGTTGAAGATGGTGTGGGTCAGGGATGTCTAGACATCAAATACTGACCTACACGATCAGTAGATATCCTACTGGTGGCAGCTGCAATGTCACCTATAGTATCAATTGCTTCCTTTTGGGAAGCAACGACAACCTCATCTACTATGGGGGCTAGAGTTGGGGTGAGAGCAGGAGACCTCTCACCAAACAATACCCTAAACACTGGGGCCGATCTATCTACTTGATGATAAGTGGGTTTATCAGCAATCCTGCCATGCCCCTGACCAGCATATGGTGGAATGTCCAGGTAGTTGACTTTGAGGCCCAAATGGACCTCAGCATACAACTGCTGAACAAAATATAATGGAATTTGGTCATTGTTTGGGTATAGACCATGTGCTATGAGAAATCATGTGTAGATCAATGAGGCCATATCACGATCAACACATCTAGTGACCTGGTATCCCCTAACCTTACGTGTATTTTGACAAAGTGGAAAACAATTGGTTTTTATCATTTCTTTGGTCACACTATCCTGTATTTGTTTAAGGGGAACCTCACCATGTACTTCTTCCCGCATGTGGGAAAGAATAGCAGCTACTCTATCTAGAGAAAATGCACTTTTCCTCTCAAGTTCATCTCTTAGTTTTTCAAGACTATGCAATATTAACATGCATGGTTCAAAATATATCCCGGGGTTTACATTTTTCACTAATGAGTCTTTCAATTTATTAATCTCATTATTGGTATTTTCAAACAAATATTCCGGAGGTGGAGCATCTGCATTATCCATGTTATGTATGTATGTGTACCTAAAGGAGCAATGAGACCTTAGTTTAAATAATATATCTAGATATAAGGAATAGAAATCTAAAACAGTTCTAATAATTCATCTACTCATCAATAATATTTCCATACCATTAGTTCACAAAACATGTTCAACATCTATCATAGTTTTTAATTTGATCAAAACATTCACATTACTAGATTGCACAAAAAACATAATCTAAAACAATTATAAAATTTAAATTTACAAGTGTGCGTGTGCACTCTAGAACAAAATGTGTCATTAAAGACAATTTAAAAAACATTGATAAAGGTTGCATCTAAGATTTATTTCCTACAACTAGTAATAAAGGGAAAACATTATTACTTAACATTGAAAATAAAAATGTTGAACATGAAAGCGAAAATGTTGCAAAATGTTATGAAACACCTAGAGTGAAAAGAGTAACATCATAGAAAAATAAGAATTCAAATTTAGAAATATTTTTGAATAATGTAGAAATGAACCCCAAGATATTAAAATTATACTACATGATCCAATTGTTGATAATATTAATAAAATTGATAACACACATAAAAAAATGAAAGTCATTATATCTCCAAGTTACATAAGAAGAGAGAGGACCTTTCTGAATTAGAATACTAACCAAATTTTAGAAGAGTGTTGTACAAGTAAAATACCAAATTTATCTAAGGACTTATTAGATTTATTTTAATGTGTTAGATACAATGATTGTAATTTCTGTAAAATTCATGTTTAAATGAGAAGTGTTTATAATGCGATGGGTTATCAAAGTTTATATCATGTACCCATTATGGAAGAAAAATGATCTCGGAAATAAAATGTTTGACAAAAAGAGATATGAGATAGTAAAATACAATTTGAAGAGTGGAGGTGAAGATTATAGATGTGAGTTGGTCACAAGAGAAGCACTGCTAATTTTATTTATGATTCTAAGAATATTTTTTATAAGTATGCAATACATAGCCCCTATTCTTGATGGTTAGATCAACAAGTCAAGTGTGCAAGGATTTTTCCTAATTGGAACTATTATAGATCTATAGTCAATTTTATATAAAATTACACATTGCAGCCACAAAAAGAAGTTGAATCATATTAATATTACAATTCTATTCAGATAAACTATTATTGTTCACATCACATATAGGCATGCCCCTAATAGTAAAAACCAAAATAAGAAGATAGTTAGGGAGCACAATTTTTACATGTTACTGACGATCAATAGCATTCGTCATAGTATGTACAATATTGTTTTCAATAATTTTTTGAGTTATTACAAGAAAACATTGGTATTATAAAGGTTCAAAAAATCAATATTTGGTCAAATAATTATACTGATTAACTCAATTTAATGCTTGTGTATTCATATTGGTTTAGTAGAATACATGCAGAGAAGGTTATACCTTGTATTTGGATTTTTTTAAAAGGTGGGCTACCTTCTTCATGTGGAGGAACTGTGTGAATAATGTCATTATGTGGTTCATTGTACAAAGTTTTCTCTTGATGAGGAATAAATAAATACTTAGTAGAATAGTAACTAATATAATCTACAAAGTGCATAGTGTGATATTTTGAAGTTCAATATATTGTACATAAGATTTAGTGGCATGCTAGGAGGTGAAGGGATAGAGAGATTTGGAAATGCTAGAGGAATTTTATTGTTAAGTTTTACTATAGCAAGATCCACAAGAATAGGACCCTAGTTGGCAATCTTGTGATCCTCATAACTTAAGTACATTAATTCATTTATTGAGCTATTGAAGATATCTAGTTCTTCTTCTTCTTTTTTATAGTTGTAGCAAAATTGATTGATTATCTCTATGTTATGGTTCTATTTTTCTCTCTTTCAATGATTTTGATTATGTAAGAAAAAAAAATGATTAGAATAAATTCATTAAGACTACTAATCTGGATAATTTCACATATGCTCCACATATGCTTGCAACATATGCTTCTATAGAAATGGTGACTTTATATATTTTGAAATGTGTTTACTCTCTATAATGATGTATGAGTCATTTTCTTAATCTTGGGGGTGTAGTGTATGAGAGTCTAGAATTGGATCCAAGATGGAGATTTTGTGTGATGAGAAGTGCCTTAGATCCTATCATCACGTGAGGTCCACTAAAAGAATGTTCTTAGTTTGAACACTATTTTTCTCTCTTTACAAAACCAAAATATATTGGGAATCATGAAAATAATGGTGAGTACACTAGAATATCAATCAAGAGAGGCAAGTAAATCAATCCCACAATAGTAAGTATGCTCAAAATTTGACTCATAGAATATGATGTCATTATAGATTTCATTATCTAAGGTTTTCTCTTTATGAGGAATAAATAGAGAATAATTGGAATAACTTGCCTAATGTAATGTACAAAGTACAGATAACTTGATGTTTTGAAGACATGGATATCTTAAAATTTTAATTGAATTATTTTTTGTAGAGGATGTGGTGTTGGGTATTTTTCTTGCAACCATCTAGATATTAAGGAAATCTACCATAATGTCCCAGTCTAGGAATAATGTAGGCAATGGGGAAGTAGCCTATATATTTAGACTAAGGGGGAGAAAAATTAGAGTAGATAGAATGACTTGGATAAAGCCTCCTCTTCTTTGAGCCTTAATAAGTTTGGAAGTTTATTTCCTATAGATCTTAAATATAGGAACACAACTAATTTAGTATATAAGAGGTCTCTTATTTGGTAGTTAGTTCAAATGATGTGGAGTTCTAGATATAAGCAAGCTACTTATCCCTATATATATATATTATATTGTGTTTATCACAAAAATTATTTACCTAATATTTATATAGTATCATATAAAATCCTATACAAATACTATGTATTGAATAACACTCTCTAGGGATTTAATAGCTTTATATTACTAAACTTATGGATGATGGAATAAAACCTACTTCACTAGATAATATGGCACTAACATACATATTTTTGTTTTCTTTCTAAATGAATAGAATGTCCAACCCTCAACTATCAAATTTATCTTGAATACATGAAACCTTAATGAATTGAATAAAATACTAACATTCAAATCAGTCTAATGCACTTGGATTTATCATTTAGAGCTTACACTCTCAAATTCCCTTTTACCCCAATGATGCACCCTAATTGATAATCCACAATCAATTTAAATTCCCCACATTATTTTAGAAATTTTTCTCATCCTAGCATGAACTACATAGTGTAACATAATTTTATAGCACATCTTAGATGCAAACTAATAAATAATTAATATAAAGAACAAAAAACACAAACTCAAAGATTCCATGAATCCATAAAAAAACTTAAATAAAAATGGAGGTCCATAATACACAATTATAATAAAATGTTTCTTATATGACCTTAATAAAGGACAAATCATCGAGATGTTGAGATTAATGTATCTATATGACCTTAATTTTTTTATAAAAATATAAACTTGGCCAAATGTTTGACTCTAAAAGATAGGAAAAGTATTCAACTAGGTGTTGGGGTTTGTGGGAGTATGAAATAATATAGTAGGGAAAAATAAGGTCGAATCCTCTAGCTTTATATATTTTTATTTTTTGGAGAATGAAAAAATGATGTTAGTAGGTATGTCTCAATAGGTAGTTACTCTAAAAATTGATGATGTTAGCATCATATAAAGATGGCATTATCATGATTTTGACATTGTGAAATAAAAGATGGATAAAAATTTAGATGCATGGAATCAATTCTAGAACTCTAAAAGACAAGATTTTTTTTTACTAGTAGAGGATGAAGATAATAGGGGTTAGAAAGGGATGGTACTTAAGGATTGGAAAGAATAAATTCCCAATACTACAAGGAGTAAATACAAATAATAAGATTGTGAAGTTGTTGGGGAATGATTGAAATGACATGATGGTGGAGAGATGAAAAAATTGGTCCAAAAATACTTATAGACATTTGGATTAAAATGGATTGGGATTTTTAAGTTTAAAAGGGAGTGGTATGGTAAGATATAACCAAGTTTAAAATACTATAAAATATAACACTTGAATACAATAGAGCTAAGAGGGGTCAAAGAATATGGAGACAAGAATGGTTTGAATGGAGGGTCAAGCCAAACACTCTAGAAATAGAAAATATTCTAGATCACTAACAAACACTAAGGATTGGATTACTAGCATGACAACTGCAATAAAATTGAAGTCCAATAGAATCCATACTTAGATAAATTTATCAAAGGTTGAAAGTGGATTATCAAGATTAGTTGAAAGATTATACTTTGAGGATGAATAGACCAATGGAAAAAGAAAAATGGAGATGGTAGAGATGAAATATTGGTATGCAAATCCATCAAAATAACAATATGGTAATTGATAGAAATTCATGAAAATGACCAACACAACTTCACACATAGGATATTTCTTTAATTTTTAGAAATTGAAGCATCTTGTGTAGATATTTAAAAAGAATTTAATAGAGGAAATTATATATAATGAATTTGTTGAAAATGCTTTAAAAAATTTCAAACAAATGTAATTCAAACCATGAATTTTGCAGCAAATATGAGCAAATATGAGGTATGGAGAACCTTTGATGATGTGTTGCAGGGTTCGCTCGAAGGTGAAGGTGAAGGTAACTATTTGCTTTGTATGTTTTGTCTTTGGACGCACACTGTTTGCCGCACGCACTGTTCACTGGCCATTGTTCTCTGCTCGGTGAAAATGATAGAGAAGGGTTTGTTTTTTGTTTTAATCTGTGTTAAGGGGGTTCGGTTGAACCCTAGTTTGGCCGAACCCCTTTATTTTATTAATAAAATGCATAAGTCAATGGGGTTCGGCCAAATCCACATAAAGGTTCAGTTGAACACTTGGGTTCAGCTGAACCCCTTCACTTTGTGAAAAAGGGAAAATCGAGTTTTCCCTTCCTCCACAAAAGTGTTCACCACTTATGTGGGTTCACCCACCATATAAGACTCCCATCTCAAATCCAAAATTCATTCCCTATGATTATAATGTCATTGACCAGCTAAAAAGAACCCTCGCTCAGATCTCCATCATGGAGTTGCTGAAAATTTCCGTCGCCCACAGGAAAATCCTTGATTGAGCATTAGTTGTGTCCACTATCTTTGCTAACCTTGATACAGAACAATTCTAGACTATGGTTGGTAACATTGTCACCCTAAATCTCCTCACCTTTTTCGATCAAGACTTCCCTACCCAACCATCTCACAATTGTGCACTTCACCTTCAAGTACTAGTTCACAAGAAAAAGTTCAAAAGGGTCTTGGTGGATGGAGGCACAGGCCTCAATATTTTTTTTCTTAAACTTATAAAGAACTTGGGAATCTCAAAATAACCCATTGACAAAAGAAAAGGCATTACCATCAGAGCATATGATGACGAGGAAAGATTGTCTCAAGGCACTATCAAGATCCCAATCCAGGTGGGGCCAGCCACTATAGAAACCACATGTTAGGTCCTCGACCTTGATATCCCCTACAACATCCTACTAGGACACCCATGGATCCATGGAATGAAGGAGGTCACCTCAATATTTCACCAATACATATAAAATTTTCATATTAGAATGAGGAGGTCACAATACATGGTGATCCAGAGCCATTTTCCTATTGCAAAAACTTGCAAGCCAAGTTTTACAAAATTCTACAAGTCCCAAAGAATGATGAAGATCCCTCCACTTCATACATAGACCCATCCAACCTCACCTCCACTTTTATGACATAGATACCCTCGATCCCTAATATATCTGAAATCAAGCTCATGATCCCGAACAATGGGTGTGGAGATTACAGAATGAAGAAAAATGCTTTTGTTGTAGGAGAGTTACCACAATCTCCTAGGTCACATGGGCAACCCCAACCAGTTGAAACACCTATCCACACTTTTAAGGCATTCCCTTCAATATTTCACCATTGGGGGATCTCACTGGGGAAAATGTCGATGAAAGAGACATTGCAAGCTCACTATACCAAGATGAAAGGCCCACACCCACCCTACCCATGGATGAATCTAGTAGAGGACTGAAAATGATGCTTGGTATGGGCTACAATAGAAATGAAAGTCATGGAAGGAACAACGATGGACCATTGGAGCCCATCATTGCAGAAAGATGAATGAGAAATATTGGCCTTGGATGTACCCCTCTAAGTATAACCATATGTGGTAGAGGTACCCCTAGTAGAGAAGTCAGGTATCTCCCTCAATTATCAATAGTCACTCTTCAACCACCCATATTTACAAATCTGCCATTGGATAATTTTACCTTTGACATAACTGACATCTGTAGTAGTAGTGATGACGAGGATACCATAAATGGCCAACCCACACTTTTTTAAGACTTCTCTTTACTCATGATTATTAGCTCACTCGTTGAGTCAGACCGCTAAACTCACAAATTAAACATAGTTTACCCCCAACTCATCAACTACGATCAACAAGGACCACCGATTCTAGACACATTAAACAATGATGAGGCTCTCTAAGAACTCATGGGACTAAGCGAGACTAAGGGATATAGTACCATGCAAAGATCACAAGGTTGGATTCAACATCACACTAGACTTAGAGGCCTATTATGGGGAGACGATTGAGTCCTTCAGTTGCAAAAGAAAAATAATGAGAATACGCTCAGGGTCAGTGAGTGAAAACCACACTATGACACTTTCTAACCATAGAATAGTAAAAATAAAGGATGCATCCAACAGTGAAAACCTCTATGAGGTGCTAGAGGATGAATGATTCAATATCCCCCCTATTACACTTCATCAAGAGAAATCAACAGTCTTAGTAGAACAGTCCAATCCCACAAATCTGGAAATAAAAGAAGTACCACACATCACCTTCTATGTTAAATCACTTCTGATAGAAGAACAAGAATTGTTGGCTGCATTCCTAAGAGAAAGAAAGGTGAACTTCACATGGACTTATGTTGACATGTCGGGTCTTGATCCGGAAGTTGTGGTTCATCACTTAGCTATCTACCCAGGGGCAAAGCCAGTGAGTCAAAAATAGAGAAAGATGCACCCTTAGATAGCCTTGCTAGTCAAGGTGGAATTACAAAAACTCTTGGATTCTAGTTTTATATGCCCAATTGATTATCCAGAATGGGTATCAAATCTTGTGCCAGTTTCAAAACTAAATGGCAACATCTATATCTACACTGATTTTAGAGACCTAAATAAAGTGTGTCCCAAGGATAATTTTCCACCACCTAACATTGATATAATAGTGGACATGATGGTCAGACATGAGATGCTATCATTCATGGATGGCTTCTTAGGGTAGAACCAGATTATGATAGCAAAGGAAGACCAACATAAGACAATGTTTACATGTCCATGGGGCACCTACTGCTGGAACATGATGCCATTTGGGATAAAGAATGAGGGAGCAACATATCAAAGGGCCTTGACACTATTTTTTTATGAAATGACTCACAAAACTATGGAAGATTATGTGGATGATATATTTTCCAAGTCAAGGAAAAGACAGGATCACATAGCAGCTCTAAGCGCCATCTTTGACAAATTGGAGAAATACAAGGTTATACTTAACCCTAAGAAATGCGTATTTGGGGTGCAATCAGACAAACTCCTAGGATATATAGTATCAATGAGAGGAATATAAGTGGATCCTTCCAAATTCAAGGTGATCCTTGACATGGAAGCACCCATGAAACTAACAAAACTCAGAAGCCTACAACAAAGGCTTCAATCCATCCACAGATTTGTAGCACAACTAGCAGATAAATAGATTCCATATTCACATCTAATCCAAAAGGGAGTAACATACAAGTGGGGCGACAAGTGTGATCAGACGTTTAGTAAAATAAAATAATATCTATTTACACCACTAGTGTTAATGCCCCCTACTCTAGGAAAACCACTGATTCTATACATTTCAGCAACCATGGTAGCTCTTGATGCTCGATTAGCTCAACATGATTAAAATGGAAGAGAAAGCGATGTACTACATCAATAGGACAATGGTAGGGCATGAGCTCAACTAAACACTAATGGAAAATATTGCCTAGCAGTTGTGTTTGCATCCTAAAATTTTAGATACTACATGTTGGATCATCAGATCAAGTTGATTGCGAAGATAGATCCACTAAAATACCTACTCTCTAAGGCTACTCTCACAAGATGAACAACTAAGTGGGTCACGATATTGAGAGAACATGATATTGAATATGTAGAGTGAAAGGCCATCAAAGGACAGGAAATTGTAGACCAACTTGTAGAGGCTCCAATCTATTTGGACAATCCACTCATATCAGAGTTCTTAGATGATTCCATCTTTAATCTCAACATAGCTGATCGCTAGAAACTCTACTTCAAAAAATCATACACACAACATGGATTAGGAGCTGATTTTTTATTCATCACCCCACAAGGGGGATTGTATACCTAGATACTACAAATTTTCATTCCTTTGCACTAACAACATTGCAGAGTACAAGGCTTAAACCATAGGTCTCAAGATTGCAACATAGTGGTGGGTCATGGCACTCAAGGGTTATGGGGATTCACAACTTATTATCAACCAAGTCAATGGAGTGTACCAAACTAAGGATGATAATCTGACACCATACAAGAAGTTAGTAGAGATCTTCAAAGAATCATTCATTGATATCACCTTTGAGCAGATACCAAGGGCTAACAACATAGTAGCTAACGCCATGGCAACAATTGGATCCTTACTGGATATGCCTCGTAATGTCCCAAAACATGAATTCTTGGTAGAGAATATTCTCATACTGACATTCGAGGTACCAAAGTCTAAATTTTGTGTATGAAATCGTTGGTCCTGGTGATCCCTTGTATCATGACATCTACACCTACCTGAGAATAGGAGTCCTCTCAGTTGACATAACCCCAAACTTCAAATGAGCCTTCATAAAAAATTCCACGTGCTTTGTCATCCTAGGAGAAACCCTTTATCATAGGAGTATTTAAGGAAGCTTGTTGTGTTGCTTAAATCTTGAGGAATCCCTACCTACTCTAACTAAGGTACACAATGGAATTTGTAGTTTTCACTTGAGTGGTATGTCCGTGGCTAAGAAGTTGTTAAGGACTAGTTACTACTAGCCAAAAATGGAAAGAGAGGCACATGACTTTGTAAAAAAATGTTTATAGTGCCAGCAACATGGAAACATTATTCATGCACCAACTCAAGAGCTTCATCCTATTGTTACACCTTGTCCCTTTTCATAGTGGGGGATCGAACTCATCAAAAATATCATACCCACCTCATCCAATGGCCACAAATTCATCATCACTACCACTAAGTACTTTACAAATTGGGTTGAAGCCATCCCAATGACCTGCCTAACTGGAAAGTAGATATCCAAGTTGATCTTGAACAATCTCATTTGTCAATATGGTGCCCCACAATCCATTATCTTGGATGATGGGACACCTTTTAAGAATTAGGATGTGTGTGACCTTTGCCACACATTCAATATCCAACATCACTTTTCCACTTCATATTACCCACATGGCAATGGCCAAGCATAAGCCACTAATAAAACTATCTTGAAAATCCTTAAGAAAATAGTCAATGACTTTGGTCATGACTAACATCCATAACTAAATCCCGCCTTATGGGCCTACTACACCAACATCCACATGCCAACAAGTGTCACCCCATTCTCCCTTGTTTATGGATCAAAATCCATCCTCCCAATCGAGATCGAGCTCCAATCATTAAGGATATTACTGCAAAACTTTATTACAGATGAGGAATATCGGGTTTCAGGGTTAAATGAGCTGGATTTATTAGATGAATGGCGTATGGATGCCTTAAACCATTTACAACTATATCAAACCCACTTAAAGTATGGCTATAACAAGAAGATCAGGAGAGGAACCTTCCAAGTCAGTGAAATTGTGTTGAAAAAGAACCAGAAGAACCTACCAAATCCAGAAAGAAAAGGAAATTTTGAGCCCAACTAGTTGGGACCATTTGTCATCACAAGAAGCAATAAATCAAGGGCATATCAGTTGTCAACACCAGTAGGTGAGCCTCTATAGGATCCCCTAAACAACTCCCATCTCAAAAAGTTTTATGGCTAATATCTTGCAAGGTATAGAACCGAAAAATACAAAAAAATCAAAAAATATCCTGAAAAAATGGTCACCTTGATAAAAACCTGGTAAATAGGCATCTTGGTGACAACAAAACATACAAAAATCCAAAAATCCAAAAAAAAAAATGAGAAAAAGGATTGATAATAGTAAAGAAAAAAATCTTCCTCTAGTGAAAACCACTTTGGTGGCGCTTTGGACAAGTACCTTGGTGAAAACCTGGAAAATAGGCACCACACATAAATAAAGCAGTCTCCATCCACCAGGATCTTCATAGCCTATTCTGCACACACTTATCTATTACATTCCATCCATCCTTCCATCATCCATTCGCATTCCGTACCATATCTTGACCTTGTGCTCATACAATGTTCCACCCTAGTACTACTTGGCATATTCCCAAGGTCAGTTTGTCCTGCCTATATCAAAGTAGTCTATCACATCATGTTGGGGATGTGTTCTTGTAACTACATCAAATCAGATTCATGCATATTCTTGCGATCTTCCTTAAACATAAAAAATCCAAAAACATTAGAAAAATTAAAAAAATCAAAAACATTCAAAAAATCCGTCAAAAATAAAAAACATGTCCAAAATCTGAAAAATAAAATAAAATAGTCATCAACCAAACTACATCATCTCTGAGCTTAAATGTAGGCAAGGTTGATCTATGATCATCCCCCAAGACACCCTAGGTCAATCCTTTAGGTGTCTGTCACAATGGTAATTTGTGTGCCCATCTATCTCATGATTGAGTCAAGTCTGTCATCAATCGAACTATGCGGTCTCTACGTGTATAACATAGGCAAGGCTAATCTATGGATAATCTCTCGAGACCCCTAGGATAGGTCATTAAGTTAGTCTCTTGGTAAAAATCTCAAAAATACCAAAAATATTTGTAAAACATCTCAAAATTCAAAAAATAGCCTCAAAACATTTCAAAACATCAAAAACATCCAAATATTTGAAAAAACCCAAACCCATCTCATCTCACTTTCACTTGCAATAAACATCACTCATAATAAATCAACCATCATCTTCATCCTTTGGTAAGTTAGTCAGAAGCAAGTCTAGCAGTTTCAAAAGTTAACACCTAATTGTTAAAGTCTCAAGTCTAGATCAGTGAGTCAACAAGTTGGTCAACTCAGAGTATCAATAGCTTATCATCCAATCAATCTCATCAAAACCCTAATCACAACATGTCCTAGGAATTCGACCTTCCTGTGATGGAAATGAACATTAGGTATCACCATAGTTTAGTCTTTGGTTAGCGGTACAAAGAGCATTATCTTTTTTGATTACTTTATCTTGGTACTTTTTAGAATTATCTTATTTTGCTCTCATTCCAAGGACCTCTTGATGATGTCTAACCAAAAATATTTAGAGATGAACGAATTGGGCAATGATCATTATCTTGTTATTTTTTATGCTTGTTGGATATTCTTGTTAAATAACTTCATCATGTGTTCTTTGTTTTGCTTGTAGGGAGGATTTTTTAGGTGTCTTTTTAACCACATAAGAAGGTTTACCTTCTTATGTTTTGGTCTGAGATGTCTAGAATATTTGAACTGCATTCTGAATAAGGTTTCATTTTTCAAGTGCGAACAAGATTAATCCTATATGTTTGATGAGTCAAATTCCATCACACTAGGCACAACCCCGTCCTAGTTTTTTATATGGGTATGTGTAGGATCATCAGGAAAAAAACAGGCCCTTAGGTGGCAATAAAATTCAAAAAATCAGAGTTAGGCAATTTGACGTAAAAATTTGAATAAGTTATCTATATTATTTCAAAAATATGTAAGAATAGATTCTGTAGAAAATTGAACTTAGTTTCTAAACTACTAGGTTTATTTATTTTTTAAATCTATTTGGTGAAAATTTGAAATTTCAATGCAGTAGTACTTAAATTTAAGGGAAAAAATAAGAAGTAGTTTTTTTTTTGACCACCCTAACCACAATAAAATGATAATATTTTTTATAATATTTTATATATAAGTAGGGGACTCATTTCTAGATGTGATGCATATTTTATTGTAATTTTTCTCCATGTAAATAATTAATTATGAATTTTTTAGTACAACTTTTAAAAATATAAAAAAATTATATGTTTGACCACCTTAACTTGGTCAAAACTTCATTAAATTCAATTATTATTTTTTAAACCTATCGTATGTGAAACATAGAGAGTGACATATTTTTTGGATTCAAAAAATGTGATATCATTTGAAAGCTATAGATTTTTTTAAATCAACCTATCAATCAAGACTTTAGTTATAATTCAAATAGAAGATAAATAATAATTATTTATTAAATTTAAAGTAAATAATAATTTATATTGGTGGAAAGATGACAATCTCCTTTAAAAACCCTTTACATTTCATCATTTTTGGGTAAAAAGAAAGTCGTCAGCCACATAGGCCATCATATCACTTAGATATCGCCACTTTTTGACCCATCATGATCCTGCACATACCCATACCTTGATGCATCGTACCTATGTGTGTTATTAAACATAAAGAAGGGTATGCTCTTTATCTCTCCCATCCTTAGATAATAAATACATCATCATCATTCATCATCATATCCAATAAAGTCTCAATGACTAATGGACTTGCTAGACTTCTGCATTTTCTTGGATTTAGGGGTTGATCCCTCATATTCTTCTATCCTCTTTCATGCTAACAATGCATTCATCCTGCATCACCACTTTCATTTTGCATAATCATGACATATCATCATAGGACAACATCATCCATTTCATCCATCTCACATACATTGCATAATCATTTAAGATGTTTAAAATAATATAGATTTGTTATTCTAAGCATCTTCGAAACATCTCATTTGCATCATCATTATCATATAGATCATATATTCTAACCATCCATACATCCATTTTGAACCTCTTTGTCATGAGATCGACCTCAAATTGAATCTTTCACTTGATCTCTCAAGGGGGCAATGTACTAACGTACTTATTTCGGCTGGAGCATCCAAAAAAAATAAAATTTGTTTTAATTTTGATGTCGGCAACATCATTCTTTGAACCAATGCAACAAGTACATTGCTTCAAAGAGGGGAAAAATGTAGAAATGTAAAATTAACATCATTTATTAACATCAATTTAATCATTTTCTCCTTAATTAATTAAATCAAATTATTTAATTAATCTCTTAAGCTTCCTCCATTCAATTAAATAAACCCAAATGTTTAATTAAAATCTCTAAATATTCATCTTCTTCTTATTTGATTTAAAACAAATCCAAAAAAGTAAATCAAATGTCATATAAGCTAAATCATTAGCTTAATTAATCAAATCGTTGATTAATGCTAAGCCTAACCCATGTCCCATCCTCTAGCTTTTACCACTTGCACAATAAATCATTTATTTTGATTTATTAAAACCTCTATTTTCCTCACAAAGCATATTCCTAGGGAATATGCCCTCATTAACTCCCTTTGTTTGTTTTTTTTGTCCAAACAAATTTTCCCCTAAATCTCTCAACCATATGCATTTAATGCTATTTTAAAATTTAAAATTGGCTCATTGACCAAAAATTTCACAACCATGGCCCATTCACATAGTGGCAAGTGGCTCCTTCCTATTGGTTGAGGATTAGTCCCACATTCCTCAACTTTTCATCTTCTTCTCTCAATCTCACCTATAAATTCAATGGGTTTTCTCCTTCATTTGCATCTAAAATTTGAGCATTCTTACTATAGGAAACTTGAGTTCATCTTGCATCTCTTTTTATATCCTCATCCAAAGGCTTAGCAAGGATTGGGAAAGGGCTCTTTTACATTTCAAGGGTGCACCAATCCAATATGGAATAGGTATGCACCATGTTTTTCATGCTTTCAAAAGAATATTACTTTGTTTGCTTACTTCAAACTTACATCTTGCTAATATGTGATAACAGTTTAATTTTGCAAACTTTGTGGTATTACAAGTACCAATTGCACACTTAAGGCCATGTGCATTATCAACACTTCCTCCAAGAGAGGTAACAAGAGAAGAGTTGATTGAGAAAATGGAAGTGTTTGAGGAGTTATTTTTATTGTATAATGATAACAATATATTCATTGTATCAATTGTTTTGGATATTTATTTGTAAAAGGCATAACAAGAATGAGAGTATTCATTCTAATTACTCTACAATGTTCAATTCAATAAAAATGTTTGAGAGGGATAAATTAGTTGCCCTCCCATTTATGAAAGCATGGATCCTTAGACTAAGTATCTTAAAGAGTATGGCCATCGGATCTGTTGGAGTTGAGAAGATACAACACCATAGAAGCCCAAAAGATCTTTGCAAGCAAATAACCTGTTACAAGGAGAAGCAAAGAGAAACAACAAAGGAAATGCTCAAGAATGTGGAGCAATGTATTCACTTGAAAAAGTAAAATGAATAATTGATACAAAAGATTGTTTTCAACTACATATAGATGAAAACCCTAAAAAGTAAAACCCTAGGCTTGCACAATAATAATTAATAAAGTAATTAATTATTATGTACCTAATGTTAGCTTAAGTGAAAAGAGGTAAAAGGGAACTCTACGTAATTAAACAAATATTGTTTAATTAATAAATTAAATACCCAATTACTCTAACAGGATTCACCCATGACCAAAATAAGAAAAAAAAAGATTGCACCAACTTACGAGTAAAGCCACAATAGTGGTTTACAATTCAGGTGAGGAAGGAAAACTCACAAAAAAGTACCCCAAGACAAACAAAGTGATTTTAGGGGTTTTTACAAACCTATTGGTTCAACCGAACCAATAAGGGGTTTGCTCGAACCCCTTTGAATCTTGGCTGCAAAAAAAAAATGCATAAGAAAGGGGTTGGAGTGAACCTCTTTGAAGGGGTTCGCTCCAACCAGGTTTCAATTGAACCTTGGTTCTAGTGAACCCCTATGGGTTCATATGAACCCCCCTTATCCATCATCCCCATCTGAGACACAAAAAAAACCTAAATTTTGGCACTTCAGAGCTCGGGTTGAGGATGAAAATGGAGGAATCTTCACAAACCCAACTAGAATCACGCAGCTCTCAGAATGATCTATCCAAAAAATATAATTTTAATATATTTTAGTTTTATTATGTATGTGTTTTTATAGTTTTATTAAATTGAGGTTTTTCACCAAAAATCAAGCTCTTTGTTTTGCATATGTGGAAAAATATCATATTATAAAAATAAAATTTGAAAAAATATGTTCATGTTGGGTATTGATGTCCTTCATCTATTAAAAAAAAAAATTGAATTTCGGTACATACAACAAAATTTATGTTGTATACAGTTCACCTTTGTCTGAATTGTAATTGGTTTGACTCTTAAACTTGATTAAGGAAAAAATATTTAGTAAAAAACTATGAGACCAAATGAAAGTGCTATATATCATAGTAAAAAATCTAAATTCAAAAAAATTAGAATTTTATCCTTCATACAAATTTTTGTATGTTGTATATGATGAGCGTCACTTTTTAAAAATGTTGTTTTATGAAAAAACCCAGTTTTCGTGGGAGATGGAAAAAGAAGTGCAATCTGATTCCAAAAATTTTGAAATAAAAAAATTTAGAATCTACAGGGAAAATTTGATGAGACTCTTGTTTGCATCATCTTCAAATTCCTCATGGTTTAGCCTCTATAGGTTCCTGAATGTGAAGATTTAGTTAAAAATAATAATTTCAGTGTCTAGTTTGGCAAAAAATTGTAAACCACTAATGTGGGATCACCCTTTAAACAAAATGTTGAAATAAATGGGTGACTATCAAGGATTGGTGCATCAACTAGAAATGACGATCAAAGCATTATTGAAATAGTTTGAAGAGAGTGATCTTGTCTTATTACTATATATTCCTGAATGGTGATGGAACTATTAAGATTTATGGGCAATGGAGATCCCATATGGATGTTGTCATAGCTCTAGAGGCCACTTCAGTTTGTGAGAAAGGTGATTTAAACATTTCAATATTGAAGGATAACATGAACAAATTATCTATTACCAGCTCAAATTTCTTGAAGACTATGAAAAAGATCCAAATCAAATAATGATCATGTATGGTCCCTACATGAAAAATTTAGATGAGTTTACTACCTATGAATGGCTACTTGAGGAAGTATTTGGGAAATGGAAGTAGAGATATTTTGATATCCTAGATTTATAGGTTTCTTTAGTGGAAAGGTGGTAATGAATTTTGATGTTGATGTCTTCAGTGACTAATGGATTTCAGTAAGGATGGTTGCAGAAGGAGGAATATAATACATGGCTTGGAAATAGTACACATTAAGCCTCATTATACCAATATTTCAATATTTTATCTTCCTTAATTCAAAGTTGATAACATAAGGATTCTAATGTGGAAGTTATTTTCCTTTCCTTTCTTCTTGTTTTCATACTTTTAGTATTACAATTTTGGGATCACGTGGAAAACATGTTGATGCTCATGGAAAGAATATCTCCATTGACTAAAGTGACTATTGGAAGGTGGAAAGTGTCTTCACCATCAAATAGAAATGACTTTTATCTCATCTAATATATTCCCCCTCATGGTTTTACAAAAATGATGCTCTTCTGAAATGTAATTGTATTTTTCAAATGAAAAAGTGACATGTGTACATTGTCTTGAAGCTTGTTTTGCTCCCTTGTTTTTATAAAAGGGAATTCAAGGCTAATTGTATGGGTTGTTGATTGATCTCAGAGAGCCATTTTATAAGATACAATACATTTAATAGAATTGATTTTATATATAGGTTCAGGATATGTTCAGGATCATCATGGAAAAAATAGGCCCTTAAGTGGCAATAAAATTTAGAAAATCAGAGTTAGGAAACTTGACGTAAAAATTTGAATAGGTTATCTATATAAAATTGAATTTAGTTTCTAAACTACTAGTTTTATTTATTTTTAAAATCTATTTGGTGAAAATTTGAAATTTTAATGCAATAGTACTTAAATTTCAGGGAAAAAATAGGAAGTAGGTGTATGTCTAACCACCCTAACCACAATAAAATGATAATATATTTTTATAATATTTTAGATATAAGTAGGGGACTCACGTATCGATGTGATGCATATTTTGTTGTAATTTTTTTCCAAGTAAATAATTAATTATGATTTTTTTATTACAAATTTTAAAAAATATAAAAACACGTATGTTTGACCACAACTTGGTCAAAACTTCATGAAATTCATTTTTTTTAATCTTATAGTATGTGAATCATATAATGTGATGCATTTTTTGGATTCAAAACAATTGATACTATTTGAAAGCAATAGATTTTTATCAATCAGGACTTTAGTCGTAATTCAAATAGATAATGACATAATAATTTCTTAAATTTATATTGGTGGAAAGTTGAGAATCTCCTTTAAAATGCCTTTTGGTTTCAACAATTTTGGGTAAAAAAAATTCGTCAGCCACATGGGCAATCATATCACTTAGATATTGCTACTTTTTGGCCCATCATGATCCTGCACATACCCTTAAGATTCTTATTCTTGTAAATAATATTTGATAATAGTACTAGCATTTGAATATATAAAATAGCATAACTTCAAAGCCAATTCTCTCTTGGTGTATTCATCATTTGAATTACCAATTAAATAATCAAGTTATTTCAATGGTTTTCATTGTGTTAAAAGGAATGCATGGTTTTTTCTTTGTCCTAATTCAAAGAATTAGTTAAACTACTTGGATGAAATAATAGGTTTATATGATTTGTGTATCAAGATATGAATGATTTCTAGTTTTTGGAATAGTTGAGTATGATGTTGTACTATATAATTGTACAAGATTTGTGATGATTATCGTTAAGATATTGTTTAATTTGGTTTGAATTTAATTAGACTTTTTACCCTGGGTTAAGGAGCTATTCTAGGATTTATGTTTGTGTTTTAATATTCTTGGTCATTCACAAAAAATACATTCAAATCACTTAATTCTTTAAATTCTTGTTCAAATATGTGTCAAGTCAAGGTTTACCACGGTCTATTACTTTTGAAACAATTAATATGTAAATGATTTGTAGAATATTTGCATCTACTGAATTTTCAAGCAATTATGTGTAGAGCTCATCTGCTATTTATAATGTACAAGATTAATTGGCATAGATAATCTTAGATACATTATGTAGGATCAACCTCCCAGGTTTTGTAGAGCCCAAAGTGCAAGAGGAATGTTTTTCCAAGATTTCACTCATTCGTTGGCCAATCCCTCCAATTAGCTAACCATTAGAAGATGTAAATTCCTTAGGCTATATTGTGAGATCAATTTGGTTTATTAAAAATGCCAAGATCATCAATCATTGGCAATGCTTGATCTTGTTGACAAAATGAGCTTGAAGACCTAGAAAAATAAATAGAATTTTGGTCCAGGACTTCCAATTTGAATGCTTGACCAATTTCTCCTTGCTCTTGAGTGTAAATCCTTGTGGTCTCATATGAATATCTCTCTTTTCTAGTGAAAATTATTGAAAGAATTACCCTTATAGGATTCCTTTCTAATTTCCCATTTATTAGATATCGAAAGCCGAAACTTAGAATTTGAATTTTTAAAAACTTGAAATTCCACCAAAAGCATGTTTTAGTTGGGGTTTATGAACTTAAAGGGAACCCATTTTCCCATGGGTGGATGGGTCCTAACTTAAAATTTTAGGATGCAAGTTATATCAATACATTAATTAAATTAATAGAATCTATTCAATGTGGGTTATATTGTAGGGAAATATTTAAAATAGGCCTTGGAATAAATAATAAAGGGTATTAGAAGCCTATTAATGAGGTTTTAAAATGCATAAATGTAAGGTCACTAAAATAGGTCCAAATTAAGTGTGAAATTATACTTTCATTTAGAAAGGAGTGCAATTTTCTACACTACAAAATCTTGTTCAATCAACATTAGTATAAGCACTCAAAGAAAAAATATTGTCCTTATTATACAACAAAATATAATCTAGAGTGCCCTTCAACTATCTAAATTTAATTATTTTCACTACCTTCTCATGATATTAATTTCGATTAGCTTGAAATATGGCAACCATGCATACTACATGTATAATATTAGGTCTAGAAGCAATCAAGTACAATAAACCTCCAATCGTAGACCTATAAAGATTTTGATAAACCTCTGGAGACTCATTAGTTTTTCTCAAGTGACAACTAGTCACAATAGGGGTACCTAATGGTTTGAAATACTCCATGAAAAACTTCTCCAACATCTCCTTCCCATACTTAGCCTAAGAAATAAAGATGCCACCATCTTGTTAAACAATTTGAAGCCTAAGTAAGAAAGAAAAGTCACCAATCATAGATATCTCAAATTATTTTTACATATCTTCTACAAAATTCTTACACATATCATCATCTCCACAAAAGATGATATCATCAACATATACAACCACAATCAATAACTTGTGTTTTTCAACCTTAATATAAAGATTACTATCTATAGTGACTTTCTTGAATCTTTAAGCCGAAGTAAATGATTATCCAACCAATAATACCAAGCTCTAGGAGATTTCTAGAGTCCACACAAAGCTTTCTTGGGTATGCACACCATGTTAAGATCTTTTGATAATTGGAATCCATCAGGTTTCTCAATATATACCTCTTCCTCTAGACCATCATTCAAGAAGGATGACTTTACATCCATTTGATATACTTCAAAGTTATTATGAGTAGAAAAAAAAAGAAATATTATTATTGCCTCCATTCAAAATGTCAAAGAAAAAATATTATCAAAATCAATAACCTCAACTTGAGAATATACTTTACATACTAATCCGACCTTATTTTTCACAACTTCGCCATTTTCATTCAGCTTGTTCTAGAACACCAACTTAGTTCCAATCATATTCTTGTTAGTTGGTTTAGAAACTAAGTGATATGTCTGATTCTTTTCTATTAGGTCTAACTCTTCTTCTTCCATTTCCTTTATCCATCCATCATATTTTCTAACATGAACAAATTTCTTGGGCTCAACCTTTTATAGTAGACACAATTTTACTAGCTCACTTTCTCTTGCAATCCTTCTTCTAGTCAGCACACCTTCATTATTGTCTCCAATAATTGTATCAATAGAGAAGTTCTTTTGAACATATTTTTCTAGATCTTTTAGAGTCTTCACTTGTTATGGTTCTTTCTTTTCTTTCTCTTCTTCCTCTCCTTATTCTTCAATCTAGGGAGGTACATCATATTTGCAAACCTCAAGTTCTAGTGAGATCTAGAAAAAATATTTCATCTACTTTAATATTTTTTATCTCAATAATCTTCCATAATCTTTCAATGTAGCATCTAAAATATTTTCTTCTAGTTAAGTAGCCAAGAAAGATCCCTTCATCACACCTTGAGTCAAAATTTTAAGGTCACCTTCATCTCTCCTGATGTAATATTTGTTGCTAAAAACGCTAAAGTATCTAGCAGTGGGAGGCCTCCCATATTATAGCTCATAAAGGTTCTTAGTGTTATTGACCCTCAATTGTACCCTACTAAGAAAATAGACACTAGTGTGAACTACTTCCTTCCAATAGAAATAAGCAAAATTTTCATCTTTCATCATTGTCCAAGCCATTTCTTGGACAATCCTATTTTTCCTTTCTAATACCCCATTCTATTGAGGGGATCTAGGATCACACTGATGTATCCTAATAATATTATCTCATAACAATTTTCAGATTTATTTGAAGTAAATTCACCTCCTCTATCTAACCTTAATAATTTGATCTTAACATCCATTCATTCTCAATCTTTTATTTGAAGATCTGAAACTTATCAAAAGATTCATATTTATCTTTAAAAAATATAATCCAATTCATTCTAGTGTAATCATCAATAAGCAACATGAAATACCTTTCACATTTTTGACTCCTTGTTCTTGTAGGTATCCTTCAGTCAATGTGAATTAACTCCAATGACATTGTAGTAGATCACTTCTTTCTCTTGAAACTTGTCATTGTTCGCTTTCCCATTTGACACTCCTTACTTAAAGTTTTTGCAAGCTTGGTTATCTTAGGCCTATCTCTCACATCATTAGAGGAATTGATCTTAACCATATTTTCAAATTTTTTGTGTTCCATCCTTTGGTGCCACAACCAATACTCTTTGGACTGAGCCAGTAAGAATATTTTTCTATTTTCCCCCTTTAGGTTATAGACATTACCATTTGTCCTTGGTCCTTCAACAACTAATCTTTCATACCTTTCCTTCTTGATCTCACAACCGTTAACATGAAAATTAAGATTGTATCATATGTTGCACATTTGACTGATAGTGAGAATATTATGCTTTAGACCTTCGATATAAAGTACATAATTAGTTCTACTTTTTCCATCAACTCTTATAGCACCCCTTCCAAACTTAATAACTCCACCATTAACCTTCTTAATACTAATGGAAATTCTCTTGTCACAATTCATGTGGGTAGAGAAACCACTATCAATCACCCAAGAATTTTCTTCTTTTGCATGTAAGACAGTCCACACAACCATTGATATTTCACTATTTTTTCAACTTGTATGGTATTGGACCTCTTACATTTTCCGATATCACCCTTTTTTATCTTTTATAGCCATGAATAGGTTTTCATAATTTGAATCATTATCCTCATCTTCTAAGGAATAGTTTCTCTCCTTGAGCTAGAAAATCGTTTTGAACTTTTCCTTTTTGTTATGGTCATCATTTGATTCTTTATAAGGAAATTTAGATGTAAAAATGACCAATCCTCCCATAATAAAAACACTTGAAAGGTAACTTAAATTTATTTATTTTTGGTGCCTTTCTTCAATCTCATCAAATTCATAATCTAGATCAATTGCTTCATCTTCTATTTTTTACTCATTTTGAATGCAACTTCCTTATTTGGAACAACTTTGTCAACTTCGCTGATTTGAAAGGTTGTGGGAGCATTAAAAATTTCATCTATTGAGTACTTATCCAAGTACTTAGACTCTTGAATATTAGATACTTTATGACTATAAGCTCTAGGGAGAGATCTCAAAACTTTCCTCACAATCTCATCTTGTTTTACTTATCTACCAAGACTAGTGATTCTAAATACTATTTCATGCACGTAGAGCATATAATTTCCAATTTCTCATCCTCTCTCATCCTCAACATCTCAAATCTTCTCTTGAATATTTACATCTTGGATTTATTTACTCTAATATCTCCTTTATGGATGCTGCTAAGTTTTCCCCAAATATCCTTAGCAAAACTACAATTCACCACCTTCAAAAGTTTTGAATCAACCAAACCACATAAGATAGAATTATTACCCTTAACATTATTCTCATACAACCTATTTTCAGCAAGATATTTTGGAGTATTAGGAGCAACAACACCATTCTTGATTGATTATCAAGCACCAAAACCAAGAGAGTTTACATGGCTTTTCATCCTCAATTTCAAAAAATTATATTTTTTCCCATCAAACCTAAATGACCTTTGTAATCTCCATCATGTGTTATCCTAGATCTTTACCTTAATTAGTTAAGCTTTTTTAGAGGAACTTAGCTCTAATGCCAATTGTTGAATACACTGGATACTAAGAGGGGGCTGAATTAGTATCTTCGAAAAAAAAATCCCTCTAGAACGTAAGACCTCTAACACAATTTGAAATTATTAACCCTTAGAAAAAACAACAACAATAAAATATATAGAAATTTAATCTTTGGACAAGTTCAACAAACCCTAACTAGATTAGCATAATGAAAAATACAATAATTTCACCCATAATTAGATCAACAAAAATAAAAGATTAAACCAAGAACACACATGTACAAGATGACACTAGATTTACATGGAAAAGGAAATGAGGGAAAAACCATGATGAAAGTTAACTCAAAATATATGAAGCTCATTGCTTACAAAATAAGGCTCACTACCAAAATATGTGCAAACTAAGGTGAACAACTTTAGGGTAGGATACAAATGACTTGTAGATTGAAATTAAAAACTCTAGCAAAATATAAAAGGACCTGATGAGATTCACTATCTCAGATAAGGATTCATGAATGTTTATAATTTATATAATATGTCAACAATTCACTTTGTTGAATTAGTTGTTAAACAAAATTTGATCCTTCTTCCAAAAACTTTTGGACTTCTTCTATGAGATCTTCAATGCAATCCACACTCACCCTCACTCTGTAAATTATTTTATTTTTCATTTATATCCACCACAAGATCAAAAAACATCAATTAGATCAATAAAAAATAAGGAAAAAAATAATCTCAACAAGTCAACCAAAAAATATCAATTAGGTCGACCAAAAAATAAATTATCTCAACAAGATGACCAGAAAACATCAATGTGGTCCTATCCAAGGGATAGTGATGTAGGAGCATCCAGTGGTGTAAGGGAAATCCTACATCACCCAAAAATATATTTCCTTTCTTTTAGATTTTTGTAGATGTTTTTGCATTTTTGGATACCCTTTTCGTCAAATAAGAATTTTTAGCTTTCAAAACTGCTTTTTCTGCCTTTTCTCGTAAAACTGCTATTTTTATTAGGTATGAATTTGAAGGTGTGAGGAGGACAAAATTTATGGGAAGCTTCAAGATAAAAAAATAATATCTCTCTCATTTTGTATGTTATTCAAGTTTAAGTTTCTCAAAATTGCCCTAAAAAATCTTTTGAGTCCAGTTTGAGGCACTAAACGGTCATATACAGGACCATAAATCATGGGAACCAATGGATAGGTTTTGAGCACATTCTATACTTCGAGAACCTTCCAATGGTTCAAAGGGTTCGTCAAAGACTTGTGGTTGTGGGTCAAGGTCAATATGCCTCCAAGATTGATGCATGGTAGGAATGGTGGTGCTAGAAATGTTGGTGGGAGAAATGCTTTGGCAGATGAGGGTGTTAGAGCCCTCCAAAGACAGATTGATGCATTGCTTGAAGAGTTGAGAAGAGGCTTTAACCCAAGTAGAAGGGAAGAGATTGGGGATGAAGTAGAGGTTGAAGATCCAGCTGAGGATGAGACAAAAGAAGAAGAATATTAACATCAAGATAGGCTATTAAGGGCTATTTTCGAGATAGGAGAGAGACCGAGAATCGAAGTTCCCAGTTATTCTGAAAATATTAACCTGAAAGAGTTAATCAATTGGATTAATGAGATGAAAGAATATTTTGAGTATGAAGAGATAGAGGATCTAGATCAGGTCAAGTTTGCAAAAACAAAACTGAAGGGCCATGCTAATATCTGATGGAAAGAGGTCCAACTAGAAAGAAATAGGAGAGGAAAGGGAAAGATCACCAGATGGGATCACATGGTTGATAAACTAAACAAAAAGTTCATTCCAATGGACTACAAGTTGAATTTTCTAAAGAAGTTGGAAGGGTTGAAGAAAGGAAGCAAGTTCATGAAGGAGTATATAGAAGATTTTCACAAAATGTTATCAAAACTGACCATGCAGAGGCCAACAAAGAGAAAGTAGCTCATTAACTTATTTGGTTAATGCCAAGTATTTAGGAGGAGCTAAGTTTGGTTAGAATGACCACCATTGAGTATGCATACCATTTTTCTTTGAAGGTTGAATAGAATTTTAATAAGAGGTTTGACGAAAAGTAAAAAGGATGAGGAGATCAAGGTGGAAGGGGTGGTGGAAGATCCTTTGGGAATTAAAATGAGGATTAGAAGAAAAATGAAGATGTCGGTACTAGTCAAAATCAAAAGAAATATAATTCCTATCATCCTCATGATAAAAACAGTTGTGAATAGAGGGGAAGAGGAAGAGGGAGATCTAGAAAAGGATCTGAGAGAGGTGGTTTTAGAGGAACCTATTTCTAGTGTGGTGAAGAAGGGCATCGAGCCTATGAATTTCCACAACACCAAGGAAGGATAGAAAAAATATTGGAAGTTCATGCAACAGTTACACATGCAGATGAGGAAGATCAGTCTGAGCATTCTGATGATGTTGAAAGGGGAGAAACCCTGTTGAATGAGGTGAAGGGACCATACTAGAGGAAGATTCTATTTTGTACAAGGTGTAAATGTGAGGATAAATGTTGTGAATTCATTATTTTTAGTGGAAGCACCAATAATTTGGTGTCAAAAGAGATGGTCACGTAGTTATATCTAAAGAGGGAAGTGAATCCACATTTGTATCAGATTGCTTGGTTATAGAAGGACCACAAAGTTTTGGTCAAATAGAAATGCCCAATGAAATTCAAGATTTGAAGTTATTGTGATGAGGTCCTCTGTGATATCATCCCCATGCATGTATTTCATATGTTATTGGGGAGGTTGTGGTAGTTTGATAGGCATGTTATACATGACGGTCATGCTAACACTTATCCCCTGATGAAGGATGGAGTCCACCATAAATTAAAGCCCCTGGAGGAGGTGGAAGAAAAGGTATACAGTAGAACTAGAAAATTTTTTGTTGATGGAAGAAATTTTTTGGAACGCATGAAACAAGAACACATGTGTTATGCTTTAATTCCTAGAATGGATAGAGAAGATAGTAAAGAGGTGTGAATAGGAGTTTCAAGTTTTTTGAATGAGTTTTAGGAAATTATGTGTGATAATGTGTCTAAAGGTTTACTGCCAATAAGGAAGATCTATCATCAGATTAACCTGATCCCTTGAGCAAGTTTTTTGAATAAAGTAGCTCATATATTGACTCTTGTAGAGAATGAGGAGTTGAATAGACAAGTCCAAGAGTTATTAAGAAACTGATTGATTCCAGAGAGATTGAGTCCATGTGTAGCACCTATAGTACTAGCACCAAAGAAGGATGGGTAATGGAGGATGTGTACAAGCTCTAGGTCCATAAATACGATAACAATCAAGTATAGATTTCCCCTACCAAGGACGGATGACCTTATGGACTGTTTGAGTGGAGCTCAGTACTTCACAAAGATAGATCTAAATAGTGGATATCATCAGATCCGAATTAGAGAGGGTGATGAATGGAAGACTGCTTTCAAAACCAAAGAAGTCTTGTATGAGTGGTTAGTCATGCCTTTTGGGCTAACCAATGCACCGAGAAAATTCATGCAACTCATGAACAAGGTACTGAAATGATTTCTAGGAAAATTTATTGTTTTGTATTTAGATGATATTTTGATTTTTAGTAAGTCAGTGGATGAGAATTTAGTACATATTTGTAGAGTCTTTGAGAAGTTAAGAGAGGATAAATTGTTGATTAATCTCAAGAAGTGTAGTTTTGTGAAGAGGGATTTAGTGTACTTGGGGTTTGTTGTCTCAGCAGAAGATCTTAAGATGGACCCGGAGAAGGTGAAGGATATTATCAGATGTACTATCCCAAGAACTGCTATTGAGGTGAGATCTCTCCATGGTTTGGCCAACTTTTACAAAAAAATCATTAGAAACTTCAGTAGTATTTGTGCACCCCTAATTGAAACAATGAGAGAGGATAAAAAAGAGTTCAAGTGGAGCACTAGAGTAGAAATTTTTTTTTACATTTTGAAGAAAAGTGTGACAAAGGAACCTATTTTAGTTTTTCTCAATTTCAATAAGGTATTTCAGGTGGATTTTGATGCTAGTGGCAATGCCATTGGAGTTGTTTTGAGCCAAGAAAGTAAGCCCATTGCATATTTCAGTGAAAATATAAATGATACAAATAAAAATTATGTTGTGTATGATCTGGAATTCTATGCAATATTTTAGGCATTAAAGAAATGGAGGCATTTTTTGTTGCCAAAGAAATTTATTTTGTATACTAATGATCAAGCATTACAGTTCCTCAATAGTCAAGGCAAATTGAATCAGAGAAATTTAAAATGGGTAGAATTTTTGTAAATTTATACTATTTCTTTGAAGCATAGGAGTGGGAGGTCTAATAGAGTTGCAGATGCCTTGAGTAGGAGACAAACATTGTTGATAGAAATTCAGATTGAGGTGGTTGGCTTCAACGAACTCAATACCTTGTATCCTAAAGATCCTAATTCTGCTAAATCTTGGAAAGCTTGCAAGGAGCTTGTTACATTAGACAAGACAAAATTGTTGGATTTTATAATCCAATATGGCATGTTTTTTAGGGGAATCCAATTTTGTATTCCAGGGATTTCCATGAGAGAAAACTTAATCAAGGAGAAGCATTGTGGAGGAATGGTAGGACAATTTGGTGGGGATAAGACCCATGCCATTATAAGTGAGCATTACTATTTGCCTCAATTATAATAGGATGTAAAGAGATTCATGCAAAGTTGCAGAGTATGCTAGATGGCTAAAGGAGTGATCCAAAACACAAGGATGTATCAGCCATTACCTGTACCAAATAGGTCATGGAAAGATATAAGTATGGACTTCATTCTTGGATTACCAAGGACATGGAGAGGAAATGACTCACTATTTCTAGTGGTTGACAGGTTTTCAAAGATGGCACATTTCATCCCATGCTAGAAGACCCATGATGATGTCCACATTGACGATTTGTTCTTCAAAGAGGTGGTAAGACTACATGGCCTACAAAAAATTATCGTTTCAAATCGTGACACCAAATTTGTTGGGTACTTTTGGAGGACCTTGTGGAAGAAATTGAGGACAAATTTGAAATTAAGTTCTTCACACCATCCATAGACTAATCGGTAGACTAAGGTAGTGAATAGGAGTCTAGGTAACCTACTAAGATGCTTGGCAGGATATAAACCCAACGGATGCGACTTGATCTTACCTCAGGCATAATTTTCTTACAAAATTTTTGTTAACATGAGCACTGTTAGATCACCATTCTAGATTGTGTATGGAGGTAGTCCCAAGACCACTCCAAAATTGAGGAATATGGCCCAAGAGAAGAATACAAGTGTTGAAGTCAAAGACTTTGCAAAGCACATCAAGAACCTGCATGAAGAGGTAAGGGAACACATTAATAAGATGAACATGTAATATAAGGCTAAGGTAGATCAAAAGAGGAGGTATAAGAAGTTCTAGATTGTCGATGAAGTTATGGTCCACTTAAGGAAAGAGAGGTTTCTAGTGGGAACCTACAACAATTTGAAGATGCGAAAGTTCAATCCCTATAGGATTTTGAAGAAACATATTTCAAGGAATGCATATGAGGTAGGTTTTCCAGATGGAGTCAATATTTGCCATATGTTCAACGTTGCATATTTGATAGAGTATCATGAAGGTGGTACAGACGATGGACCAATAATGGAATAGTGTGGCATTCCTACACCTAATTCAGAGAGAGAGGAGATTGAAGCAATCTTGAATAGTCATGTGGGAAGGAGTGCCAGAAATAGGAAATATGAAGAATACTTGGTGAAATGGAGAGGAAGTCCTATGGAAGATTCATCGTAGTTGCCTAAGGCATAGGTTGAACATTTGGGTTTTCCTCAACCATCTAACACGTGACGAGGTGACTTCTCAAATTACCTTGGGTGTTTGATACAGGAGCATCCGATTGTGTAAGGGAAATCCTACATCACCTAAAAATATCTTTCCTTTCTTTTTGATTTTTGTAGATTCTTTTCGCATTTTTGGGAACCCATTTCATCAAATAAGAATTCCCAAATTTCAAAATTGCTTTTCTATTTTTTCTAGTCAAACTGCTATTTTTAGTAGGTATGAATTTGAAGGCGTGATGACATAGAAATTTATGGGAAGCTTCAAGATAGAAAAATATGCACTTTGGTGAAAGAATCAAGCCAATATCATTCTCGGTTTGAAATTTATTCAAGTTCAAGTTTCTCAAAATAGCCCTAAAAAATCTTTAGACTCCAGTTTCAGGCACTAAATGGTCTCGTACCGGCCCAAAAATCATTGAAATTGACAAATCGATGCTTAGCTCATTTTACACTCCAAGACCTTTCCAACAGTTCAAACGGTTCATCAAACAGAGTCCTAGATCAAAAGTTATGGCTTCCGGAAGTTGGCCAATTTTTGGAAAATTGCTAATCTTCAAATTGGCACTCAATTCCTGAATTTCAAATTTCAAGTTTCGGCACGGAACCGCCTAAATTCAAAATTCAAATTGTAATTTTGGCTCCAAGGCGGAAAAAGGCTATTTAGAACTCATCGGATAGAGAGGACCAAAAGAATTTTATTGCATCTTCCAATGTGATCCCAAAAAACTCACATGTTTGTACACATTAACTCAAGTCAACAACAAGGAAACATATAGATGAAACATGAAGATCATAACCAGTCGATCTAAAAAAATATTTTCAATTGAAATCTCTCAATGTGGTTCTAAGCAAGATAGTTCAAGACCCAAATAAATCTTAGCACAACTTCATATGTTGGCACTAACCCTAAATCACATAGCACACATAAGAGAACAAGCCCTATCAACTAAATATCCACAAATTTCCCAAAAGACTAATTCAAACACAATGTAGCACCAAAAGAGATCAACTAGTGATGTATGGATCATAAAGAGATGTTCCATGAACATCCAAATACATTTCCAAACACTTCTTTCATGTTTTCCTGCCACCAACAACCATCATAGGTCAAACAAAAATATAATACTTAATCCAAAATGAAAAAAATGCACAAACATGAGATATAACATTAATAGAACAACTCGTGGACCACTTCAACATAAAATATTGGAATTGAGATATTGCACAGACAGTAAGAGCATATCCACAAAATCATTGGAATAGAAGCATCAATACAAAGAAATGTAGAGCATTTTCTAGACCAAGCCAAACATGCAACAATATTGCCAAACTTGTATAATTAACAAACACCTCCTCTACAACATAGGTGGCCTAAAAATATAGGAGTGCAACATCTACAAAACAAAAATGTTGAATCCCAAATTGCAAGACCATATCTCCAACATCAAATGAATGTAGAGCATTCTCCCAAACAATCTTAACAACACTATTCTTAAACAAAAACCACTTACCCACTTGTGAGGGCCAGAAAAACCTTGCAACAATACATACTTCTTCAAGAGAAACATGAGAGAGTATACAACATGCCATATTCCATTAAAAACATCTCTCCACCATCAACAATACTTCTAACCCTCATCTTAATGCTTTGAATCCCCATCTTAATGTTTCATGATGAAAACAACTCTTCTAACAAAAACAATGCACTATACAAGTATCAGACAAGGCATGAAATCCAACCATAAACTTTAGCAACATAGAGTATCAGCAATATACAACTGAAGATACTAATAACAACAACAATGACAATCAATTTCAACCAACAACCTCCCAAGTGTTGGCAGTCAATTCCAATAGACTCATCAATGATAACCATTGCCAAACATACAACAATCTCACAAAGCATATGCAACAGTCTTCACAAGTGTTGACATGAATTACAACCAATTCCAACATTGAAATGATCCACATCTTACTTCATATATTTTCAAGGTTAGATTTTAACAAATATCACAAACTTCATCATATTTTGTGAAAACAATCACAAAAAATTGTAATCACCTTTCTTTGTTCAAATGTCAATAATAGATGTAGAAATTTTTTATTATAAAGCTACAAATTTTACAAGATTCAAGTTTCTTCTCAAATTGATAGCTTTCTTGCAAACTTTAAGCTCTTCAAAATATGTGATCTTCTCCTTTAAAAGAGGTGGTTCCATACACAAAAAAGTAAATAAAATTTATTTTTCTTCAATTTTTTTACTTAGTAGCTCATAGATTGTTGACTTCTTATCAACAAAATAACTCAACAAATATTACCACCTACAACTTCCTTTTTGTTGGTTTGAGATTTATTTATCTTTCACTTTTTTGGCTTCTCACCAAACATTGCAGCAAAATTATTTCTTCAATTAGAAAACAAACATCTTATGTAATTATAAAATCTGAAACCATAAAATTCACATCTGCTTTTTTTGTATGAATATCCTATAATCAAGCCTTCAATGCATCAATATTATTCCAATATTTGGCCCAAAAGATAAAAACTAAGTGAATTTTATCACCAACACTCATATATTTTTATACATCCAAACTTAAATGTAAAAGTATACTAGCCTTCAAATTTCTATTAATATGTCATTATGGATGTTTAATCAAATTTGCAATGCAACCAAAACAAAGAAGACCCATTTTTAATAGTGTCTTCAACAACTTCAAATATGAGGAAAATTTTACTAGTTTCCAAAAAAAAAAAAAATCACAAAATTTATCTTCTTTTCAATATTGTGATGAATATGTAAAGTGAAAGATCATTTAATAAAATAGCCAATTTTGTGTCTTTCTAGTTTTGAATCTCATTTCTATGCTCCTTTCTTCCCTCTCATGTTTCTCGTCCATGTGGGCTTCTTCTCTATGTTCCTTCTCACATTGGTGTTGGATGCATCTATTTATTTACACCACATAGAGTTCCTTATTCTTGCCACAAATATCCCCATTAGTTGTTTCCTCATGTCCCTCTAATGCCTTATGATCACAGACAATCCCAAGACCATCCTATGCTATTTCAAGTCTTACCGTTTTTTTTCTTAAAGAATTCATGCAGCCACATGCATGATAATTTTCTTTGATATCATGTAAAAATTTGAGTAGCTTTTAATTGATATTTTTTCCTCTGAAATAAACAGATTGAAATATTTTTAAATAGATATCATGTTTGAAAAGATGTGTCTCTTACAGGATATATGACATTACATAACAAATGCATTAGAATGTGACACAAAAAGACAAATATTTGACACAAAATTAAACATAAATAAATCAAATAATTTACATTAGAAAATATAAATAAACAAATAAAAAATAAAAATCTTTAAAATTTAATCAAATGAATAAAACACAATAAAACAACACCTAATAAATATGATGTAGAACTAGCAATTAAAACATAAAAATTATCAAAAATAAAAGCTAGAGATTTTTCGTTTTCTTTTTTAAACATAAAACCTAGACTTGTTGGATTAAGAAGGCACTACAGGTAGTTCCTAATACGCATTTTCCTTTGAATTAATTTCGAAGTCCAATATCGAATTCATTACTTTGGATAAGTGAAACTATTTGCCAAACATTCGAATCCTTCACTGCAACGAGTGCTTCTCGAGGAAATGCAGCATGATATATTACAGCCGCTTCTGTAATCATGGTTTTCACATAAAGTTAAATATGGAATATAAGACGGGAATGGTATCCATATAAATTTAGCATTATCTTTAAAATTAAAAGCACAAGATAAGCAATGACATCTAATATAAGGATTTTATTTAAACACCTTTGAATGGTCAAACACTCAATAGTCTAATATTAATTCTTAATACTTTCAAATCAGACAAAGAATAGCATCCTATATTTTCCAACAAATAACTTCCCTACATTCTGTACGTGGCAAAATGCACACAAATCTTTATTTCCAATTAAAAAAGCAAGAAAAATTCAAAATCAAGTGGGAACATAAGTATATATCCAATCTGAAACTGGATTTCCCAGAGAATAATAAACATGAAAATAGTAATTTTACCACCTTTTGTAAACGAATTCATACAATTTAAAATTATCTGATATCTTAAAATTCAATAATATCTTTAGCCATTCAATCTAGTTTATCCTTTGGTCAACAAACTAGAAAGCCTTGGATTCTTCGATATGAAGACTACTTCAACATGTCGTGGGAAACACTTCAGAACGATGTTCCCTGAACTACAAGCATTTCTGTACCATATGAGGACTTATTTATACAGCTTTCTACAGCGAAACATGTCAGCCACCATTAGAGAGCTTAGATGGTGGTTAAATAAAGAGCAATGGCTGCTACGAATGTGAGGATATAGCAATGGGCTTTTTCTAAACATAGTTAGAAGATAAATCTTTTATTTTTTATTATTATTTGATTATTTCATTGTTTAACCTTAAATAATCATAACAATGGCAGGCAATGGCAGACGTACAACGTTCATGCTATCATATCTGACCATTGTTATTATTATTCTCATTTGCATGTCAATGTGTTCGGCACGTCCTTTGCATGTTTCGCTTACCGAGGAAGGCAAACAAAAGAAAATAATGAGAATAAAGACAAAAATACAGTTGGGTCACCTAATTTATGTTAGCAAGCCAAAAGGAATTGTTGCTCCCTCGGCGCCTTCTCCAATTCATAACAGAAAGTAGAACCATAGTTTCTCAATATCGCCATAAGTAGGCTATGCATTCTTTCTTTTTGCAGGTGTCTATAAACTCAAGAAGTTAGAAGTTTGCCCAATGAGGAATACCTTGATACTATTGCACTCATGTTTTCAGTGGATGGGTATGGATGTAAGGGACATTTTTAATGCTCTCTTAGCATGGTTGCACAACCAATGGAATTTGATTTGGTTTTCAAATATATTGTTGTACATAATACGGGAATCATATTTGCTTGTAATAATTTTGATGGGATTCATCGGGCTTGAGTAAAAAATTCTTAGGGTTTTGTATTTGTGTTAAGTGGTAATGTGTGTAACTGTGCTCACGTTCTTGTCACAGCTCCTCCTTATGTATAATTAAACAGATTGATTTAGGTGGAATTCAACACAGAAATTGTCTCCATATTTAGAGGCAGATGGTAAGTTATGACTTTCTACTCTCGTTCTATTTAAAATGTATTAATGATAAAGAATATGGATTCGTCGGTAAAGACTTTTTACCTATCCTTCTATCTATATTATTGTCACCTCATAGAAAATGCATTTAGACCATTCCATTGACATATATGTGTTTCTAATTTTTTTGATAGGGGCGAGGATCTCGTAGTTGAGCACCCTAATTTCACACTTTTCAAAATTTCATGTGGAAATTTCAAATCACTCTCAATTTTTTACAACACCTTACTTGACAAGTCATCCACTTATAACTAAAGTTTCAGAACCACATAATCATTTATGATGTCACATCAGTATGCTTTTTGTCAAGGTGTCTAAAAAGGTCCCAAAAAAAAGTGAGACTTATACTTGTGCATCTACATAATGTTTTATTGGAGCGTTGATGTGCCATAACATGATTTGTTTCCTTTTAGATCTAAGGAATACATTTCATTTAATTATGGATAGTCATCATCAACCCTAACAACTTTAAAGTCACAACTATTGATCCAATATTCTAAAAAATATTGGACATTATAAAAACAAATGCTATCACAACTATTAGAACATGCTCAAGTACGGATCCTTTCCTCTATTTTCATGTGCTTCTCATAGGTCTCAACATTTCAAATTCTAAACAATGGATTAAGAATATCATCTTCTCTCATTGATAACTATATTTTTTAGGATATAGTAATGGATCGAGAACATTACCTCTCTAGATGGTGATTATTTATTTTTAGGATGTTCATGATAAGATTAAGCATTCTCATTCTTAAAAAGAAATTTATCTACTTTTGTGGTGAATAAAATTTGTGTATTTATATGTTGGTTATATATTGAGAGTAAGTTATTTAAGTCTATTTTTGATGTAGTAATGGAATATGTGAATATTTATTTTTAATTCATGATAATATTAAGTATTCTTGTTTTTAAAAAGTAATTCTTTTGTGAATAAAACATATGTATTCATGGGTTAGTTATATTTTAAGAGCGATCTATTTAAGTATATATCTAATTCACTTTTATGTAGATGGAATTGATTTTTGTGCATTTATATTTTAACATCATATTTCATTTAAATTTTACATAAAATTCCAAAATGTGCTAAATTTGATATAAGAGTCTAGAAGACAATGAATGTACCTATTTGGTCAAGTACTTATTGCTAATTCAATGGTTAGATTCAAATCATAGAAGAATACAAGAAAACATGTAGTGTTGTATGCTATGCTAATTTAGGTGCATGATGTCATGTGTATACAATAGTAAATAATTTGTTATGTTATATATTTTGAGTGGATACAAATTAAGAAAAACATAGAGAATATACTTTTATACTCAAACATGAAAATATCATACCTAATTATGTAAAAAAATTACTTACAACATTACTTTTCCCATTTGTTTAAGGATTATAGGGTAAAATCGTTTAATTTAAAGCATTACAATTTAATTAACTATTGTCAAAAGATTCTAATGAATGTATGATCATGATCAATGAAAATGGAGTGGGTATAATAAACAAAAATATAATTGAAAACCACTTGCAAATTAAACTAAAAATAAAGATCAACTACTAAACATGTAAATATTTTCACATTAAACATATGAGAAAAATTAATAAAGCTAATCACTAAAATTTTAGCATCATTTCTAGAGATAAAATAAACTTTAGAAAATAATAGTAATGAGAGAAGACAATGAATAAAATTAATCAAACAATCATGACACATATATATTCTTGGGAAAAAAAATCAGAAAAAACATAGCCTCCAAAGGACACCAAACTTTTTATTCAACAACAATCATTGTATTAGAGTCTAATCCTGTATCAAGAGAAATTGAATATCAACACTCTAAAATTATTGACTAACATAGAATGATATATTACAAAAAATAATACATAATGTCTCTATCTCAAGGTAAATTAGCATATAGACTTAAGGACATCCATAAAACCATCATGACACATTGTCATTGGCCTAACTATGGTTCAAAAAGATAATAGTAAAAGTAATCATGATCTAGTATAGGAGACTGGCATCCAAAATAGAAATTAAATCATCTCATTAATCTTTGTGATCTCCAATGTTCAAATTATGATATGCAATTACAAATGACTCCACCATAAAGACCTCAATACATGTCATTCACTATAAAAATGGAAGATCCTCATACACATCCACTATGTAATCTAATGATTAATGCATCATTACAATAATATTCCATGTCGTTGGACAATACTAAAATAATGACTAATGTTTTCACCCTCACATTGGTATCCCATTTTCCTATTCTATGAACATTGAAGATGCATACATAACTAAACATACACAAATAATTAGACCTTAGGATACAAAATATGAATATAAAACATAATGATAGCATTCACCTACTTGATATTCACATTGTAAAAGTATAAAATACTCTAGTAAAATGAATTTCCCATTAAGAGTAGAATATCCATAGCATCAAATAATTACTCTATGATCACAAGCCTAATAAATTAATATATGTAATTCTTAAGTGAAAAAGGAGAACATAGATCTAACTAGTAGATTAACTTGGATCAATACCTTATTTTCTTAATCTTATCTTCAGAACACAAACCAAAAAGGAATTTAGGATTGGATAACTACCTCAAAGGAGATCCCACTTGTTTGTATTATATTCCTTTGTTGAAAAGAGAACAAATTGATTGAATATTATTTAGTTAAACTAATTGATACTTATTGATATAAAAATCTAGTCTAAAAATGCAAATAATTTATAGAGATAGAAACAAAAATGGATGAAATAATTGTAAATTTATAAAATGAAGAAGAAAGGGGTAATTTTCACAAAATGAAATTCCTAAAATAGCTAGATAGGGCTTCTAAGTGCCCTATTATGGGGTTTTTTAACAATTTGAATCATAGTATGAAATTTATCAGTTTGCATTGTTCTACTATGGTCTAAAATTGATTACCTTCACACCCAAACTTTAAAAAAAAAACAAAGAAAGGGGAGTGGTGGATATATAATTTTTTGTGTTCAAACCCCTATTTTGGTATTTCTAACTCCACAAATAGCTAATTTGATAATAGATAATTTTTTGTGCTTTGAACTTGTAGTGTGTCTTACGCTATGGAATGCAGTCACATGCAAAATAATTGGTAAACCCCTACTCAAGTGTTTTAGAGTGGAGTCTTATATACAGCAATCAAGGAGATGCAAAATCCAACCCACCAAAAATTCAAATACTCAATGAAAGTCATACATAACAAAATACTTCACTTAGGGAAATGAGATGGTGAAAGTATTAAGGTAATAGCCTAGTAAAACTAGTTCCTAAGGTGCTTGAAAGATGACAAAAGAAATTTAAAAACCATAGACTCCAAATTTTTCTTTATTTTGCTTCAATCTTAAACCATAATAAATAAATCATATGAATCTAAAAACCTATAAGTAATTGTATAAAAAAGGATGTTAATTTTGGGATATCTTCATTATAATAATAACTTTTTTATTTTTTACAATAAAGTTTCTTTTTTTAAATAGGAAAACATAATAATAACCTTATATTTAGGCTAGCACATTTAACATTTATTTTGTGAATATTCTACCATCCAAATATCAAAATTTAAATCATGTTAGAAAGAAAAAGTTCAACCCTAATTTGTGAGCTACATCTTTAGGAAAAATAGCAAGACAAAGGTGTCAAATGTCCCAATCCATGTGTTTTACACTTTTTGAAGTGGGGATGATAAGATTGGGGTCGCTTGACTTAGGAATTCACCTAAATAAAGGTATTTTTTAATTTTTAATGGAATAGTACCATCAACAAGGTGTTTTAGGGTAGTATTAGAGCATTCTCTTGAGTTGGAAGGTAAGGTCAAGGATACAAAGAGGTCCTAAAATTAACTATGGGAGTTGTTGGCAATTTTTATTGCAACCCAAACATACTTCCCAAAAACCTCTATTAACTTGCCACGTTCAAGAATAAAAGTCTAGAAAACGTATGGCCAACTTGACGAGAACAACAATAGGGATAATTCTCCTACACTTCAAACTCTGTAAAATCCAGGAGGGTATTCCCTAAAATGTGCTCTTAACATACAACATTGAACAATTGATTTGCACATTGATAAGCAACAAATAGATTTCCCATTTATGCTAAAAGGATGAAATCCTTCAAGAAATTAGCTATTCCTTGAAAAAGGATTGGGTCCAATTAACAAAGAATTGCAAATACGACTACAATAGATTGATAGGAATTGTTTGAATAAAAATATCCTAAAGCCATAACACAAAACATGAGAGAATAAAAACCTGATCAGAATTCTAGTGCCATATCCCAAAGCGCGGAGTCAAAAGAGAAAACTGAACTATAGGGAAAATTTCATCTTAAGCATCTATGATCTATATGAATCACATTACAATCCACATCAATATTTGAATCTATTACTTCTTTATGAATTCTATTGTTAGATTGCATGAACTTACTGATTAACTAAAGCATTTAATTGATCCTTTTAACCAGATCTATCGTTAAACGTAATTCACAGTAGAGAAAAAATAAAGATCAATGAAAATCATCTTGTATCAGTATTTCACTAATAATCCATGCAAAGTATCACAAAAGGAGAGAAAACAAACTCAAAGAAATCGCATTTTTAACACAAACATTCTTAAGAACCCCATAATTGACGAAGTTCTCTTATCTGACTTAAAACCTTCTAAAACTTGGACTTACATTCATACTCTCTTTATTACTCGACTCCTATTTCTCATATCTCAGATATTTCAATAGACCTCTCTCATGACCCAGAATTCCCTTTTATAAAACAAGGAAGCCGACAAGCATTAGGCTGGAGAGTACACATGTCCATTTGTTATTGGACTGCTAATTCCTAATTCAGATACAAATTCATCATGCGACTAAAAGTCATAAGACAAGAATCATCATTAGTTGTTATGGAAGAAATGAAACCACCCTCCAAAGGGCCACTTGTTCACATTGAAAAAGGCATCTTCAACCGTTGCAACACTTTATTCCACCTCACCACCCTGTGCTTGAATTTGAAAGGAGAATGCATATTTTCAAATATAACCTCCAAGGCTAGACCTATTTTATACATGACCAAGTTGCATTTCCCACACATAGTATTCATATTTCAAATTCATCTGTA